>JAJKFI010000015.1:16201178-16310545 GCA_029204185.1 Lerista edwardsae | reverse complement strand
ATATATATATATATATATATTTCTTTTATCTGTTCTAACTGTCCCAACACTCAATTTTAGCGGATATCCCCTGGTTCTGGTATTGTGAGAAGGGAAAAGAACATCCCTCTATCCACTTCCTGCATGATTTTGAACGTTTCAATCATGTCTCCATTAAAAAAAACATTCTACGTTTGTTTAACTAGAAGTACAGCCCCCAGCTACTTACATTGCTCTAGGAATCCTGCTTACTGTGCAGGGTGTGCCTTCCACAAACCAGCGCTAGATTTCATAGAGGACCTGTTGGAAATGCACGCGCATCCCTGTGCTTCAAATTAAGAAACTATCAGTTTCACGGAGTTACAAGATTGGAGGAGTGAAACCCATCTGGACACCCTGTCCCAGAGCCTGGACCTTGAGAGCCAAGTCAGGTTGCCCAGTCCGAAGGCGTCTGCAATCTTGGGTAGGAGACTTGGCTATTCAAGCTATTCCCAATTCCAAGTCCCAAAAGCACAGGACTGTGAAGAACAGCATTTCAAACAAAGATCAAAGACTACTGTGAGAGGGTGTCTCAGCAGCTCTTAGACTCCTGAACCTGCACAGGAGCTTCTAGGAGAGAGAAGTTTCCAAAAATACGGAAAAACAGGCAAAAGACAGGGGGGAAACAGGGCATTCATCTCAAACTTGAATTAGGTTGATTTTTTTTAACTGATCTCCAGTTGCTTTCAATATTGTTTTCCAAGAATCACCATTCTAACACATTCATCAGTGGAACCTAAGCTTCTCAAAGCTATGAATTAATGTATTCTCTGGTCACAGCACAGCATTGTGTTAAACGAATCAAAGGGGCTGACTGCAAATACATTAGACATAAACGAAGTGACACAAGTCTTGGAAAGTATTGCTTTCAGAAAGCACAGAGGCAGCAATCCAGCAGAGCTGATCCATGTACACAGGGGGACTTCCTTGTTGTTGGCTACGGGAAGGGAAAGTCACCACTGTGCTCTTGAATTCAATATATGTGTGAGAGGAAAATCATCCTGAAAATCCAACAGTCATATTTAATTTCAAAAGGGGAAATTTCTCAAACATGAGGGGATTACTTAAAAGGCAGCTGAAGGGCACTGCTAAGGGTCAAATCCCTTCTGGAAGCTCTGAGGGTATTTTAAAAGCTGTATTGGAGGATGATATAAAAAAGTGTACGACAGATTAGAAAAGGCAGAAGCAAGTTCGAAAATATGTCATTATGGCTAAAAAGCAGAGCCAACAAAGGCTGTAAAATGCAAAAGTATTTTTGAAATGAAGAAAATGCAGGATGGAGAGGGAAGGAGCAATCCAAAAGAGAATCAATTAACATTAGGAGTTCAAGTCACGGAATTCAATGAGCAATATGCAAATTGTTGGCCAAAATATCTTGGAAGCAGGGAGCCAGCCAGAGAGGCACTGGCAGTGTGAAGCCAAAAAGGTGGGAGAAGACGTGGAGATTTGCCATGGGCACGGAAGACATTGGTGAGGAAGGGCTGGAATCATCGGGCACTGGTGAGGCTGGGCTTATGTTTCTGCTTGAAGATAGTGTTGGCCAGGTTGAATCTGATGGTTACTGACTGCCATAATGTACAATATGAAGAGACTTGTGGCACCTTGAAGACTAACCCTATGTTCTCGACAGGGGCAGCGCAAGCCTGCACTACCTGTTGTGGCGACGCTACGTCATAGCATTGACGCGATGCCTCTAGCGCTGACGTGGGAGTGCCAATCGGCAGCCCCATGTTGGTGCTAGAGCAGCAGGACCGGTGCTGCAGGCAAGCACCGGCCCTGCTGCGCCCACACTGAGCCTTTCTTGCGTCCACCAAAGTCAGTTGCCGCAAGGGAGGCTCTGCACGGAAGCGGCACAGGGATTGGTGGGAGGGAGGGAGGGAGGCAGGGGCAGGAAGTGGGCGGGCTTGGGAGGTGGCCATACGACCACTTCCTAAGCCTGTCCACAAGGCCGTGTGGCCCCGATTCAGACCGCATGGTCTCATCAGATCTGTGCCTGCTCTTTAACATGCGCAGATCCGAGGAGCGCATAGGGGAGGCTGGAGCCTCCCGTATGGTAAGGGAGTGCACGCTCCCTTGCCATGGGGAGGCTCCAGCCTCCACCTGCCCGGCGTTGGATAGAGCGCTGGCGGACCGGCCATGCTATTCCAGCGCTGGGTAGGATTGCGCCCTAAGTCTCACTGAAGCTATTTGGACTTACTCCTGAGTAGACATGCCCAGGATCACGCTGTTAGTGCACCATACATTTTAGTGGATTGATAAAGCCATAAATTTGCTGGCGTTTCAGGTGTCAGAAGACTCTTTCTTGTGACAGTCTGTCACAGGGCTGTCCCTCTGAGCGTAGAATGTGTAACAATTATAATCTCCTACAGGAAATATATGGCTTCACAATAAAACAAGGCAGAAAGTTTCGCGTGAAACTGCCAACATGCTCAAAGCAAGTACATCATCCATGTTTCTCTTCTGTGTCTGTAAATGTCAGGGTAAGACCCGGTAAAAGGCATTCCCAGTATTGTTCTTTTTGCGTCCCGGACATTTGTGTCCCAATGTATGGATGTTTATATTAGACGTGCTTTTCTTATTTTATAAATACAAAGGTGAGGTTAGAAACTTAGGATATAAAACATGGGGTTTGTTGCCAAGTGATAGTGGGATGCACATGACTGGGATGGAAAAACAACAACAACAACAGGTGTGAATGTCCAGAGACTGGGATGCATGTGACTAGGACATAATAGTCCAGGATGCAAATATCCTAGTACCGTTTTGGTCATATCCATAGACTTGGGTTTGCCCAGTGGGATTACTAATATTTCTGTGAGCATCAGAACCTTCACACATACCCAAAACAAAATGGTTTTGAAATTCCATGTAAATTTAAAAGAAAATTATTGTGCAACATGGTTACTCACTGAGAAAAAACAAGTTGTATGGGACTTGCTGTGTTATTCTTCAGATAAGTCTTTAAATTATACAGGAGTCATATAGGTGAGGTGGACTTAACATACATGACTATGTTCCAGTTTTTAAGCATATTACTAAGTTTGCCCTCATCATTTGTGTTGCTACTTATGATACTGTACTTTGGAATGGATCTAAATTAAAAGCTAAGTGACTTGGCTTTTCACTGTATATTAACATACTGAAGGCTTAATTTTTAATTAGTGAATAAGTAATACGAAAAATCAATTTTAATGTGAAGAGGCTGTTTAATTATCTTGCATAGCCAGAAAAGCCTTCAAGTTAAAAGAGTTGTATCACAGGTACAGTAGATTATGATGTTTGAATCTCCCAGCATTATTAATGCAATATTTCCATTCAGTCTAGAAAAGTCTAGAAAAGGGACGTGGGGGTGCAGCGAGTTAATCCGCTGTTGCTGGGCTTTCAACCGCAAGGTTGGGAATTCGAGACTGCGTGACGGAGTGAGCTCCCGTTGCCTGTCCCAGCTCCTGCCAACCTAGCAGTTCAAAATCACCTAAAAAATGCAAGTAGATAAATGGGGACCACTTCGGTGGGAAGGTAACGGCGTTCCGTGCACTACGGCGTTGAGTCATGCTGGCCACATGATCGGACAAAAATGCCGGCTCTACAGGCTTTGAAATGGAGATGAGCACCGCCCCCCACAGTCGGTCACAACTAGACCATTCGGTCGTGGGGAAACCTTTACCTTTACCTAGAAAAGTACAACTTTGTGGCCTTTCTATAATATGCATGCACCCCAAATGTGTAACATTCATGAGAACAAGTTATAATCATAAAGCTTATAGATTTTGATCTGATTGCAGTCATCCTGTGCTGCAATGTAGTTTCCAACTCCCAGTTTCCCTGGAGCATACCACCATCTCTCAGCCTAACATGTGTAAAAAGGAACCATGGCCTAACTCACCAAAGTAGTAAGGGGGCCAAAAAAAGAAAAAAAATAAAGATTTAGGGGAATCCAAAGGTTTCTTAAATATTTTCATCACCAAATGAGGCATTTTGTATGATATCTCCAGAACCAATGACAAAGAATGAGCACCTTATAGTTTATGGCAGATGCCAATGACTTCATAATTGTGGACCTTCTAAAATAACCAGCTTCACGGCTGCAGTCCTGGGGCACATTTACCTAGGAGTAAATCCCATTGAACATAAAGGGGCTTATTTCCAAATGCACCACAAGTGTATTTTTCCTCATGATATAAGAAGGGGAAAAGCAGTGCAAATGCAGTAGCCAGCAGAACGGCCATGTATAATTACAATAACTACATGCAGAATATTGATTGAAGAAACCGCAGACTCCAGTCAGGTCAATAAAGCTGAACATATAGGCCATCGATAAGGGAGGACTACACAGGGAGAGGAAATTTACAGCAATTGTTCAGCAAGCACCACAAAGGGCACAATGTTTTTAGGTGGGCTATAAAGTCGCTTTGATACTTAACTCTTCCCTTCTGTTTTTATGTATCAGGATTTAATGATAAAATGGGAGGGGCTGCTTAGAGAAGATGACAAGCTACAGTTTAACGAAAATGATGGAAGCAGGCTCAAGTTTTCCAGTTCAAGTTTCCAATTCCAGTTCCCAATTCCAGTTCAGGCACTCATCTCTCCTTGGAGACAAATGTGTAAGCATACTGAAGATGTGTGCACTTAAGCTGTGTCCACACCCGTTGATCAATCAATCTGCAGAAACGAATGCAGAACATGGGAAGAGATCCTGCTCAAGACTGTCACACCAGAACACGGTGGGAGTGCTACGCTTGCATCATCTGTGTCTCCCTGGAAGTCCACGTACGTTTCTCTCCATGGAGACTCTTTTTATGCAACACTATTGTTATATTATGAGGAGTCAAGGGAGACATACTTTGAATAGGGGGACGTTTTCAAGAAATTATGAAAATGAGACGTAGCTACTGCGGTACTACTATAAATTTAAGCCCAGGGCATTCATTCATGCATTGATTCAATGATTCAGAGCCCAAGTCTATGCATGTCTACTCCGAAGCCAGTCCCATTATAGTCAATTGATCTTACTCCCAGGAAAGTGTGGATTGCAGCCCTGGCTCTTAAGGTCAATACATTATCCCACACACACAGTGGTGTCACTAGGCAGGATGCACCAGCTAACACCCTGGAGGGGGGAAGTGACACCACTAGTGGCCACAATTTTGGAAAAGAAAGCTGCCATGTAACAAAAAGTGGATTTCCTCAAGTCAAAACTGACCAATGAGATTGACTGCTCCAAGAGCCAATGAGGTGTCATTATGACACAGCCGGGAACCAATAAGATGTTAGTATGAGTCAGCTTTCATTTCCATGTATACTAGATACTACAGCAAATACTAGAACTCTTAGTGCACAATCCTAACCTGGAGTTAGGCCAGCACAGTTAGGCCAGCAATATTTGGCCAGCACAAGGGACACCCTAAAGTATGTTTGGACCACTCTCGGAGTCAGAGAGGCCAGCACACAGATGTGTGCCACCCTCCCTGTCTCCAAGAGTGGTCCAAACACTTTTTATGGTGGCCCTGGTGTCAGCCAAACTTTGCTGGCTTAACTGTGCCAGCCTAACTCTAGGTTAGGATTACGCCCTTAGTCAACTGTGTGTGTTATCAAGTTGACCACTAGTTTTTTGTTGATTACTAACTTGTTAGGTGACCTGTACTGTTATATATGAAAATAAATAAAGTTAGTAGCGTTTACACCAACCCTAGTGATATCACTGCATTTAGGCTGTGTATAGGATATTGTGATTTATTCTGTCTGGTCTGGTATGGGAGGTGTCCATCATGGGGGGATGCAATGAATTCTTGCACCAAGTGATGCAAATCCTAGCAATGCCTCTGCCCCCACAAATAGCATGGCCAGTTCCTATCAGAAAAGCAAGGCAAAAGACTAACACTTCTCATACATACAATCTCTTGTTTTAGCTGTACACATTAGTCTAAAGGAAAATTTTTGCTGTCGCCTCAGTTCCTAAACCAGCAAAAAACTGCTTGACTCCACCCCCCAGGTATGAGAATTTTAATTTTACTTCAAGAGCTGGCAACAGTAGCAGCCCTGTACTCATACGTTATCCTCATTGATAAAGGTAGGAGAGAGTTTCACAGAAGCTAGCAAAGGGTCTCTGTTGTATAGTCAGTAACAACGGAGACAAAACTCAACGCTGAAAATTGTCATAAAAATACACTGCAACAAACACACACCAGTTCTGGACATTTCTGCTATGACAGCATTTGGTGGAAATGCTCTCAAAACAACCTTCCAACATACTTTCTGATGCATACAAATATTTTTAAAAGGACCTTGCTGGATCAGGTCAAGATCTGTTTGGTGCATAACTGAGCCATACTGTTGATAAGCGGTATATAAATTCTGTTTGACTGATTGATTGATAATTCTCTTTGAACATTAGCTAACAAGGTAACTCTGGGAAACAGCTAATGTGTCAGAGGTGGGCTTTTCAGCTTTTGGTTTGCTTTGCTCATGGCCACATTCTGAGCCTCATTTCATCTCATCATATGCCTGCCCCCCCTTATTGGGGCCTAATGTTCTGGGTTTTTTTCCATGTGGCCGTCTAGAAGTATGGTGTGACCCGCTAGAGGGTCCACAATGAAAACCATTGGGCTAGACCACTGGCTGTGCCACACCCTGAACCCTTGAGCCCAGGGCTAGTGTCCAATGTGCCATAAGGCGTAGGGAGAACCACAGGAAGCACAGTGCAAGACTTTCCCTCAGAGCACCCAGCAAACTAGCACCTGCATAAAGGGCTTCAGCTTTTATCAACATATGGTATCTAAGGTATACTGTTTCTGATCATGGAAGCTCCATTTAGATGCATTGGGCAAGAGTTACTGTTAGACCTATTCTCAATGAACTCACCTAATCCCTTTTAAAGACAGCTGAACCAGCAACCATTTCTACATTTTGAAGTACTGCATTCCATAGTGTGCCTAATTCGCACATTCTATGAAGAACTACAGCAACAATCCACATCCCTGAACTGCCACTGCCCGACAATATATAAAATATTTTATTCAGTAGGTTTTTCACTATCAAACTAATATGGGTTAACCTATTATATAGAGTCTTGGTTTTTTGCTACCGAAAAGCCCAACTGTTCTTTACATGTTAATGGGATAATCTCCCAATGGGCTTTCTAATTCAGGGAAAGCAGCTTTGGAAAAGAGGGTATATGAGGCAGGAAAGAGGCGGGGGGGGGGGGAGAAGGAGATTCTTAATCCCATCCTCACTCACCAATTCCACTGCAGAATATTCCCAATCACTTTCTCCCATTCAGTTCTGACTCTGTGTTTAACAAAACACCCACACATCTGGAATGATTTTGGATGGGGCTGCACTTCCCCAAAGGTTTGCAGCTTTGGAGTGCTCCTAAATCCAATCTTTTCCCTGGATTTACACAACAGGATGGTGGCCAAATTTCCTTTTAACCAGGTTTAGCTGGTATGCCAGTCGCAGCTTTCCTAGAGAAGGTGGATTTAGAAATGGTCATTCATGCCTTACCAACTTCCAGGCTACACTACTACAACGCCTTCTACATGGGGCTAGCTTTAAAACCAGTCCAGAAACAGCAACGGGTTCAAAATGTGGCTGCTGGATTCATACCTGGCCCAACTATTGGAGCATGAAATTCAGAACTCACTTCGCCGGCATCTCTCCAGATGAATGGTGGCCTCTTCATTTCTGGGCTCAGTTTGGTGTTTGCCAGGTTTTGGGGAGCTGTGGGGTAAAGCCCCATGGGACGATCTGCCCTCCACACTACATGTGTGTGTGAATGCTAACTACACACACAGTGGGATCTGCAAATGAACTACAGTGGGACTACACTACACTGGGACTAAATACAGTGGGATCTGCAAATGAAGAAGTGGAACGCTGGGCGAGACTTAGGCGGGACTACCGTTTGATTGGCAGCCCGTCCGCTCCGTTCCGACGCGCCCCCCTGCTCGCCGCGCGGGGGGGCATCGGAATGGAGTGGTCGGGCTGCCAATCGTGCGTAAGTCCCGCGTAAGTCCCGCCCAGCGTTCCACTTCTTCATTTGCAGATCCCACTACTGCCCCTATGGCTGAAAAAGGTGACCATCTACCCTGGGTCTCAAAAAAGAAGGCAGAATGGACTTCTTTCCTCAATGGCACTAAAGGGAGTGTTCAACCGTTTACTCCCTTCTCAGAGGACTCCCTTCTCTTTCTGCCCTCCACATCTGCAAATGAGCTTCAGAGAGGCCCTTTTGTCATCTCAAGGAAGGGAGGGGAAGGCCATGACGGAGTGATTTCAGTACTCCCACACTCCCCACATAAAGGATGGTACTGGGCAAAGATTATTTGATATGACATTGATTGTATTGTTTTACCATTTTTGTCAGATGCTTTGGAGATTGCTTTTTTTAATAGACCAGTGAGATATCAAAAATAAAAATAGTAAATAATACTAATGAAAAGTGGCTTGGAGAGTCATTTAAGATATAGAAGATGCAGGCAAGGAGAGCTTAAGTATTCCCTGCTATCATTATATCTCCATTTCACATTTTCCCTTCCTGAACCTACTTTTTCTTAGGAAAAGGTGCCTTTTCACAGCTAAATTCATTTGCATGCAACATCTGCTTCAGCCCAGAGCATACTGTGACTCTACCCAATAAAATCTCAGCGTGACACATGCCAGTGCAGTTCCTTGCAATGTACAGGAAAGGAACATAACAGAGTGAATTGAGCGTTTCTCAGAGGTCATAAATGATGTTCATGGCACAGCTCGTCTCCTCACTTCCAGGACAGCAGCATCAGCAACAACACCCACTCTTTCACAGAACAAAACATCAATGTGTATTTCATTGCAACTATAGAAATGATCGGAAGAGATAACCTCAGCGCTTCATTCCAAAGCAAGACTTTTCTGAATACACAGCAGAAAGGGACGTAAAGAAGTTGTTCCCTGAAATCAAAAGTGATCTGGTATTTGTTCCAATTAAGGCTTACATGAAGCTACTGTTGCGCTATTGCACTGATTCTTCCTATTGTTAGCATGTCCCTAAATGTATTCAGGCTGGATGTGCCGGGGATAATTACTCAGCGCCTTCAGCTCCTATTACCGGAAGGAGAGGCAAGAGGACAATCAGGGTGACTGGGGGTGAAAATGGCATCATCTTTACAGCTTGGATCGTCCTCCGACTGGCTCTTTGCTGGTGTTCTACTTTACCCTCCAGGTAGATTTTTCCACCCATGGTTTACCTCATAGACATTGTCATTATGTTCATCTTTAAACTGCAGGGGGGAAACGATTTTATGGGCTCCATTTTGACAAATATATCTAGAAAATGACTGCCAGCTAGAAATGATGCTACTTTTAGCAAGGGATACTGGACATTCCATTTTTCGGGGGGGGGGGGGACCTGTGCCATAGCAAACACACACACACACACACACACACACAGGCAGAGGTAAACATTTTACACCCTTCACAGTCATCTCTAGGAGCATGTTGGCAGGCCCATAAGCCAAGCAGGATCATATGGGCATACTCATATTAACCAATGCCTTCACAAAGGCACCAGTTTAATTTATGCAATTGCAGCAGTTTAGGAAAGGGTCCCTGTAATTGTGCAAGCCACAGCACTCATACGTCCACACCAACATGGAGATGCCAATCCACATAATCACTAGCTCCACACACCGGTCATCGAGAAGTTGCCACCAACCCCACACTTTGTGGGGACCCCAAGGGAAGGCCATCAGCTGTATGAACAGCTCCCAACTTTCAAAAGTAATTAGGCAGTATTTAGGCAATATCTTTAAAAAATTTCAAGGCAACTTCAAAGCAACCCTTTGTTTCTGTATGTTGAAATTAAAGTGATATATGTATCTAGCTCCCTTTCATGGATCACTGCCTTGTCGTGGCGAAGGGGCTTGAGTAGCTCAATGAAGCTGTGAGCTATGCCATGTAGGGTTACCCAAGATGGACAGGTCATAGTAGAGAGTTCTGACTAAACGCGATCCGCTGGAGAAGGAAATGGCAACCCACTCCAGTACTCTTGCCAAGAAAACCTCATGGATTACAAAACTAAAAGGCTAAACGATATGACACTGGAAGATGAGACCCTCAGGTCGGAAGGTGTCCATTATGCTACTGGGGAAGAGTCAATGTTCACAGGCTAGACATCGCTATAATGACAATGAGATTAAGGGCGCAATCCTTGGAGTTAGGCCGGCACAGTTAGGCCAGCAAAGTTTGGCTGGTACAAGAGCCACCGTAAAGCGTGTTTGTACCACTCTCCGAGTCAGGGAGGATGGTGCACTGTCGGGTCAGGGGGGAGAGCATGAGGAGGGTGGAACTGGGCATGGGAGGGGAGGAGTGGGATGGGACCGGCGGCTCCTGTCCTCTGTGTTGGGCCGTGTCTGCGCTGGCCCTCAAGTCTGGGCTGGCAAAAAAGCCAGTGCAGACTTTAGAAGGCCCCTTGGAGGCCTGGCACCCTTACCTAGGGGAAGGGGACAAACTGCCACTTCTGGCTGCTACGGCACCTGCAGGATGCAGTAGTAGCTGTTTTGCTACTGCTGTTCCTATGGGAGCCATAGGTTTGGGCTGTGATCTTTTTTAAAAGAAGTTAATTATGATTCATGTGGCAAGGGATGTTGGATTTCATCACATTTCACCTCTGAAGTGTATATAAAATCCAGTCCTCCACATTCTCATCCTCATTTTCTCACTCTCTCCCAGCAGAGTGAGTGAATCCCATGCGCCACAGTGAAAGCTGAATGAAAGGACAGCCAAATTGCTAGAGGCAAAGAGAACACATGAAGTCGTATTTCCTGTTCTCATTTTGGCTAATTGTGTGACGGAAACTTAGTAAAAGAGTGAACTAAGACAAAACAGTGCCAAGTTTTCTCTCTGTAATTGCACTTGAAAGCAGATGTTGATGTAAGACAGGGATGCCATATCTCTGACTTTCTGGAGTCATTAACCCCTGCTAACTGGGCAAGAGGCACTTTTTCAAGTGGTGTCCTCTTATATTTAGCAGGGGGAGAGCAGTTGTCCCTCTTCACCCCAGCACAGTGTCTTTCTCGTGGCTGTTGCTGGTGGTGTTCTCCATTCTTTTAGATTGTGAGCCCTTTTGGGACAGGGAGCCATTTAACTTTAATGTTACTATTTGACTGTAAACCGCTTTGTGAACTTTGTGTTGAAAAGCGGTATATAAATACCGCTACTAGAGATTGAGATTGATTGAGATTTCATTCTCCAAACAATTGTCTGGAAGACCCAAACCAACCTCTCCACTAGGTTCATCACCATGTAAGAGAATGTTTCCAATTGCCAACGATCTTCAGGTACTTGGTCCAAAACAATGACAAAATTCCAGAAGATGCTATTATGGTTATGACTTGAAAGTATCACAAGAGGATTACGCATATAAGACATTCAATGTGCCAAGCAGTTCTAAATCATCATTACTGCTATAACTATGTGAACTAAGGCCTCTCATTGTTAAGTGCACTAGTCTCTACAGAGGTTAGTGGAAGATTAACCTTAGACAGTGCCTCAGGTAGAGAAAATTAGAGGTACACAGACAGCAGTAGAAGTTTCTATACAATAATTTCCATCCTTGGATACAGACATAACATGGCCTGTATAGATCTGATCTGTCCATCTTGTAAAGCTCAAGGACACATCACACACTCAAATATTTATTAAATTGAGCAGTATACTTATGGTAGAACACTCAGAGTTGTTTTTTGCACTTCCCAGATCCACTCCTGAAGCACTTTGCCATGTCGTCAAGGCTTCATAATAGCAGAGCAGAAGAGTGAGAAATGAGGCAATTGTGCTCTGGAAGCTCACCCGTATTTGCGGAATCAGCTTCTTCGCCATTAGGTTGTTTGTCTTCTCCTAAACAATTGGTCTTTCTGCAGGCCAGACAGAACATACTAAAGGCAATTCTAGCTCCTAACACAGTTTCTTTGCTCAACTTCAAGCCTGAAAATATTATAAGCAACCCAATATTTTATTTTAATGACTAAATGCATATTTCCACAACCGTGGAGGGAGGAGCCAGATTGATTAACGCACTACTTCCAAGACAAATTGTTTTAATGATAATATTCAGAGAACTGGTTAAGGGAGAACATAGTACAATTATGGTGTTTGTATGCGCTCTGTGGCTGAGAAGAAAAGGGAGACTTAATCGTATCGACATACATTTTTGTTTGAGCCTTTGGTGTTGCTTTCCCAGCCTTTAGATGATAAAACGCGCTGGTTCTGTTTATATTATTCTGGGCACCGTGCCCACATTTTGCAAATTACCCCAAGGGAAATGCACATTGATTAACATGTTACATCTCTGGTTAGGCTGCGGTCAAAGGGAAAAGGCATTAGACCCATGCCTTCCTTAATACATTGGAGGAGGGAGGGCAATTAGCAGCTAGAAGTTTAACAAATCCAATTGCAACCTCAAATTTGGCAAATATGGCAAACAGAACAGCAGATTAAAGAAGTACATTTATGTTTGCCATCACATGAGGTCTACCACATTATCTGGACAGCTCGACGTTGTTCAGATTCAATGCATGTCATCCTCCAGCATTAGCTGTTCTTGATTTCAAGCAAAAAAGTATTTAAGTGCTTACATTTCCCAAGACGCAAGGACAAAATGAGCAGGCAGTTTCCTGCCCAAATATTTGGAGCCAAGCCTCCATCTATCCATCTGCCTAGCCTACGCACATTTACTTAGAAGCAAATCCCACTAAACTAAAAGATACCAGTGGTATCTTCCGCAAATGAACATCCGGAATGCTAGGTGGGACGTAGGCAGGATGTCCGCGTGATTGGCAGCCCATCCGTAGCGTTCTGCAGCTGTCCTGGCCTCGGGGGGGGGCTCCCGATCGCCGCAGGGGACAGGTGAGGGTCACGCCGGGTGCCTGGGTGAGCAGCGGTGGGTCGCGCTAACCGCGGGGTGCGTATGTCCTGCCCAGCGTTCCGGTTGTTCATTTACGGATAACACCACTGAAAGATACTACCTCTGAGTAAACAGGGTTTGGATTATTATGTGTATATGAAGACTGTAATCCCAACATACGTATTACTAGGGTGTAACTTTCACTGAAATCAGTGGGATTGATTTCACAGTACCTATGCTTGGGATCACGGTACAGAGACTAAAGGGCAAACACTTTCCTTTTATTTGTTGATCTCCAGCATGCACTTCAGAAAGATGCAACAAACTTCAGGTTGAGGGAGTGGGAGGGCAGCATAATCATAACCCAACTTCTGCTTATTTAAAAGTAGCCTGAAAAAAACAGGCTTCTTTTTAGAGAGAGAGAAAAAAAACAGGTGAAAGTTTCCCTAGCAGGAGGCTTCGTCACTTTATGTCAGCTATTCTTAAAGGGACCCAAGCAGGAAAAGTGTGAACTGAACTCTGGATCTCTGAAAGACCTTCTTTGATTTAAGCATAATATCAGATCTTGCCTTAACAAGGCTCATATTTTATTTCAAGGACAACTGATGAGTTTTCTTGCTGATTCTTTTAACATGCCTTTATCAGAATCCACTTTTGTTTATTTGCACTGTCACCAGCAAATCTTTGGTTGAAAGGAAGGGTAGGCTACACTTTCTCAAACACAGTTCAGGAGCAGCACACAGAAGCACAGCTACATCTCTTTAAACCTCAGGAAATCTCCTTTCCTTACCCCTGCTAACTGGGCAAGAGGCACTTTTTCCAGTGGTGTTCCTGTTATATTTAGCAGGGGGAGAGTAATTGCCCCTCTTCACCCCTGCACAGTCTTTCTAGTGGCTGTTGCTGGCAGTCTGCCTTTTTTTAGATTGTGAGCCCTTTTGGGACAGGGAGCCATTTAACTTTATTATTACTATTTGCCTATAAACCGCTTTGTGAACTTTGTGTTGAAAAGCAGTATATAAGTACCTGTTGACTGACTGGCTGACTGACTTTCTTTGCAACTTTGATGCCTGGTTTTTGATATGTTTTTCTTTTCCTTCTGTTCAATTAAATAGAAAGGAGAAAGTTATCCCCTGCCAGGCCAAGAAATTGAGAGTGAAGAATAAGCACAGGATTCCATTACAGAATCCTTCCATTTAGCAAATTCAGCAGTTGAGTTCCTATCAGTTTGTACAGGCGTGCCCTGCTATCCGCTGGTTCAGTATCCACAGTTTTAGTTATCCACTGTTTCAGTTATCCACACCTATCACCTTGGGCTACACCCTAGGACCCCCACAGTGAATTTTAAATTTCTTTTTGGCAGCGTTTTCTTCTCTTGTCCCTTATTTCTACTTTGCAACACATTCATCCTCATTTAAAGATTTAGATCATTTCATGCCAGACTCTTGAAGTGGGTTGCAATAGCTTAAACGGTATAAAGGTAAAAGTTTCCCCACGACCAAATGGCCTAGTTATGACCGACTGTAGGGGGCAGTGCTCATCTCCGTTTCTAAGCTGAAGAGCTGGTGTTTGTCCGAGGACAAGCTTCCATGGACATGTGGCCAGCATGACTATACACCGTAGTGCACGGAACACCGTTATCTTCCCACCGAAGTGGTACCTATTTATCTACTTGCATTTTTTTGTGCTTTCGAACTGCTAGGTTGGCAGGAGCTGGGATAAGCAACAGGAGCTCAGTCCACCGCGTGGTCTTGAACTGCCAACCTTCCGGTCAACAAGCTCAGCTCAGCAGTTTAACCCGCAGCACCACCACATCCCCTGGCATTCCATGCGCTACAGTTTATAGTCATGCTGGCCACATTACCACAGAAGCTTGTCCTTGGACAAATGCCGGCTCTTTGGCTTAGAAACGGAGATGAGCACCGCCCCACTACAGTCGGTCACGACTAGACCATTTGGTCATGGGGAAACCTTTACCTTTACATATAGGCACACCTGGGCTATTCTTACACCATGTTAATCTTCCCCTAGTCCCCTATCAGCATCATACAAATCTATTACCACATAGATTTTAGCCTTCCTTGAATGGAACGCAAAGCAGATTTGAAAGTTATGCAGCTTCCCTCTGAGAAAAATAAAATATTGAAAAAATACAGAATATACCACTTTATATCTCAACAAAGGAAGCATTTCAATCCACCAGTGATTACATTAACAAATTCAAAGCATTCACTTTGGTGTTCACTGCTGTCGGGCATAATTAAGTTAATGAACATCACTTAGTGCCAAGGCAGGACTTTCTCTAGTGTGCACTGGCAACTGCCCTTACAGAAGTGTCACAAAATAAGAAAAATCTGATGAATCAAATTGAAGCAAGTTGTGAAAATATGGTAATAGAGACAGTTTGCATTCTGTCATACAAAGAAGAGAATAAAGATAAAGATAAAATTCTAAAACACGTAGAGAAACAAGTGTTGCTGAAGGAAAGTCAGCACGGCTTCTGTATGGGTAAGTCTTGCCTCACGAACCTTTTGGAATTCTTTGAAAAGGTCAACTGGCATGTGGAAGTGGGAGAACCGGTGGATATCATATATCTGGATTTTCAGAAGGCGTTTGACATGGTCCTCCACAAAAGGCTGCTGAGGAAACTTCATAGTCAGGGAATAAGAGGGCAGGTCCTCTTACAGATTAAGAATTGGTTGAGGGCCAGGTAACAGACAGTGGGGGTCAATGGGCAATTTTTACAATGGAGAGAGAGGTGAAAAGCAGAGTGCCTCAGGGATCTGTCTTGGGGCCGGTACTTTTCAACTTGTTCATAAATGACCTGGAGACAGGGAAAAGCAGCAAGGTGGCTAAGTTTGCAGATGACACAAAACTTTTCCGGGTGGTAAAAACCAAAAGGGATTGTGAAGGATCTCTCCAAGTTGGGGGAATGGGCAGCAAAATGGCAGCTGTATTTCAATGTAGACATTGGGGCAAAAAATCAAAACTTCACCTATAGGCTAATGGGTTCTGAGCTGTGTCACCCCCAGTGTGCGGCAGCAATTAAGAAGGCCAATTCCATGCTTGGGGTAATTATAAAAGGGATTGAGAATAAGATGGCCATTATTATTATGCCATTGTACAAATCGATGATAAGGCCACATCTGGAGTATTGTGTACAGTTCTGGTTGCCGCATCTCAAAAAGGATATAGTAGAGCTGGAAAAGGTGCAAAAGAGAGTGATGAAAATGATTATGGGGCTGGGGTACCTCCCTTACGAAGAAAGACTGCAGCATTTGGGGCTCTTCAGCCTAGAAAAAGGGTGCCTGAAAGGGGACATGATTGAGACATACAAAATTATGCATGGAAGGGATAGAGTCAATAGAGGGATGTTCTTTTTCCTCTCTTACAATTCCAGAACCAGGGGACATCCACTAAAATTGAGTGTAGGGAGAGTTAAAACAGATAAAGGGAAATACTTTTTTACCCAGCGGGTAATTAAGCTATGGAACTCTTTGACACAGGAGGTGGTGATGGCATCTGGCCTAGATGCCTTCAAAAGGGGACTGGACAGATTTCTGGAGGAAAAGTCCATCGTGGGCTATAGACCATGATGGGGTTGTGCAACCTCCTTACATTAATAGTAGGCTACTTCAGAGTGCCGGGTGCAAGGGAGTGGCAACAGGATGCAAGCATCTGGTTGTCTCGCTCCCTGGGGCACCTGGTGGGCTGCTGTGAGATAGACGAAGCTGGACTAGATGGGTCTTTGGCCTGATCCAGCAGGGCTCTTCTTATGTTCTTAGAATTTTTAGAAGAACAAGTGCACAGGGTTGCTGACTTGTACCCTAGAGATGGTGCCTTTCTTTTGAAAAGTTACATGGATATTGTACACGCGCTACTGCAGTCTAGTTCCTCCACTGCTCTCCGTGCCTGTCCTCATCCTCTGCTCTGGCAACCAGGATTGTAATTCTGCCCCACCCTAGAAGATGACAGTCCTAGAAATTGTTGGAGGAATATAGCAAGAAAAACCATTGCATTGCCTCTTGAACTTCCTAATGAAATGCATAATCTCTGGATTGCACCCTAGGATTACATGGGAAAGTATGATTGAACTCAGAATGCACAGAATAATTCCTATGCAGGTGGCAGAACAGGAATTGGAGAGAGAAGTGAAGGCTTCTAAAGCATCTCCCGGGAAGCGGTGACTGTCGTGGGGGGGGGGACAGGCCACACCAGGTGACCCGCACAGGTGGGGGTGACACCACTAGGAACCAAAATTGCTAAAATCGCGGCTTTAAAAGATAATACCATCATGCAATACACTGTTGGATGTTGAATTTCACCAGGAATTCAATGGAAAAAGCCAGAGTGTAATATCTTCATTTTATCAAAAGTTATGGCCAAAAAACAAAAAACTAAAAATACAACTTTTTAATGTAAAAATTGCCATTTTTTAAAAAATTGCAGTTATATGGAATAACACCATCATGTTATATACCGTTGGATGCCGAATTTCATGAGGAATTCAATGGAAAAAAATGAGAGTGTCATATCTTTAATCTATCAAAAGCTATGGCCAAAAAACTAAAAACTGAAAATATAACTTCTTTATGTAAAAATTGTGATTTTAAAAAAATCATTAATAAGAGTCAGTTCTCATGTAGCAGAGCTAATACTAGAACTCTTATTTAATTGTGTGAGTGTCATCATATTGGCCATGGTTTTTTTGTTGGTTAATAATTTGTTGGGTGACCTGTACTATAGTTAAAATAAATAAAATAAATAAAGTTGATGGGGGGGGGTAACACCAACCCTAGTGATAACACTGCATTTAGGTTGTGCATATGGCATTATAATTTATTTTGTATGGTGTAGGAGGAGGAGATCCATCATGGGGGGTGACGCGCTGATGTCCCGCACCGGGTGATGCAAACTCTAGTGACACCACTGCTGGGAAGCACTCTTGCCCTCCATTCTTCTCCACTCTATTTCCCTCTTTCTTTTCAGCTCCACCAAACACGGGAACAGAAGGAGGATGAGAGTCTATTGCAACTGCTAGTGCTCTTCACACCCACACCACCAAATTACTAGGTAAGAAGAACAACACTGGCACTGTGCACCTCTGGGTAAGAGGTGCCTCCACTTTAGGCCCTGAAATTCCCAGCTAACAGGGCAAAGAGGCACCTTTTAAAGTAGTGTTATATTTAGTAGGGAGAGAACAACTGTCCATCTTCACTTCAGCAGGGAATCTTTTCTACTGGTTGTTGTTGGTGTCTCCTCTGTAATTTTTTTAAGATTATGAGCCCTTTGGGGACAGGGAACAATTTCTTAATTTATTTTGCAATGTAAAACCGTGTCTTCGCTAGGTGCCGCATGCATGCTTTACGGCACATTCACTACATCCAGTCTTGGGGTACACAAGTACCGATGGCACTAAAGTGCTCAGGATTGGGCTCTTAAGTCACCACTATGTAACTCAGAGCACAATCCTAAACTGGAGTTAGGCCAGCATAAACTAAGCCAGCGAAGTTTAGCCAGCACAAGAGCCACCATAAAGCGTGTTTGGACTACTCTCGGAGTCAGGGAGGATGGCTCACGTCTGTGTGCTGGCCAATCTGACTCCGAGAGTGGTCCAAACATACTTTACGGTGTCCCTTGTGCCGGCCAAACTTTGCTGGCTTATCTTATTCCGGCCTAACTCAGTTTAGGATTGCGCCCTCAATAAGGGAGTGATAAAGCTGATAGGTCAGTCAATAACCAATCAGGTTTCAGCAGAATTATCAGAGTTGGGAGCCCCTTCTAACTGTCCGTTTAACAGAAGTGTGAGCTCCAGCAGTTACAACGAAATCACACTTAGCTTCTTGAAGCATTTTCAGCAGTAAGACTACAGCTCCACCGCTCTTCTCTGCCAAATGTTCCACACTAAGGGAAACTTTTAAAGCTGGTTAAGAGTAAAAAGTTTCATGTATTATTCAAGGGATATGTTTCTTTCAGGGTCAGTGCTCAGATGGAAATAAGTCATTGCAAAATCCAACCTGTTAGTATAAAGGACTTGTGTGGGTCTTTGTTCCTATACAAAAAAAAAGAAACAGTTCGGTAAATCTCTTTAGTTGTGACACAGGGCTCTAAAAGGCTTGGGCTCTAAGGCTCACTGGGTGTGCAGAGGCACTGCAGGCATACAAAGCTGTAACCAATCTCTGCTATTTGTGAATTAAATATCACTGGCAAAGGGCTTGTACTAGCACCTTGGCCTTCAGACTTTGGGGAGTGGGAACCAGCCAAGTCGGAGCATGGAAAGCTCCATGTGCCATTTGTAGACTTGCCAGGTGTCCCTTATTATAAGGGTCTTCCCGTATTTAAGATTTAAAAATCGTGTCCCGTATCAATGTTGAATGGGACTTAAATATCCCATTCTAAAATTCTGCTGCTGTTGCTGCTGCCTCACCATGGCTAACTGTATAATTTTTAATATTATTTCTGGTAACCATGGAGTGGTTTGATAGAAAGCAGTCTCCCGATACCTGTGTGTCCCTTACTGTCATTTTGAAAACCTGGCAAGTCTAGCCATTTGTCTCCCTTATGTGCAGAGGCAGATCTCAGGGAGGGCAAAGCTCTAAGTGTTGCAAGAAGCCTTGCAGTGGAAATCACTCCCCTCCTGCACCGTTTTAGCCAATCCTCACAGGGAACAGCAACATCTTGGCGTTGCTTACTGGCTACAGCAGCAAGGGAGAGGAGGGATTTACATGACAGGGGAAGGCTTCTTGCAACACTTAGACCTTTGCCCTCCCTGTAGATCCGCCTCTGTCAGTGTGAGGCTGTTTTGTTTTAACCTGCAAGACAGGCCATTGCCTATCCACGCAAGTGAGCACCACGCGTCTGATGGAGGCGGCCCTGGCTCGCAAAAAGCTAATGCCACAACGTATTTGCTCTTCTTTGAAGATGCCGCCAGGCTCTTTGCAACAGACTAACGTGGCTAGCCATATTTAGAATGTGTCTCAGAGAAGACGTATCTCTGCCAAAGGCAAGGCCACACAGAGTGCAAGGGCATCCAATGGCAAACAAATACTGTTCAAGATATGGCAGGAGTTCAGAAGGAGCTATCGCAGGTATGAATTTCACATGGAGCACACAGTGATTTTGGATCACAACTTAGAGAAAAAACTCAGGGACAAAGTAGCTTCTATAATTTTATATTCTTCTACCAGAGTTTGTTGGTCTCCTTGTAACTTCAGAAATATAAACTGCTACCATAAATGGTTGTTCTTTTTTTGTAATAAGGGGCACTGTATTCAATCTGAGAAAAAAAATGTCAAACTAATGTTTTTTATTCCTCTCTGCCAGAAAACTGCACTCATTGTGGAGTAAATGATATTTCTGCACCATTTATTGGCTATTTGGATTGCTTGAAAATTTAAGTGCCTGTCCTCATCCTTCACGTGGTTTGATTAATTTGAGTGCTTATGGGACAATGTTGGTAAGGGATTTTGCTAATCAAAAAACTCAAACAGCAAAACTAATAGCAAAAATAATGTAGAATTCTATATTCTCTCCATACGCTAGCCCCACACTGCCCAGAGGTGGCAACGCAAGCTGGTGAGCAGCAAGTGTACCGGTCGCTGGCCGTTGCACACTTTCTGGGCAGGGCAGGGCGGCATTCCTGGGTGGGGGAGGGGTGCAGCATGGTGGGAATGGCAGCAACCTTCACTGCAGGATCCCAACTTCTATATCGAGCCACATGGCCTGACACGGAGGCCTTCACCTCTGCACTGGCAAAATAGCTGGCGCAGAGGCGAGGTGACCCATCACCCGCCCTGCGCCCTGATCCGGGGGGAAGAGGGCGAACATCCCCTTCTTCCAGTGCCTGCCTGGCACGGGTAGGATGCAGCAGTGGCTGCTTGGCTACCGCTACTTGCACAGGCACATGGACAGCTCAGGATTGGGCTGTTAGCTGGGAAGCTGGTGGGGTAGTAGCATTCTTCCCTGTCCTGCACAAAGCCGACTTAGGGGTAGGAAAAGAGAAAGGGGAAGGTTGTGAGGTGAGAATAGGATTTGAAAAAAGCGATGTCAGCTCCTGACTGTGTAGTCTGCCATCCCATTTCACCTGCCTCACAAAAACATATTCTCTCAAAATTCCAAAAATCCATTCCTTCCTCTTCTATTATTTACTTACTTGTTTTCCTGCCCTTGGCGCCATGTCAGATACACGATGCCGCTCTCATGCCACAAATTTAAGGGCCCTGCATTAGCACATCAATTTCTTCAAAAAATAATTACAGGTATACTTGTATCGGAAAGCTTCAAATTTTGACTCGCTGATAAAGGTTACTCCCCTCTAACAAAAGCAGCAAAATTTGCAATTTTCATTTCAGTTAAGGGAGGACTATGAATGAACAAATCTGCAATGCCAGAAACCTAAACACACACCCCAAAAAAACACAAATTTCTGCCCTCCTTGCTTACATGGGTTAAAAACAATTGCAGAAAATGGGTTTCTAAGAGTGCAGTCCTAACCAACTTTCCAGCACCAGGGCAATTCCATTACCTTGAGGAGGCCTCTGCGATTACTATTACTATTCTACTGCAGCATGCAGCACATGCCCCATTGGCACGGCTATGTCAGTGCTGGAAAACTGCTTAGGATTGTGCCCCAGACATCCAAAATCCAGACATCTTTGTCCAAGACTTCTTAAAAACTTACTGTAAAAAGAAGGTCTTGTGTTCACTCCCATGTATAGGCTGTAAGTTCTGTTCTCTGCTCTGTGGTGTGTGCCTTTACAAACATCGTTGAAAAATGTCAAAGAGGCATTAGGGGTGACAGTGAAAAGAGCAAGAGAAAGCATTTCTTATTATATTTATGCAACTATTCCAAAATCCAGAAAAATCTGAAATCCTGCCACTTTCTCATCCAAGCAGTCCGGATAAGGGATATTCAATCTGTATTAAGTATTAATATTTATGTTTTTAAGGGCAGCTAAGGTGAAGTGGCCCTTCATCTGAGTAGGCAGCAGCAAGAAAGCACATCAGGTGAGGCAAGACATTGGCATGCGGTCTCCTTTGTATGAGGAAGACAGGCTGGTCTGAGCATCATTTAGACCAGCCCATAAATCTATGTTCCTTAATTATTGATGGGGGAGGAAAAGAATCAAAGAAGTGAAGTGTGACTAAGCATCTGCAAAGCAGGGAGAAAACATGGAAGGAAGAAGCTTATAAATAATTGACATAGACCAACAGTGGTTACGTGCGCTAATTATTTAACCAGACCTCTAGGGAAGGGTTTACATACATCTCTTGTGATTATGTATTGTATCACTCAATCTTTCTTGTTTATAACAAATGCATTTCAAGAATAGATGCAATAAGCGAAGTCCAACATTTCCAGTGCTACACTACTAGGACTCCACAGTGAATAGGCCACTGGAGAGAGCCCTCCTAGCCATTCTCTGAGCAGCCAACATGTCACAGAATATTCATAAAGACTGACACTACCACTGTTGCCAACCACTGAAGGTTAATGCTCCATGCAGGTGCTGCAATACAAGGGAAGCAGCCTAATTTGGCTGGAGAAAGGATCTCACACAGAGCCTAAGGACCGGAGGGACCAAGTGAAACAGAAACTTCCTAGTAAAACTAGGAAGGGAGACAGAAAAACAGGAGGCTAAGGAGCAGGAGATTTAAACATTTTCTACCAATGGTGCAGTAGAGCAACACTGGTAGAAATGCAATCTCCAGCACATTATTGATAGAAATTTTGGTCACAAGGACCACTGAAGGCAAAGTGGCTGAAGACAAGAGAGAGCGTAAGCAAAGGAGTTAAGTGCTGCAGTGGGCTGCAGGAGGAGACAGATGAAACGAAATTCATAGATTGATTAGAAACCTTACCTAGGAACTGGCTACTGATTACCAGATCCCTGGACAGTTCACATATAGCAGTTAAGATGAGCAAATGTCTGGAAGGGTTGTGATCTTTTGAATTTTAACCAGAGGAAGTTTGCACTGGATTCCAACTTGAATAATGATCCCTTAAGTTCATGAGAGTTAGGAAATCCACACGCTATTAATCTACAACAAAATCAGGTTTCTTGTTATTGAAAAAGAGTAGTAAGCTACATGTGGCTAATGTGGATGTCTTTATATTATCCAACTTCAGTTAAACAATGTAAAACTAATGAGAAGAATGTGCAGAAACAAAAGCAATTGATTTTTTAGCTATATTTTTTTTTAAAAAAGCATATTACCAGGTTTCAATCTTTTTCCCTAAGAAATAAAATACACAAGAGGCAATATTACCCCTGCTTTTTAACTACAAATTATGTCATCATTTTACTGTGCATTATTGACAGAACAGATGTGCTCATCTGTCATGTTAACAAACCACACTATAGAAATAGCCTCTTCTTGTTTCCAAATACCATTTTGGCAGAACATTTCCAATGTGAATGCAACAGACTTCAGCAGCACTAGAACTATAACAGCACTGTAAAAACACTAGAAGCAAAAAGAGATATTTCTTCAGAAAATCAATTTCCAATAATTTTAAACCACCATAAGCCAACTACAAACCTTTTCTCTCTCTTTTGTTTGTGTGCCAACAGGACAACACCCAACATGGCAACACCCTCCATGGAATGTAGTAGTCCCTGGCTTAGTTCTCACTGAGGTAGTGTACCTGCATGTGGGTTGTACCACTTCGGACTCTAGGGAGCTTGCATGACCTCCATATAAAATTCTATCATATAGTCAAGGAACAGCCACCCCCTTCTGATTACCTCTGCAAACTTGACTGAGGCACCGGTGAATACAGTCTTGGAACAGGGTCTCCGAAATGAAGTCACATTCAGGAGCCAGTCCTATTCCTCCTCGGCCTATGCAATGCAGCTGTCCTGCATGCTATTGGGGGGGGAAGCAACTAGGGTCAGGAGAGTTAAGTAAAGTTCCCTGGGAGTTGCTGGTGAGTTAAGAAGTAAGTTCCCTGGGAGCTGCTGGTGCATGCATGGGGGCTTAAGGGCATTTGCACCAGCAGCCCCAAAATGCATGGTGGTGCCACAGCTTTTGCACTGCCACCGTGGCAATTATGGTCCATCATATGACCTATATCATATGGACTGCAAGATAGTCCATCATAGGGGCCCAATAGGATTGGGCTGCCCGACTCCTGCAATCAATCACCCACTCTTTCAAAAGAAAAAAAATACACATTCAATCAATCAATCAATCAATCACTAGTATTTATATACCGCTTTTCAACACAAAGTTCACAAAGCAGTTTACAGGCAAATAATAACATTAAAGTTAACTGGCTCCAAGAAATTAGTTCCTAAAAGGTGGCTATTTTTCATAAAGGAACCAAGTCTATTTATAGAACCCTGTGGCTTAATTTTAGAAGTTAATCTTTGTGCTGGAGCAATTAAAAACTATAGCAATGAAGAGCTTCAGCTCCAAGTCCCTGACATGTTTTTGTGGGGAAGAGCTATAATTTGCTGCATTAACAGAAAAATTAATATCGCTCACAATGACTCCAGCTGGTTCCTGAACACTTGGCACTGTTGGTAAAACAGCATTTACACAGATAAGGTGCGAAGGACATTGCAGGAAACGCCATGAATGTACGCCCCTGACTAGAACCAACATTGTTAATTAATAATTAGCAAGTTGCAATGCTGGTTTTTCTTCTTCTTGAGAACACTGGCCAAATTCTGCCGAGGATTCCAGAACATCCTTTGTCATGTCATTCTCCACCCACATTCTTTGGGTACTCTCCGAATTATGTAAGGGCTGGGTTGAGAAACCTGTACCATAATAGCTTTGGGGTGTTAAGAAAGCCTAATCAGTGAGAATGTTTTCTCTTCAAGAAACTGCTTCTCCTCCTACTAAAGACAATGACGTCAGTGGAAGAGAAGTCCCAGATCAAGAAGTTGTCTGGCTGCATTAGAGAAGCTTTCCAAAATACCAGGAGAGAGGCCATGTGAAACTTAAAAGTTGTTTTTTTGCATTTAAAGGAAAAAGAGTGAACAAAAGTATAATGAAATACAATAAAGAACAAGGATCTAAATGTGGAATTAGCACTGAAAAGAATGCATATAACCATAAAGGCCTAGCATTTGAATCAATACAATTTCATTGGCATCTTAATCATATTTGGGTTATGGCCTTAGGGCTGGATTTGGCTTTTATTTTAATGCTCATGTTTTGCAACTGGGATGTTGCATTTAAGCAAGAAGGTCATTAGTCCTGTTAACAAATGAGACCCATTTTGGGCATGCTCTTCAAAACGGAATGCAGCAGTGTAAAACAAAGCAATAATAATAAATCACCCCACGTGTCACCACAAGCGTGAAGGCATTTCCCAAAAAAGAGGATGGCAGGGTAAAAGCTGTTCTCTTGTTGTTGTTGTTCAGTCGCTAAGTCGTGTCCGACTCTTTGCGACCCCATGGACCACAGCACGCCAGGCCTCCCTGTCCTCCACTAGCTTCCGGAGTTCGCCCAATTTCATGCTCATTGCTTTGGTGACACTATCTAACCATCTCATCCTCTGCCGCAACCTTCTCCTTTTGCCTTCAATCTTTCCCAGCATGAGGGTCTTTTCTAAAGAGTCCTCTCTCCCTCATGAGGTGGCCAAAGTACTTGAGCTTCAGCTTCAGGATTTGTCCTTCCAGGGAGCAATCAGAAAAGCCGTTCTCTACTCAAAGTCAAAGCAGCCTATGTAGATGAGAGTCACGGGGTAAACAACATTCTCCCTAAACCTTAAGAACAGGAAGGCTGAAGATTTCAACTACAGAAGAGCATCATGCCGCTTTTGACCCTGGCAGCAGACAGCAGCCTAAAGGAACAATTCCTCAGATAAAGAAGGTGGGAATTGGGGTTTCATTTCACTCCAGGCCTTAAAGCGGCAGGAGCAGAAATTTGGGCTCAGAGGACATAAGTCTTGAGACATGGGTCCTCCAAGACCACTCTCTCCCTCCCCCCCCCCACCAGAGGATGCCTTTTGCCATTTAAATGACTATGAGAGAGGGAATAATGGACCTCAGAACTTCTTCTAAATCAAATTCACCACACTATACCCACACATTTTCCCCCCACTTCCCCCCAATTTTAGTAATAAGAATGCTTACATTCTTCTGGATCATGCCACAATCTGTTCTTTGATGTGTAGACACAACATTAATTGTAAGTGAAAATTGCAAGTCACTGAAAAGCTAATCTGACATTCTGCCCCAAAAGACAATGCTAACAATGGCTCCAGCATTTTCATTCATAAAAGTAGTACAGTACAGGTGTAAATCTGTGCTTTCATTAAACAAGAATGGAATTGGTTCATCAGCAGGCATGCACCCATCGCAATAATAATATTTACTACAGGATAATATACGACCGGTGTTGCAGTGGAAACAATTTTGCATTTTCAGTCTTTCCCTGCTGTCCACAGGTAGAATACATCTCAACGCTTAGTCAGAAATTCAAGTTGTTCTCATATAGCATGGAATGCTGAGCCCTTCAGAGTTTGTTTTCTAAAGATTCACTAAATGAGAACTGTAATATTACAGAATGCGAGCTCGGGATTTGTCTAGGAATCTATGGCCTCCAGTCTTTAAAATTATCATACCTTCTATTTACCAGCAATAGCAATGCAGATCCAAAGAGTTGTTTCAGCTGATTCAAGGACTAACCTGGTTGATTCAGAATTCCACAGTAATGTTACTTGGATGTGGAAGATATTGATCGACACTGATCAAAGATCTTGTATGTTCCACATTTTATATTGAGTGCCATCAACCTAGATGGCAGCACCACTGAAATAGGCAAACTCAGTGATAGGCAAACTCAGTGAAGTCATTGAAATGCTATTGAATTACTGCTGTCATAACATCCTTATACATACCTATGATGTACCCGCACTTGGAATACAGGTTTTATCAACGCATCTCAGAATGAATACCATAAAGCTAGAAAAGGTACAGAAAAGGGTAATCAAAATGATGAGGGGTTGAAAACACCTTCCCTCAAGCAGTTCAGGTGGGACACCAGATAATGCACTCACTCAATGCAATTCCCACTGGCCTAAAATCTGCCTGTTACTACCTGTGGAAATTCTTCAGAGTACATTATTTCATCTATTGCCTGAAACCTGCCATGATGTGCCCACTCTTCAGGGCAGATTTAGCAAATTAATTAGTATCTAGCTTCTGATTTAAAAATGGGCAAGGATAAACAGGTAAGGACTACTGGAAAAACAAACACCCTGTTACGGTTGCACTGGAGTCTCCTTAGACCCCGTCACCAATTTCCCATCTCCCCTTTGAATTTAATCCAACGCATTATTTTAAAGCGCTCCACACCGTCAGGCCGCCCTAATTTTTGAACCTTGTGGCTCGTAACAACCTGGCCGCTCCTCCTTTAACTAAATTATCTAATTATCTCATCCAGTTCATTGTTATTCAATCCATTCTCCATGACAACACCTATGCATGAAGCCAGTTTTCTGAACAGAAATCTGGCATGTGGCCCCCTCACCACACGAACCCCCCCCCATGTCATCTCTGTGCATGCACTCAAGTCTGTGTGCACCCAACATAGACGAGAGAGGAGAGAACCCATCCACCTTTCTCTTTACTTAGAAAAAGCAAGGCACACAGCTTCCTTGCTCCATACAGCTTCTATCTGAAATGAATCTGTGTATACTGGGAATCTAGCATGCACGGCTCCTGCTTCCCCCCATCCCCACCCCATTCTCCTTCCAAGGGGGAATCTGCACACAGCTCCAGATCACCTCTCCCAGCCTACCTGGTGCTTCACTGGCACCATACCGATGGGGAGAAGTGATTCGGAGCAGTCCTGGAGGGAGAGGCAGGCTGCCGCTGCTGCCATAATCCGACTTGCTCTCAGCAAGTCAGAAGAGGACTGGTACTCCCAGTGGAGCAGCAGGCTAGAGTGGGCAGCAGACAGGAGGGCTGGGGCTCATCCATTCTTTGCCCCTCCAAGGATGCCTCTCCATGTGACCATTTCAAGTTGCTTCATGGTGCCATCTGTCTCTTCCCCCCCTTTGAATCCCTCCTCAAAATTAACCAGTCAGGAGGCCTTTGATTTCATTCTGTCACGCTCCCTGCCCACCTTCTCTTAACTACATGGGCACTGCATTTGCCCACATTCAACTCTTCCCATCCTCGCATCTCCCCTTCAGCCTATGCCGTTAATACTCCATCTGTTCCCTTACAATGACAGGCCTACGGTTTGGTGTGTGGGACACTCACCATGGGGATGCTGAGTCACAGAGCCAAAACAATGTATAGACTTGCTCTAACAATACTTCCAAAACAGAGATTTATCTTATGTTCTTATGAGATGGAATTGTGAGAGGGGGGGAGGAGAATATCATAATTCCTTTCTGGAGGCTCACATCTCCTTGCAGAGTCACCTCCCAGTTTGAGAACCACACGCCTAAATAGTTCTGAAGCCGAGAGAGCTAATCCACAAGTAATGGATAGGCAGCTTTATACCTTTAACAAAGAAAAATATTATGCCCCATGAAATTCTACTGACTTTTCCATAAGAGTATTATCTTTAGTTCCCCTTCACTCAGCTACTCAACAAAGAAAAATGTGCCGAGTCATGGCTCAGAAATCAGAAGCAAGGTGAATTAAGCTCAACTCTTCTATATGTTTCTAAGAAGCATAGAAAATAATGAAAGTAAGTTACTAGGAAAAAAATACAAAGGATTAGACTAGCCAGTATTTTCCAACAAATCAACTGGGAATACTTTTTTTTTTTTTTTGCGAGCAACTGGCTTGTATCTTTTGCTGTCTTGCCCCATACAGACTAGAAGAACAACCCTCACAGATTGTCTTCAGAATGCTGACTCTCCTGTATCCAAAAGTCATATAAATATGCCATTGTTCAGTAAAAGTATATTATAAAGAATCAAAGGCTATATGACCCACAGCAATTCACACTTATTTCCCCTTAAATTAATCTCTAATCAACATAAAACAGGCAGCTGTTAGTGAACAACAGACTGGAATGCAAGATACACATAACACTCATCAGTTGTCAACGCCTTACTATTTCTAAGCATGGCCATCTGTTCAAAAAGGCTCACATTAAATTTAAAATCTGCCAGGGTAAGAAACACAGATTAATAAGAACAAGTGGAAGTGCACTTCCCGATCTCCGCTCAATGCCACTGAGAATGCATACTTGCTATCACACGGCAGAACTACTTCTATACTGTTTATTTGCCATCCTCTGAAGCACATAGCTCCAAATGTCCGTGTTGAGCCATGTGCTCTGCTGATGTTAGGACTTGGTGGCACCAACACAGCATCTTGAATATTGCTGATTATCTACTATAGCAGTGTTATTCAAACTGTGGGTTGGGACTCACTTGGTGGGTCGTGACCTGATGCCAGGTAGGTTGCGAAAAGCTGGGAGCAGCCATCTTGGAAACTGCAGACCTTACTCTTGTTATATTCCTTTTGCGAGTGTCCACAGTCTATAAGAGAAGAACCTATGTCTTCTTTAGTCTGACTAGAAAGAGAGAATACAATCCCAGACTTTATGCTTTCCTCTGCTCTACAACCATTCTCCAATTCTAAGTTATATTCCCCTGACCAATTTTCGCTGACTTCTTGGAATGTGGCTGGTCTAAAGAAAAAGGAAAGAGATGCTGATTTTTTAAATTACCTTAGGTTAAATGATATCATATGCTTACAGGAGACATGGACTGAGGACCCTTTTCCAATGATTGAGTACCAATCCTTTTATTTGCCAGCTTTTAAAAATAACAAACATGGACGTCGACAGGCGGGTTTAGTTACCCTAGTTAAAGATTCTTGGAAAGCAAACCTGCTTGTGGCTTCTCAAACTTCATTTAGTCTATTGATTGTTAAGGTTCAGTGTAGAGAACTAACATTGTTAATTATAAATGCCTATATTCCTCCTCAAAGTAATAAGGATCAGTGTAGGGTAGTATGGAATAGTTTTATTCAATATTGTTTAACATTGAGTGAGGAGTATCCTCAGGCTCTTTTCATACTGGGTGCAGACTTAAATGCTAGAGTGGGAAATGAATATCAAATTTTTCATAAAATCTCAGGTTTTGATTATGATCAGACAGACCTGCCTTTGAAATTATTGTTAAGGCAATCTAAAGATAAAATGTTGAATGAGTCAGGATTATGGTTGGCCAAGCTTAGCCTGCAAATGAATATGTTGTGGCTTAACGGTTTATTGCAATATCCTAATTCAGCTGAGTTTACCTTTATTTCTGCACTTGGTTGTAGTATCATTGACTATATTTTAGTCTCGCTTCCTTTGTTGCAATTGGTGGATAGGTTTTCTGTGGAAGATCTGAAATTGAGTGATCACCTCCCACTAAGGGTTTGGTTTAAATTTAAATCGCAGACCCGTATAATCACTTCCTTGCAATCTGATAATTTGCCTAGGTTGCTCAAACTCTGTTGGGACAGCAAAACCCTTACCAAGATTCACAGTTTATTAGACCTTGACGTGAATAAGGAATACTGCGTTACTATTATGTTTGACACGAATTTAGAGAAGGTTGTGCGAACCTACGAACTTTTGTCAGGCCAAATTGTCGCTAGTTTAGTTTCTGAACAACCAGCTCGAAAAACCAGAAAAGGTCTTTTTGGCCCTAACTGGTTTGACCATGAGTGTAGGCATGCAAAAGCCCAAGTGCGGGCAATCTTTGCTAAATTTAGATCCCTGAATACCAAAAAGTCACTTCTGGAGTATTTCGAGTCAAATGATGCTTTTAGAAGTATGCTCAGAGAGAAGAGGAAGGAATTTGTCAGAGACCAATGGCACAGATTACACACTGCCATAGTCAATAATGATTCTAAAGCTTTTTGGAACATCACGCGTGGGAGCTTTAGGAACATCTCAGAGCCAATAGGTAATATAACAAATCAATCCTGGATTGAACATTTTTCTAAATTACTACTTGTCCTGGATAGAGATGCTGGTCCATGCCCCTCTTCTGATATGTCCAATCTGCCGGATTGGCCTCCGGTGAATGAGGAGGAGATTAACTCTCTTATTCAGGGCCTTAAACTGGGTAAGGCAGCTGGATTAGATGCTATATCAACAGACTGGATCAAAGCAGATGTGTCTTTTTGGACCCCCCTGCTAGCTAAATTATTTACTGCAGTTAATGCATCTGGATGTTTTCCAAAAGCGTGGTTAAACTCCATTATAGTTCCAATCTTTAAGAAAGGAGACCCCTATAATCCAGAAAATTACCGGCCAATCAGCCTTTTGTCGATTGTTGGAAAGCTCTATGCTAAATATCTGCTGAATAAGGTGAATCTTTGGGTCCAACAAAGTAACATCATCAGACCTGAGCAGATTGGTTTTAGAAAAGGTAAATCAACAATCGACCATGGCCTTATATTAAGTCATTTGGCCACTAAATATGTTGTAAATCTAAAATCAAAAATGTATGCGGCCTTCCTAGACCTTAAGTCCGCGTTTGATAGCGTGGATAGGGACATACTCTGGAGCAAATTAAAAAATCTTGGGATGGATAAAAAATTGTTATTTCTTATACAGGGATTATATTCTAACAATAAGTGCCAAGTACGTATCTCGTCAGAGGGGACTTTAACAGATGAATTCCCCTCAAACAGAGGGGTTAAACAGGGTTGCATATTGGCCCCGACCCTGTTTAACCTATTTTTGAATGATCTGGCCCCCTGTTTAGATAAAGTTAATGGACATCCCCCAAAACTAGGAAACCGACATGTCTCGATTCTTCTTTATGCCGACGATGCGGTGATTCTATCCCGTACTCGTATTGGTCTTAAAAGGTTGCTGAATAAAAGCCTTGATTACTTTATAAGTAATAAGTTACAACTTAATTATGAGAAATCTAAGATCCTTGTGTTTGCTAGGTCATGGAAGCCAATGAAATGGAATCTCAATAATGTTGAGATAGAGCAAGTCAAATCATTTAAATATCTTGGCTTTCATTTTTCATACAATTTGTCCTGGATTGTCCAACGCAATAAAGTGCGTATGGCCGCTTCTTTGTCTGCTCAGGCCATTAGTCGTTTCTTTTTTAGTAAAGGGGGTCTATTTATTCCAGCTGCCATTAAAGTTTTTTCCGCCAAATGCATAGCCTTAATATTATACGGAATTCCCCTCTGGATCCGGGATCTGAATTACTCAATTGAACAAGTGCAGGCGACGTTTCTTAGAAAGATCTTTGGTCTGCCGAGATGTATTCCATACCCAGTCTTGTGTTTAGAATCAGGTCAAAGAATGCTTGAAACAGTTGCTTGGATTCGTGTGACAAAGTATTGGCTCAAAGTTTACTATTCATACGCAGAAAATGATCTGATCCGATGTATGCTTTCAGATCCTTTTTTCTCTGCTGAGCCTTGGTCATCTAAACTTGCTGAATTAGGGTTTGCCCCGGACCTTATTGGTTCGGTATCTCAGATAGAGGCCTTCAGACTGATCAAGGGGAAATTGCTTGAATTACACGATCAAAATTTATTGAGGATGGCCAATACACGTTGTTCCCCCTTATTCCATCAAATAAAAATGAATGTTGGACAAGTTCCACTCTACTTGTATATTTTAGAAAATCCAATGAGGCGTAGATCTATGGCCTTGGCTCGCTGTAATGCGGTACCCTCGGAAGTTCTGTGGGGGCGTTATAAAGGTGTACCCTATGCTGAAAGGTTTTGTCCCTGTCAACAGGGAACTATTGAAACTTTAGAGCATCTATTCTTCCACTGCCCCTTGCATTTAAAGAGTAGAGAGCAATATTTACAACCTCTCCTGAACACGGTTTGTTTGGATAGAAAGGAGGCGAGCTTAAATTTCTTATTTGAACTCAAGGATCCTGTTTTGGTTAACCAATTAGCTCTCTTTATTGTGCACATAGTCAAAACTAATAATTTGCGTATCAATTGCACTGCTGAATATATGAACTAGTTAAATTGACTCTCAGTGTATAGCTATTGTTAATTTCTGTTTTTATGTTGTCATATTGATGAATGCCAATTAAAGGTCAATAAATAAAAATAAATAAAAAAAAAGAGTGTCCACAGTTTGAATTTTCAAGTGAGAGTTTTTTTAAAAAATTGTTTTTAGTACAGTGCTTTTACATAATATATTTTAAAATTGTTTTTAAATTTGTTTTTAATTGTGTTCTTAATTTTTGATTGTATTGTTGTTTAATACTGTTTTAATTGTTTTTAATGTGAATTGTTATATTGTTTTTTTTATATATATATTGTAATGCCGCCTTGGGTGCCTTCGGGCACAATAAGGCGGGGTAAAAATCTAATAATAAATAAATAAATAAATAAATATTGTCCTCATCTTTTTTTCTGTCCGGGATGTTTCATAGTTGTACAATTGCTGCAGTCCAAAAATGCCAATTTGCAATTCAGGAGTGTCATTTTATTACGTTACTATAACAGCACTTCCTGTTTGATGATGTCACTTCCAGGTTAACGACATCACTTCCGGTGGGTCCCGACACAGAGTGCCAGTCTAAAAAGTGGGTCCCAGTCTAAAAAGTTTGAATACCACTGTACTATAGTATCACAATATGGCGCAACCTTATACCAAGTCAGACCATTGGTCCAACTAGTTCAGTATTGTCTATGCTGCCCGCAGTGTCTCTCCAGGGCCTTTCCCAGCCCTACCTGGTTAAGAAAGCTTGGTATGTTTAGCTTGGAATAGAGAAGGCTATGGGGGAGTCATGATAGCAGTCTTCAAGTATCTAGAGGGCTGACACATGGAAGAAGGGGAGGTCTTGCTCTTTGAGGTTTTCAAGCAGAGGTTGAACAGCCATTTGTCAGGGAAGTTGTAGTCACCTGTGCTGAGCAGGGGGTTGAACTAGATGACCTTCCAAGTCACTTCCAACTTTAATACTCATGTTTCTACAAGAGACCAGTGACTGAACTCGGGACCTTCTGCATGAAGAGTCTATGCAGTGGTCTCCCTCTGAACCACTCTTTTCTACTTTTTACATCTTTCCTGCTTCGTTCTTTGAACTGTGCTCACTCAACTTCCTAAATACTTTCAGGCCATCTTCTAGATCTTAAGCAAGAAGTTCATTGTATTATTATCCATTTGTTTCAGCCTGGCTGGTTCCTTCCCTTGGTTATCTGCTGAAATTCTCAATTTCCCCCAACTCTGCCAACCCTTCCTGATGTCCCTTTCAAAGCTTAGCAGCTGGTACCTTAACATTCTGCTTTCTGCATACAGTGTTGTGGAATGATCTGTGGTTCATGAGTATATGGTGGGTTAATCTGTTTTGGTCCTTTCCCTTTCTGTTTACAAGTAAACATCAGAAATAAAGCAGAATGTAAACTGTTCTTAAGCCCTCGAAACATTAGTGGTAACAAGGTGCACTGGAATACGATGGCACAAAAAATGACTTTGTGCCACTCAAGAGACTAGAAGACACACTCAAATGGCTTGGCAATCAAATGTAACTCAAGCCACATTAAGGAAAGTATGGCTACTCAGACTATGGCTACTAATAATGGAACTGATAAGCAAAACACAGGAGGAACACCTTCCTCTCTAGTCTTCCACAGTAGACGTTTGCAGGTCCTCACATTTCTGGAAAGAATCCAAACAGAAATTATTCAAGTTTGGAAAGTATGTTATATGAAGATAAATACAGGGAGGCAGGTTTGCTTAGTTTGGAGAAGATTGGCTGAGCAGGGGGGAGCTTTTGGAACAATCTTCAGATTCCTGAAGGGTTGCCTTGAGGAGGATAGGAGTTCAACTATTCTCTTTCATCTCCCACAGACAAAAGAAAACACACAAAACATGCGCACACTGGTTGAAAGTGCCACTGAAAAGATGTAAAGGATCAACATTAAGAAGAAATGTCTCATTATAAGAGTGATGGAACACTGGATTGGAATGCCTTGAGAAGAGGTAGAATTTTCCATTACTTGAGCTCTGTGAGAGTAACTGACAAGCATTTGATTGATTACTGTTAATTGGATTCCATCTATGGAGACAGGAAAATTGACTGAAGTATTTCATAAGGTCATTAGAGGCCATACAACCGTGGGTGTTCCATCAGTAGAATGAGGTGGGCCCTGCAGGTTTTTGTTGAAAAGGCCAAACATTTCACACTTTTTAACTACCCTTTTGTTGTCCAAACGCCATATTTTCATATTTATGGCCATTCTACTTGAAGAAAATAGAATGTAATATGTCTTATGAGATGTAATATGAATATAACACTCTAGTAATGCCCATAGGCAAAGTAATTTGTTTTGGACACAAGAGCAGCAGGAATTGCGATAGGAAATGATGAGAACTAAGGCATAGTTCTTTTTTTACCACTATGTTTCTCAGCCCCAGAGTGTTCCATTTACTTCTGTGAAAAGTCACTTTTCACAAACATTTTGTATAGTGTGGAACGTACTTTTCAAATTCACCTCTCTGCCTAAGGTCATAAAACTAACACAGCAGATCATTTAAAAGAGGTATACCCCACTGTTCTTCATTCTACTAATGTACGCAAGGAGGCTAACAATATAAAATGGGGCATGTAAAAATTTCAACCCTAAAACCACATGAATATCTGAGCTAACAGCAGCAGGCCACAGCAGCATCAAAAAAATTTCAAGTTCTGTCATCTTCCCTCTCTTGGGCAAATAGAACTATTCTCTTTTGTCAAAAAAAAGGACACCCCCCCCCCAAAAAAAAGAAAAAAAACCTCATGCCACACTTTCAGGAAAGTGTGGAGAGGGCATTCTAAAATTGTATCATAGATATTAGTCACATCTGTATCCTGCCCTTCCTCTAAGGAACAGTGAACAAAGTAGATGAATTGTCTGGACTTTCAACAGCCTTGTGCAAGAAGGTACCAGATCAGAAATGAGCAAAGGTCAGCCAAGTTTTGACCTTGAGTTTTGGGGCCAAGAATGTATTTGAACCAATTTCCCAATCCAAATCCAATGCACTTATCTAATAAGCACCACATCAGTTCCCTCACTTCTCAGGTCTACTGTCTGATGGTATGCCCACATACAGCAAGACTCTAGAAACCCTATTTGAATTCAAAGACATTCACTGGGAGAAGTGAAAATAGCTATTGCAATTTTTCACATTGTTTTTCTACCTAACTTCATACATGGATGTGCCACATATAGAGTACATTTGTACCTTTACATACAATACAGCTAATATTATCAGTGACTGAAAACCAACATCATAACCCCATCTCACTTAGAGTGCAATCCTAAACTGGAGTTAGGCTGGCATAAGCTAAGACAGCAAAGTTTGGCTAGCACAAGGGCCACCATAAAGCGTGTTTAGACTACTCTTGGAGTCAGGGAGGATGGCTCACATCCGTGTACTGGCCTCTGACTCTGAGAGTGGTCCAAACATACTTTACAGTGGCCCTTGTGCTGGCCAAACTTTGCTGGCTTGGCTTATGCCGGCCTAACTCAGTTTAGGATTGCGCCTTTAGATGGCAGGGGAAGGCCCTGCAGTTTTAGATGGGAAATCACACTTCATTAGCTCCCTCTCTCTCCCTTTGTGAGGGGTTTCCCTTTGATGCTTTTATCTTTACTAGGTGTGAATAGTCAGGTCAGTGCTGATACATCCCACTCATTTACCTTGAATGACTGAAGCATCATCATAATGAATTCATGAAGACTCCAGATCCATTTTGGAAGTATCCCAAAGCAACAGGAGGGTCATGCCTTTATTAGGATCACCAAAAGTGTCACAGAGTCAAATCCTGTGCATGTCTGCTCAGGAGTAAACCCTACTGTAGTCAGCGGGGTTTAGTGTGGATAGGATTGCAGCCATAAAGTAGCAAATATTTAAGCTCTCCAGAATTTTTCTTCAGGCTGAATGTTAGAGAAAGGGGGGGGGCACAGGAAAGAGAAAAACCTAGGCATGATGAAAAAATCCCAAAGTCTGCACTTTATAACATTCTTAAGCAGGAGTGCAAGGAGAGTGATGCAGACATAATGAGGTTAGAATATTCTATGTGCTAAGCAGATTTCATATTGCACCAAGCGCTGCTGGGATAAAGAAATGTCAGTGGCTGCCCCCCCCTTAAATAATATAACCCAGCAGTTACTCGGATCTGTTTCCAGTATTAAGAACACCATTCAGGCCTCCTCTGAGAGAGGGGGGGGGGAAATTTGGTAGTCCTTCTATTAATATAATTTAAATTAATTAAAATATTTTAGGTGGTGTGTAAGTAAAGATCAATGGAAGCTAAAGTGGGCTGTATTATGTTTTGTTTGGAGGGATGTAGACTTTCTCCCCAACTTCAGATATTAAGCATATCTTCTTGAGGATATTAGAAAAACAAAAGCAGGACACAAAATTCCCCATGAGCCAATACTGGTGGCATTAGGGTGCTTACAGATCAATGCATGTTTATTCATGTCCCACTGTTTATAGTGGATTGCAGGCTAATATATTTAAACAATTCCTTGAATTAGACAATAATTAATAGTTGCAGTTGGTATGACAACGTATGGTAAATTCTAGTAATGAATAAATAAATGATAAACTCTACTTAAAACAACTGCAGCTTCTTATACTAGCAATTTCTAAACAAAATTGCCTCCGTTCCTAATGTTCACTGATTTAGCAAAAATGTTCTTTATGACATTAGAGAGATTGAGTTCCATTTTAATTGTACCATTTTTTTGCACTGTTGAGATTTTTGTTTTAACTTAAAGCGGCTTGATTAATGGTGTTGTTTCTGAAAAATTTCAAAGCAAAAAATAAACATGCACCAAATAAACCAGGCTTCTTGTCTCTTGCAACAGATTTGCCAATTCTGACTGAAGCTATATCTGGAGATTCCCCCCCCCCCCCCTGTAACGTTGGACATTCTGGGATTGAAGTCTCCAAGGTTGTCTTCAGTAGTCACCTGGAAACTAATGTTGATTCCTGGAGACTCCAGTGCAATCTGGGCTCATTAATCCTACCCTTGCAAGATTGCAGTTTTACTGTGGAATCTCAAGAATTTAAAACAGGCTGTTGCCTCTTCATATATGACAGTCTGAAAATAGTGCTGCAGTTTATCCAGCAAGCCAATGGCTGTAATATTTGTGAAGTATATTGCTTCTACAAATTTGCAGCCTAGTAAATCAGTACTATGTATTTTTATAGGTAACTCTTTTGTTGTTGGAGAATCTCTCTTCCATCTTTTCACCCAGAGAATGAAAAGGCAGCAGTCTAGTTTAATTTAGTTTCCTATATATGCAAGAATTAAGGCCCAATCCTATCCAACTTTCCACTGCTGATGCAGTTGTGCCAACACTGCATCCTGTGGTGGTGGAGGGCAATCACAGTCCTCATCATGTTTGTTTGTTCCCTTGTTTGTTCCCTTACCTTGGGGCTGTATTGTAACTGCATCAATGCTGGAAAGTTGGTTAGCATTGGGTCCTTACTGCCTTGAAAGGTCAGCCCACCTTGGAGACAGTAGAACTTGCATGAACAAACACTAAGAGCGCAATACTAACCTGGAGTTAGGGCAGCACAGTTGTGCCAGCCAAACCTTGCTGGCCTAAGGGACACTATAAAGTATGTTTGGACCACTCTTAGAGTCAGAGCCAGCACACGGATGGGTACAATCCTCCCTGACTCCAAGAGTGGTCCAAATGCGCTTTACGGTGGCCCTTGTGCCGACCAAACTTTGCTGGTCTAACTGTGCTGGCCTAACCAAGTCAGGATTGCACCCTGAGTGTGCAAAATGGTTTTGTGGATTGATGCTTAGGGGTTAGCAACTTAGCTTTTTCTCTTATTCCTTTGTACTGAGCCACAGCCAGTTTCTGCTATTGTCATGGCGTACATTTTTCTTAAGAAAAGGAGAAGGGGGGATGAATGAGGATACAGTAAGAGAAAGACTCTATGGGGGGAAAATTAAATGTAGATCCCCTTTACAAGTTGTAAAAAGTCAAAATGGTTGAACGAAAGAGTCAAAACGGCTGTTTTATTGCTTAGCAAACAAGCAAGCAAGAGCAAGACTTGATGATTAAATGGAGACACAGGCGTAAAGGTAAGTTACACCATGTGCATTCCTATCTCACGTACTGCATATTGCCACTGCCGTCAGGATGTATCTGAGGGAGTGCCTAAAGCATGATGCAGCTCCAAGTCATCTGCAGCCATCTGCAGCTGTAGTCCTGTTGCCCATGTAGGTGTCGCCATGGGGAGGGGGCCCCATGGCGACACCTACTTGGGCAACAGGACTACAGCTGCCCCAGTGGCAAATCACAAGAGGAGGAAGCACTTTATGACATAATAGGCTATACAGACACAAATGAGAATGCATACCACATGCAATGCAGGTATTGAGGGGAACGACATTAGCCACCCAAAGGGAAGCGTCGTCTCTACTTTTCTGCGATGACTTACAATTGGCTTCTGCCCACCTGCTGCTCTGCCGATCTTCATCGTATAGCATTAGGAGCTCTATTGTTGCTTCTATGCACATAGAAGATGCAGCTCAATATTGCTCCAGTACCACAGTAATCGGCTCTGAGCCGCAGTGTATAAAGCAGATCTAATGGCAAGTCAAGCTCAGACCTATCAGCCACTTCTCTGTCCTCCAAAAATAACTCTGGTTTAATTGCAACTAGCTACAGTTTTCTACTTCTTTGTGACCCCAACCCCCTAAACCTATTATCCAGAGACAGTCCAAGTAAATCCTGAACAAAGGTGTGGGTCAGATGCTGCTGGCCATCTGTCCGCCAGGTGCTTTGGGGCTTAGCCTCTCAGAGGGAATACGCTCACCCGGTTCTCCACTTAACACTCTCAGGAAACCATTTCTATTCCCTATTACTGGCGGGCCTGCTTTTAAAGAGCCAGGCATTGCATGTGTGCCTACGTGTTAATCAATATTCTGCTGTCACTACTCCAGAATTGATCTGACATGAAGACAATGTGCTTTTAAAAACAGATATGGCCTCCCTAACTGCTTTTCAGCTAAGCCATTAAATAAACCTTTCAGTCAGAGTGAGGTGGCTGTTGTTTTAAAGTAAACTCATCCCACATCAAAGTAAATGAGATAAAAGTGTCATTTAAAAAACAATAAGACAGTAAATACTAGGTATATTTTAAAAAAATACAATATGGTGAGTAAGGCCTTCTTTCAGTGAATAAGGGGCTTTTTTTTTTTACTTGTTCATGCTTTTCTATAAGTACGGTCACTTACTCATGGGTTGACCCCTTTAGCGGAGCAACCTCAAAGCAGATGGATTTTGTTGTTAAATACAGGGGCTGTCCTTCAGAAAAAAAAATCCAGACAACAGTAGCAACATAACCTTCACTAGGATTAAATGAAAGTCAAAGTCATGAGCTAGTTCTGAGATTCACATAACTTTCCCTCAGGTTATATGTTTAGCGAAAAACAGGCACAGGGGTAGGAGCTGGGAAGAGAGATGCAGCCTGAGGAGGAATTCTTAAAACCTTAAAACCAGTTCACTGCTTTGTGACCTTCAGTTGGCCCCTAACGAAGGTCACAAAGATACTGCTAAAAAAAGGAGGTTCTGCTGCTGTTGGGTTTCTTGGAGAATAAATCTTTTATCCTTGATGACCCAGTTAGCAAAGTATACATTTTAAATCCTGTGCAGACTTTTGGCAGAGTTTGGATCCAGTACTGAAGTCATAAGGGTTCTAAGATCAGGCAACAAAGCTGTGTTCTCACAACCCCAATCTCTTTCGAGTTAAAATCTATTTTCAACTTATTAGATATTGCATGGCTTTGTCAATTCTTCGACTTGACAGACAAGATGTGACATGACTTGAAAAACCCAAATCCCAGCTGAAACACACTTAGGGTCATTTTACATATTACTTTTTTAGCTGCGTCCCTGTTAGGTTTTTAAAGTCCATGCACGCACTCCAATGTAGAGTGTGGATGAAGTACACACAGGTTTGAAGGCACATGAATTGTGCAACCACATTCAAGATTGGATGCAGCTCCCTATTGAATGAATACTCACCTGTGGCACTCTCCATCCTCAGTGGCACACTGGGCACCACCAGTACTAAGGGTTAAAACACTGAGCCAGTTAGGGCAACCCTATGATGGATGCAAACCTTTGTACAGTGCCTGTCCTGACTGATGCCTGATGGCAAACCGCATCTCCCCAACATTAATTCGTGGAGAAGCCATGACAGAGTGGCTGTAGATTAACAAATCACCCAGTTTCAGTTACAACAGGAATAGAAGGTAGCTTGCTATCTCTGTCAGGATTGTTTTGAATGTAAACGAGACAGCAATATTCCATATTGCTATGAGCATGAGCAAAAGCCAAATCCACAAATTTAAATAAATTGCTTCTGAGAAGGATGTGATAGCTTTTCACCAAAGCCTACGGGACACACAGCCTCAGAACATATTTAAAAAGCAGTGAAGGCAGTTTTGTGCACAGGTTTTTGGATTTTTTTTTTTAATAGGCATGCATGTTTGATCATCAAGTCCTTTTAATTTTAAGTGTTGGTTCAACAATGGGAATGGAATTTGCATTTCCAGAATTCCCAGGGACTGGAGTCTGCTTGAGATCAAGGAGCAGATGTTTCCCCTCTCATTCCTTCACACTTTCTCTAAAAACCAATGACAGTACAAACTGGGGGCCTTCTGAAAGTCATCCAGATCCACTCCTTAAATACAACACATCTTATAAATGGAATAGTACTTACTATGTGGTATGGCCACATACAGCACATATTGTACAGAGTCACACACTCCCCTTGTGCTAATAAATATGTCCAGTTGCCCCACTTTGAACACCCAGAAATGAGCAGATTTTCAAGTCAGCAAGAGACAGAAATCTTCCATCTGTGGAATCATCTCACCGAGTAAGTGAATGCTGGACTCGCAGAACCACTGATGGGGTTCTTAGGGTATTACGTGGAGAGGCTCTGTTTGGTACCTTATTAATTATTATTCTATTATTAAAAGTATATAATAATACTTATATATCATTTTTTCAACAAAAGTAGTTCACAAAGTGATTTACATGGTAAAATAAATCAAATATGTATACGCCGCTTTTCAACAAAACAAATTCACAAAATGGTTTATAAAGAAAAATCCTCCCCATGAGTGGCGATTACTGTTCTGCCACCTCAGAGCACCGCATCCAAGCTGATTTGTGCACAGGGATGCCCAGACCGCATCTTCCCAGGCATCCTGCTGCACAGCCTTCTGGGACACCGGGCAATAGACTGCACAGAGTCCCTGTGCACAAATCAGCTTGGACGCAATACGACAACGCCACGGAAAGGTAACTGTCAGTCAGGATGGGGAGAGCTTTTCCAGAACATAATGATCTCCAGTTTTGTCAAAAAGTAGTAAATCAATCAATCAATCAACAGGTACTTATATACCGCTTTTCAACACGAAGTTCACAAAGCGGTTTACAGGCAAATAGTAATAATAAAGTTAATAAAGTTAAATGGCTCCCTGTCCCAAAAGGGCTCACAATCTAAAAAAAGGCAGACCGCCAGCAACAGCCACTAGAAAGACTGCGCAGGGGTGAAGAGGGACAGTTACTCTCCCCCTGCTAAATATAAGAGGAACACCACTGGAAAAAGTGCCTCTTGTCCAGTTAGCAGGGGTTAAATAAATGTTTTATTAATATTAATAAAGGGTCCAGGCTCAAGATCACCATGTAGTATTGCAAAAATCGCATACAATTGCCAAAGAAAATCAAGTTTCCTTCCATATGTTGTATGCTGTTCATGTGACTTTCTTTCACTAGGTCTTTTCATACTACTAAAGGTAGTCAGTCACCTGCTTCGGTACAGGTTAGCTTCTGGTGGTCTGTAAAGTTGAAAAATTCTTTATTTATGAACTGGAAGTTGTGAAAAGGTTTCTGCAGTAGTTGAAAAGCAGTGCAGAACTATTTCCATAAACAAACAAAATAGTTTATAATTCACTCCCTAGTGAATGTATACTACCACAATTATTTTTTTTGTCTACAGCATTAATCCTGTTTTTTGTGTAAGGTACAAAATGGTCCTCAAAGTAGCTTACATGGGGAAGCTGCATTTGTTTTAGCTACATTTTACAAGTTACAATTTGTATTGGCATTAGTTGGAGAGGAACAAGAGTACCATGCCATAAGGTTCCATGAGAACCATGTCTTCCTGTACAAGCTCTTCTTTATCCATCCCCACAATGCACTGTCCCTCATAAACCAGTGCTATCACGAGTGCACAAAAGAGGAGTGGGGTTAGAGAATCACAGCTCGACCTGCCTCTCATGAACCCAGGAACTCACAATTGGTGGAAAGACTGCAAAACGGCAGAGAGGACAAACATTTTCAGCAAATTCCCTTACCTCTCCAAGATACTTTTATTTTATCTACAACATTGTTGCTTGAAAACGAAACAATGAATCCTCTCCCATACTGAACTGTAATTAATATACTGGAAGTTCTCCCAGAGGCAGGGTTACACAACTGTTGGTTTTGCTCAGAGCTAGTCATTTTTTTTTCTTTTCCCAGACCCTTTCTTTTTCCAAGTCCTTGGCACATGCGTATCCCTTGGGTTTTGGAGAAGGCAGAAGCATCATAAAAAGTCTCTCAGCAGGGCATAAAGGAAGAGTGGGGGGGGGGGAGAGGATATTCTAAGTGGGAGACAAGGGAGGCTGCAGCGCACTCTGCCTTACTTTAAAGTAGGGTGCAAACAATCCAATAATCTATATTGCCTGATGGTCATTTCATTGCCAATGACAGCATTTCATACAGAAGACTATAGAGCTGTCCTTTCTGGTAATGTAAAACTAAGCAGCATCTTAGGAAACATTTCTTCCGGTTCCCAGTTGGGGTCAGGGTATGGCTTAGAGCGTGGGAACTCAGGACCTTTATCATGTTGGCTTTGGCAAGCTAACTGCAGATACATGGTATATTGCAGAATAGTCGTCTACTACAGCAGAGATTATGTACAGTCACTAAAAGCTTAGCATGGTTTTTTGACCACTGCATCACACTGCAAGTCAGGAAATTCCTAATTCAAATTTTACCCCTGCCATGAGCTCAACAGGTGATCTTTGGCATTCTCTTTCAGCCCCAGCCCTCACACTATGGGAATAATACTACTGGCCTACCCCACAGGGCTGCTGCAAGGATAACAAGTAGGTAATTATGCAGAAGCACTTTGAGCTAAAATGAGCTAAATAAATAACAGGTATTACTGTGAAGTGATTTTGTTGGGATGGAACCTTTTAACAGAGATGGGCTTGAACATTCCTAAGCATAAAAAAAACACAAGGTTTACTTCTATGCCCCAAGTCATATTTAATAATGACAATAATAAAGGCAACTTTTCTTGTCTGACTATTTGCTATGAAAATGATGCACCTTCTAGGGAAAGCATGGATAAATAAAATCTGGGTGGCAGGACGAAAATGTTGAAAATAGCAATAGCCCCAGACAATTAAGAACACTGCAGAAGCAATCCAATGGTTCTAGTGATGCAGGGGTTCAGGTAGTGGGCTTTAAAATCAGTCAAGTTCATATGAACCAACTTATGCTGAAGCAGATCTTCCTGGACCAAGCAGTGTCTCCTCTGCCTGGTGATGGTTTCTATCATCTTAGTTAAGGGGAGGGGAACTGTTTCATCTTTGGTACCCAAGATGCTTTTCTGCAGAGTCTGCAAGCTGGTTCAACTCCTGGCATCTCAGAATAAAATAAAATGTAAATATTTGGTAACAGCAACAGCAGGACCACTGGAAAAAATATTCTGAGTCCTTACAGAGAAGCGCTGCCACTTGCAGGAGACAGGACTGGGTTAGATGAAGTCAACTCCACACACACAATTCATGAGGTAGATTAGCAAAGATGGCAAGAGCCAGAAAACTGACTAACCAAAACAGATTATAAAAAGGTGAAGATAAAGGTTTCCCCACAACCCAATGGTCTAGTTGTGACCGACTGTAGGGCGTGGTGCTCATCTCCGTTTCTAAGAGCAGGCGTTTGTTCAAAGACAAGTTTCCATGGTCATGTGAACAACAGGACTATACGCCCAGGCGCACGGAATGCCGTTACCATCCCACCGAAGTGGCACCCATTTATCTACTTGCATTTTTACATGGTTTCGAACTGCTAGGTTGACAGGAGATGGGACAAGCAACGGGCGCTCACTCTGTCGCGCGGTCTTGAACTGTTAATCTTCCAGTCAGCAAGCTCAGCAGCAGCGGATTAACCCGCTGCGCCACCACGTCCCTTACTAAACAGATTGTAAAAAGGTAAAGGTTTCCCCACGACCGAATGGTCTAGTCGTGACCGACTGTAGGGGGCGGTGTTCATCTTTGTTTCAAAGCCTGTAGTGCCAGCGTTTTGTCCAAGGACAAGCTTCTGTGGTCATGTGGCCGGCATGACTCTACGCCGTAGCGCATGGAATGCCATTCCCTTCCCACTGACGTGGTCCCTATTTATCTACTTGCATTTAGGTGCTTTTGAACTGCTAGGTTGGCAGCAGCTGGGACAAGCAACGGGAGCTCACTCTGTCGCGCAGTCTTGAACTCCCAACCTTCTGGTTGGAAAGCCCAGCAGCAGCAGTTTAACCCACTGCGCCACCACGTCCCAGATTGTACAATAGTGTTATTCAGGGTTGGCCCAAGACCCTCTGGTGCTCAAGGTGGTGAACCAAGTGCTGCCTCCTCTTTATCTGGTGATGGGCCACCTTCTGGATTGGAAAAGGAAATTTACTTTTTCCAAATCCAGAGAAGGGGGAGCAGTGAAGGTGAGTGGGCAGACAGAAGGGGGTCATCCACCTATCTGCTGCCAAAGAAAACCACCTCAGCTTCATGGGAAGCGCCAGCCCCCGTGTTTATCACCAACTGAATAGGAATTTCTAGCCCAGTGGTTCCCAAACTGTGCGCTATGGCACCTGACGACACCACAGTGAATTCACAGAGGCACCATAGGAGGTTTCCAGTACCACCTTCTTCCCAGCTCTCCAGGGTGTTGCCATCTTGAATCACGCAAGGTCTCATGCAATCTGAGATCACAGCGCCTGGGAGAGCTAGGAAGAAGAGGACCGCACAAAAGAAAGGAGATGTGACCACAGTAAGTTCTGGAACTTACTGTGCTCTAGTCTATGGGTGAGGGATTCTTGAAAAAAAAGCAAACTAGGTGATAAATAAAAGTAATAGACTGACAGCACCATCCAAGCGTCAGTGTAGTGCACCCCTGCTGCCTGCAGTGCCGGCCTTGGTTCGCCCGTTCTATGCTTCTTCTGCGGACAATACGGACGGGTGGGCATGGGCGGGGGAGGGCGTTTCTTGGCAGTGGACAGACAGTGGGCGGTGCCAGCCTGGAAGGTGGGCGGACTTGGGATTCAGCCTTATGGGCTTGGGATTCACTTGTTCAGCAGGCGCAAATCTGAGGAGTCCATAGGGGATGCTCCAGTCTCCCATATACTGCGCTGGATATGGCGCAGGCCCGCTGGCCTCACAACCCAAGCAATGAAACACATACTGTATATACAACTCAAAATTTAAATAAAGATAATAGAATACCCAATAGCAGTGTTACCTTGCTAGCTGGGCAAAGAGGCAGATGTTCAAGTAGTGTTCCTTGTAGATTTAGCAAGGGGAAAGGAAGTGCCCTTCTTCACCCTAAAACAGCCTCTTTTCTAGTGTCTGTTTGCAGGAGGTTCTCTGCATTTTTTAGATTGTGAGCCTGTTTTGGAACAAGGACAGTGCAATCCTATGCATGTCTACCTCAAAGTAAGTCCCATTTTGTTCAATGAGAAAGTATACATAGAACTGCACCTGGATTCAATTACAGCACAATCTAAACCATCCGCTTAGCCAGCACAAGTCCCTTGTGCCGGCCAACAATTGTCGCAAACGCACCATGAAGTACGTTTGCACAACTTCTGGAGACAGGGAGGCTGGCACATGCATGAGCGCTGTCCTCCCTGCGCTGTGGCCCAGACATGGTAAGGCCAGCCTAGGGAAGCCAGCCTAGAAGCTCAGGGAGGGGGGGGGTGGTGGAGGGGGGGGGGGGTGGGGGGCCCATGGGCGAACCAGACCAGAAAGGGGGTGGAGCCAAGATATGGCCCTTAGGCTGGATCTTAAAGCCCCAGTCCCAACCCAAATGGTCCCAATTCAGGCCGCTCGGATTTGCGCCAGCAATTTCACTGGCACAGATCCAAGTCACCAGGGCTTACTCTGGGGTAAGAAGAAACTATCCCCTTACGCCAAGGTGACCTTCAGCTGCCTCTTAACCTTTGCTGGATGCAGCGCAGGCCAGCTGGCCTGCCAGTCCCAGCGTAGGTTAGGATTGCGCAGTTATTTGATTTTTTCTGCAAACTATTTTGTGAACTTTTTGTTGAAAAGCAATATATAAATATTAATAGAAGAGCTAATACATGCAAAATGCCAGAGGGTAGTCAGTGTGAAATGAAAACCAGGATGGCTGGGAGGAGAGAGAGAGAGAGATGAATTTTGCTCTCAAGCATGTACTAAAATATCTGCATGAATACACAAGGAAGCCATTTCAGAGTCGGCCACAAACATTTTCTAAAACAAAATTCAGTACTGTCTTGTTTGGAAGCAACCTAACTTATACTGTTTTAAAAGTGCTGCTCTTCATGAAGCAGGTCATGAAAGATCTCTCTACTTGCTGACACGGCTGGATTTAAGCCTAAATGCAGAAGATTTAAAAAATAATAATTTCTGTGGGATTTCATCCAACTTTGCTTTTCTTGCTCTTCTGTAATCTGCGCAGTGCTCACTCACCATTTCCTGCTCTTCTTAAAATAGCTCTGGACATTCATTAAATCCTCCATAGGAAAAGCAAAAGTTATAATAAAACAGATAAGAAAAATCCCATAGTTTGTGACAACTATTTTGCCCCCACACTGAAGATCTATTTCACTTCCACACATCAACTCCTGGGTACGTATATATTTCTGAGGGTCTCTGTCCTGTACAATCACGGCCCAAAGGCCCAGTTGAATGCTCTTTTTCATGCGGTGAAGGAGGCACACTCCCACCCCTCCACAGGTTTAGTGACCTCCCGTGAAACAAATGCTCTACATTGATGCCTAGTTAAATGGGTGCCTGATTTTTACCACCTACCCAGAGCCAACTCTCTAAACATTTCCAGCAAGACTCATTGGAGAGTTCTGGGCAGCACATCAGAGGGCGTGGCTGTACCCATCGGAGCCAGTAAATCACCTTTCAGTGGGCAGGGAGGAGGGAGGAACCAGGATGGATACATTGCTAATGGTGTATGCCAGATCCTGTTGTTGCTCAGTCGCTAAGTCGTGTCCGACTCTTCGCAACCCCATGGACCACAGCACGCCAGGCCTCCCTGTCCTCCACTACCTTCCGGAGTTCGCCCAATTTCATGTTCATCGCTTCGGTGACACTGTCTAACCATCTTATCCTCTGCCGCCCCCTTCTCCTTTTGCCTTCGATCTTTCCCAGCATGAGGGTCTTTTCTAAAGAGTCCTCTCTTCTCATGAGGTGGCCAAAGTACTAAACAGCACAAGTATGAGCAACCAAAATAGATTAAAATAGAGGTGAAGGGGTTAACGTTCAAATACTGCCCTGGTGCAGCTCCCACTTCAATCCATGTGCTTCCTCATAACTTTTTTATAAGAGAAAATTTTTTGATTGACCACCAACATAACCATTTTTCTTCTAGAGTTTATAGGCTATAAATAGCACAATGTGCACACAATTGGGGATGGAACTGCAGTGGTGCAAATTTCTAAAGTTCCCCCATCACAATTTACCCATTTCATGCAAGCACACACTTGCACACATACTATTTTTAATAACAAAAAAGAGGCAAACCTATGTAGTTTTGATGACATAATATAAAAACCAGCCACAAGGAAATGTTAAAATTGAATTTCTATTGTTGATCAGGTGGCCCATGAAGACTCATGAACCCAGGTTAAGACCAGCATTTTGAATTGAACCCCAAAGCAATTATTTAGCCAATGCAGCAGAACTAAAAAAAAGGTAAAGGTTTCCCCACGACCGAATGGTCTAGTCGTGACCGACTGTAGGGGGCGGTGCTCATCTCCGTTTCAAAGCCTGTGAGCCGGCGTTTTTGTCCGATCATGGTGGCCAGCATGATTCTACGCCGTAGCGCACGGAACGCCGTTACCTTCCCACCAAAGTGGTTCCTATTTATCTACTTGCATTTTAGGTGCTTTCGAACTGCTAGGTTGGCAGGAGCTGGGACAAGCAACGGGAGCTCACTCCGTCACGCAGTCTCGAACTCCCAGCCTTGCGGTCGAAAGCCCAGCGACAGCGGATTAACTCGCTGCGCCACCACGTCCCAGCAGAACTAGTACTAGAATAATAAGATCTGAGAAAAGTGAGAACCACCATCTCATCCTGAACTACAACAGCAGCAGTCTTCATATCCACCCACTGCAAGAAGGAAAATGTAGATGTTACGCTTATGTATGGAAGGTGCTTGTGTCTTAAAACATTCCATAGTCTTTGCCTATCATTACATAATATGTGTTCATTTGTGTCGTTACTACATCAAACATGCATCCTCCCACTGAATCTTCCTACACAGAATCATTTCATTCATGGGGCTCCCCCCTCCCCAACATGATGCAATGTCATTTATCCAGCTAGGCTCTGTTAAAATCTTCAGAACTGCTCTCAGCAGTCTCCTAGGGATTGGTGACAATTCCTGGAGAGGCCAGGCCAATCTGTAGGGTTGGCAACCCCATTCATATCATCATGCAGAACAGCTGGCAACTAGGAGGGTGGTACCCATGGTGGCGACAGCATGTTCTTTAGGTCAATGTAGTATGAGCAGCTTGTAATGAGAATAGTTACTGTGTACATTTCCCCGGGTAATCCCCCCATATAGTTTCATAGTAAACACCTGATTCTAGTGGCTTCTCCTTGCCAACCCACAACAGGTTTGCAATGAGGCTGCTGCCCTATTTGGTCTTCCAAGGGTGAGGGATCAGTCTTTGAATCACCCTTGTATGAGAATGAGAAAAAGTGAGTTTAAAAAAAAAAAGGCCCTTGTGTGAGAATGGGGCAGAGCAAAATTTGAGTGGCATAGTTACTTGAACATTCCTCTGTTGGAAAAAAAAAATTAGACTTGGTTTCTCTAGTATTTCTGTTGAATTATTCTGAGAAGTTCAAAGGAAATCTGCATGAGATTATGAGTGGAAAAGATGGATCTCACTTATTTAGCTTACTGTTCAGTGTTGTTGGGGAATTCTAAGAGCACTTTTTCTGCCATTATGATTTAAATAATAAATGTGTATTACTTGTGCATGTGTGTGTGAGAGAGAACGTGTGTTCGAAAGTATAATATTTTCATATACTAGGATTCCTAGAGCAGAGTCAATAATACAGTGTGTCACCACGTTTGATCATGAGTGTCTGGCTAGTGGCACCTTATGCCAGGCACACCTCCCAGGGGAGAACATTCCAGGAAGAGTATTGGGATACCACAGCTGGAAAGATCTTCTGCCAACTAAATGGCTGATGACTAACTGCTTAACTTTAGAAGTAGCATAAGTGACATAAATCCATATTCCACCAGTCCAAGATTGCATTCATTTTTCTAATAGCAAATTGGAGGAAGTGAGGTTTCTAGCATGCTTTGAGTATGCTTTCAGCATCTCTCATTTAAGAAATCAAATGCATGGAGACTGCCATCTTTAATAGCTCCCAAGCTCTCAGTTCAAACTGCTAGCATGGCAAGCATGCTAGAATGTGGAAAAATAACACAACCTAAGCATGCTGGAAGGGGGGGGGGGGGTAGAACAGATCTCTAGCACTTCTAATACTAAAAGCTGAAAAGCAAAGCAGTCTAAGTCTTGAATCACAAAAGTAATCCAGTATTTTGATCTTCACTTTCTCAGGACTGACAGCCCAATCCAGAACTGCCTGGCTGCTGTGATGGCACTGATAGCCAAAAGGCTACCACTGCATCCAGCGTGGGTGAGGCAGCTGCTGGAGTCTCCCCGGGAGAAGGGGACGTTTGTCCCATTCCTCTGGGAATAAACTCATCACCCGCAATGGGCCTCCTCGGCTCACCGCCATCTGTTTTGCCGGCGGTGAATCGAGCAGCCCCATGCCTGAGCCACCACCAGGGATCCTACCCCCCCTCATAGCCAGCTCCTCCCCTTCCTCCCACTCCCCCCCCACCCAATTCTTTCCTCCTCCCCGCCTCCCCATCCACCCCAAATGGACTTACCGGCGGCCAGCACTGCTGAATGAGTGCCGCCCCAGCACGAGCGGTAATGTGTCCTGAACGTGCTCTAGCACACATTCTTGACACTTTTAGCAGGCTACACACACATACCACCAGTGATAGAGCCTTCGGGATTGGGTCCTGAGTTAGTGCAACAGGTTCAAACTCTTAAAATGCTTATTTAAACGCTTAAAATAAAGTTCATTTATACAACTCAAGTGTTCTTTGAAAGCAAAGATTATTTGGCTTCTCTTTTTTTGTACAAACATTTGTACAGAAGTTTATTTTTTAAGTTACCCATTTTAATCTGGTAAGAAACAGCTGGAATAATATTTCTCAGACATTTCAGGTACTTTCAAAGGCTGATGAAAAGCAAGCATTCCAGAGCTTTCTTCAAGACACTAAACAAATCCCTTAAAGACCAGTGAATGTTTCTGGAATTAAAGCTATTATGCACTAATTGCATTATTACCAGTATTGTTGATCTTGGGAGGTTTTCCTTAAAGCTCTAAGGCAGCAAGAAGGCTGAAAGCATTTCTCTGGAGGAACACGAGATAATTTTACCTCTTTACATGTCAACAGGAGATGGATTTAAGCTTAGAAACTATGCAAAACCAAGCCCCAAGTTGAGAATTAAGCATTTTCATTTCCTCTTATAGTCTCCTGGTCATCTGCCGGGTCAATGAAGACAGCCTGGAAGCCTGACCTGACCTGGAAGCCACCATGGGCTGAATTCATAGATGGCCTGCCTCCAATACAGCCCACTATACCAGGGCACTTGGGGTCTAACACGTACTGCACATGCACCTGTCAAGCCTCCCTCCTCGTATGTAGGCACTCACATTTTGACCATCTGCCAAATTTTTTCCTATTGGGAAGGAGGCATTTATCACAGGTTCTAAGCCAGTTGTCCTAACCAATGCAATGTGAATCAAATCAATCAATCAATCAACCAACCAACAGGTACTTATATACTGCTTTTCAACACAAAGTTCACAAAGCGGTTTACAGGCAAATAGTAATAATAAAGTTAAATGGCTCCCTGTCCCAAAAGGGCTCACAATCTAAAAAAAGGCAGACCGCCAGCAATAGCCACTAGAAAGACTGCGCAGGGGTGAAGAGGGACAGTTACTCTCCCCCTGGTAAATATAAGAGGAACACCACTGGAAAAAGTGCCTCTTGTCCAGTTAGCAGGGGTTAGGGCAGTGTATTGCATTGATCTCTATTGGTGAAACAGTCATCTGACTGCTAAACCATGGAGCCAGATAGTTACTCCTCATGCACGGCTCAGTTCACTTTTGGAAACATCATGTAGGGATCCTGACGTTTTTGCTTTATGAGTTGTTTTGTTTTCAACATATTTGTATACCCATGAAGCATATGGGCTAAGCTTTCTCGCCTGAGTAATTTCCTCTTCAAATACTCTGTTGTTCTTGTTTTCCACATTTAGAGTAAGGTAGAATCCCTTAGACCAGTGGTTCCCAAACTGTGGTTCAGGACCCACCAGTGGTTCGCGAGCCAATTGCAGGCGGGTCATGAAGCACCTATAGCAGCCATATTGAAAATATAGGAAGACGAGATGCTAGAAAGGGGGGGTGGCTGACTGGTTGGTTTGCTTGTGTCAAGGTTGGAAATAGGCTTTTTTCCCTTTCTGATTCACTTTGCTATTAGAAAATGGCTGAGAAATAACCCGACTTATTGCTGCATTCTCAGGAAAGCTGCAGGCTCTGGCATCACAATGAAGGGACTTCTGGGTGTGACATCACTTCTGGTGGGTCACGGACAGATTGACATTCTAAAAAGTGGGTCCTGATGCTAAAAGCTTGAGAACTACTTCCTTACACAATCCCTGCTAGGGTTGCAGGGAATAGTTTGGAGAGTTTTGGGGTGAATTGTTCTCAGTGCTCAAATAGTATGATAGAGGGCCTTGGTGAACTCGACGTGCCCCATTGCTAATTTCCCACTTTTTAGACCAAAGGCTCCCCATAGTTTCCTTAAAAACAGGAAATGAGAAAATTGTCATAAAAGCAAAGAGAGCCAAGGCTTCTCAGGGTCTTCTGCAATTCGTGTGTTTGACAACCCAGTCCTAACCAGGGATGGAATAGGAAGGCTGGCTGATCTGCGCCATATACAGCCCTGATTAGGAGGCGGCTGTTGTGCAACTTGGAGTAAGGAGACATTTGTCCTATGGGGTTACTTGAATCTGTGCCAGCAAAATAGCTTATTAATTGCTACCTAAGGACAGTGAATTGCACCCTTAACGTCCTGTTGATTCCATCCTACAATTTTAAAGTATGTCTATTACAATTTTAAAGTACGTCAGGGCAGAAGATTTAGTCGAGAGGGTTAATGCCTCCGTTTGCCTGAAGATAAGAGCTGAAGAGCTGAAGGTCGCCAGTTCGGGACAGCCAGAAGTCTCTGTGAGCAGCAGACCTCGTTAATTGCAACTGATTAACAGCTGAGCTTCGGCTGCCTTGTGTGAGGGGAAGTTGTGCCGAACTTCAGCCGCTTCTCTGGTGGGAGCAGGGAAGCCACTTATCAGCCAGCAAGAAGACAAACGGGTGGCCAGAAAGAAGGACTAAATCCAGAAAGATCCATCTGTATGTGTGTAGTTCTTGAAAGATAGAACATTTCTGTAAAAATTGTAAAAACCTTCGGGTTTCTGAATAAAGTCTGCTTATGTAAACTGCCTTGAGTTACAATCACTAGAGAAATCTGGTGACCTAAGAAAGGCGGTATATAAATCCAAGTAGTAGTAGTATTTTATTTATATATTCAACAAAAACATGGTAGAGTCCGTCTGAGATAAGACTACTTTAATCGGTGAGGTACTGCATTTCTGAATATCCTCCCATGCTAAAAACAAACCATCTTGTCCCTGAATGTAGAGAACTATATACATCAAGGAAATGACTTGGCAAAAAGCCTTCCTCCATAATGTGCTAGTTTTCCAAATGAAGAAAGTTTGTTGCATTTTTTGAAAAAATATTGGGGAGCTGTCAGAAATGGAATTCCTCATCTGCCGCCTGAAAATGGAACAGTCCAGGAAGGACTTCAGCACTTGCATCTGATCAGCATGTTGAACTGCTGAAACAGTTACAAGCAAATATACAGTATATTGGCACTTTGTGAAGAGGAGAGCAGTTCAAATTTTATAGAAATTGTAAAAGAGATCTGAAATACATACAGGTCAGTGCTCAACCAGGGCAAATCAGTGGAGTCCTCAGAAAGTCAATGGACCAGATGACTGACATACTAATAAAGCCCCATGGAAAGCACAACGTCTGCATTGGTTTACCTGAGCTGCAAATCTTGTGCTTTTCATGTGGTCATTTTTTAAAACCACACTCTTTAGCACTGTAAGGTGCTAAATTTTCTACCAGTGATGCACTGAAGATTGCATTTATACCAATGTTGCTTTAACACATCATTGGTAGAAAATGGTTTAAGAGAGCACTGGGCCCATTTTCACCAGATACCAACCAACTCCAGCAGCTTCATAATGTCTGAGCCATTCAACAGAACCAATTCAGCAGCACAGCTCTCTGCACGTTGACTCAGGAGCAAGCCTCACAATGATCAATGGAGTTTCCTCCCAGGAAAATGTGCACTGAATTGCAGCCTTTGTGTAATTAACCTGGTAATTCTCTTTTTTTTTCACAACTAGTATGCCACAGACTTTAATTCCCACATATTTTCTTGTTGCCGCTGGCCCATACAAAGGAACACAGCAGCATGTTCTTTGCAGACAAAAGAACTGCAATTCTGTTGCTGAGAAGTCTCATGATTAGTGTCAAATATTCTCCCTCAGCCCCAAATCAAAGAAAAGAACAGACATATACTGGGACCTCGAAAGCTCACAATGCCGGCGCAGGGAGTCCTTACTCTAGAACTGCACCCAATGCAAACATTGAAGAATCCCTGCTGGCATTACGCAGCCATTGACTAAAATGCTTAGATGTCTCAATTCCTGTTTAAACCTAACCCCCCCCCTCCCCGTGGTATAGTCTACTATAACATCCCATTATTGGCCAAATCAATTAGAGAAAAACAAAATACTCAGAAACTTGCACCTTATTAACAGGCAGAATACCCAGCATTCTATTAATGCACCTCTCTCTTACTGTGGTCCCAATCTGAATCACAGTTCCCACTCTATTATTGAAGCTAGAAAAATCAAGCACAAATCAACCCTCCTAACCATGCAATCAGTGTATCATCGAGGTTTGCGCTGAGCCGAAGAGGTCAGAAGAAGATTTTGTCCCTGAAAACTGATTTATTGCCTGAACATCTCCTATTCAGTAGTTTCCAATTTTTTTTAGAGGCCCTAGAGTCTACTGCCCAATTTATAAATGCCAAGGGGTGTGGCTATAAAGGTAATTTGGCAGCAATGCCCCCCCCAGTAGCAACTTGTTTAACCCTTGATGCATATCACCTAATCTGCCCAATCAGTTTCACAAAATAGACCCACAGTTTGGGAACTACTGTTCCATTTTATTAACATATTATAAAAACATATGTTTATAAACATACTATAAAAGACCTATTTTATGGCTTTTATATTTCAGTCAGCAGTCTGCGGTTTTCCTCTGGCTTTCTGGTGCCCATCCTCTGGTTACAGGTCAATTAGACCACCCTCAAGAACCAACCCCTGCTAACTGGACAAGAGGCACTTTTTCCAGTGGTGTTCCTCTTATATTTAGCAGGGGGAGAGTAACTGTCCCTCTTCATCCCTGCGCAGTCTTTCTAGTGGCTGTTGCTGGCAGTCTGCCTTTTTTTAGATTGTGAGCCCTTTTAGGATAGGGAGCCATTTAACTTTATTTATTAACTTTAACTTCACCCCAGCACAGTGTCTTTTCTAGTGGCTGCTGCTGCTGGTAGGGTTCTGCATTTTTTTTTTAGATTGTGAGCCCTTTTGGGACAGGCAGCCACTTAACTTTAATATTATTATTTGGCTATAAACCACTTTGTGAACTTTGTGTTGAAAAGCGGTATATAAATACTGCTTGCTTGCTTGCTTGCTTGCTAAAGAACACCAGGATTTCAGGGAGTTTTAGCCCCCTCCCCTTACACCACACTGAAGTCCTTTCGCACTCATGCTTCCTCCATCTTACTGGCATCTTGACCCCAAAGGTACATAACTCTTATTACAGATCTTTTGTACAACCAGCGGATGGGAAGCAGCACTCCATCACCACCACCACCACCCCTGAATTGCTGGAATGGGACAGAGAACTTGGTCATCCATTTGCAAGCCTCATGCTGACTGGGTGAACCAAGTATACAATCAGCTAGAAAGCCACAGCATTGCGCTTACTGGTTTGTCTCTCCAGAGAGGCGACGGACCAGGGTGGGGAAAATAGGTCAGGCAAACTTCAAATCTGCTTAGCGGCTAGCACGGGGACAGTAGCAATCTATAGCAACAGGGCAGAAACATTAGTTCTTTCTTCCAATGTCTGAAAGGCAATTATACATGTCACGTCAAATCTCTTTTTAACACACTGCCCCTCAGTTTAAACAGCACAGCTGGCAATTAAATCTACCCTCTCCCCCTCTATAGAAAAGCCCCTTGCTCTGTGGAGGCAGATGGCTTTGGAAGCCACCTCTATTCACAACCGAGCCATTGACAACCCAGACCCAATGCAAGTCTGGCCTCTGCGTGCGATTCGCATGTGACACGTGACAGGCTTGCTGCCTATGAGTGTCACTGTCTTCTCGGCAGGAGGGAGAGCAGGAAAGGAAACAAAGGGCTGCAGCAAAGGAGAAAGTTGGAGAGCAGGGCTGCTTTCTGTGTTCATGAGCACTTTGTCCATGACAATATGTTTGGTGCTAAGGACCATAAGGGAAGCACCCCCTGTGTGGAAAGACCGTGGCTAATATGCACACTTTAGCTGCATACAACTTGGGTGAGGCATTCGGTGGCCAGAGCAACATGGAGTTGCTTTTATTACATGTTCAACTATGTATATTTTAGGCACAGAGTTATAAAACGTCACCTGCCTTCAGCAATGAAAAAGTAAGCTGTATAATTTGTACAAACAAACAAGAACAGTCCGGCAATCACTGGGTTTTGAGTGTCTGTTCTCGATGCAGAACATATGGGACAGGCCGGCGTTCCCCTACCCCCCCCCTGCTGTCCATCAGTCTCCCTGCCTGAGGTGATCTTCACCACGGTTTTTGAATCTCACAGGTCAGTAATGCCTGAAGTACTTTATATTCTGCCAAGGTCCTATTGTGGAAGTGGCTGAGAACCTCACAGCTGCCATGGCAACCACAGGCCCGACTCTATTAAAATCTGCTCCTAACACACAGCGCTGCCCCTTGGCTGGTTGTGGAAGAGATTGACATCCCTCTGTTTTCATGGATAGAGCACCACCTGGTAGGGTTCAGACCAGTGGTGTCATTCAAATGATTTAGGAACAGGAACTCACTTTTGATTGGCACTTGTCTTGATTGGATTGGCACCTGGAACCAGCCACGGAGCCCGTTAGGATCCGGAACGCCCGTTCTGGTCCGTTCCCCCTGAATGACATCACTGGTTCAGACTTATCAGAAGTCTTTTATAAAGCAGAGGTGAAGAACAGCTTTGGAAGACTCCCTCCCCCGCAGAGGTTTATAAATCTGGATAGATTCCTGATGGCTCTGTGGAATTTGTCTGCTGGTGCAAGTGATTCTACCATCCCCTGGAATGAAGAACTGAACATGGCCATTGGTATGACTGCACCTCACACACTCTGCCTAATTCTGTAAACATTCTGTAAATTGTAAAAACCTTCGGGTTTGTGAGAAAGTCTGCCTATGTAAACCGCCTTGAGTTCAATCATTAGAGAAATCTAGTGATCTTAAGAATGGCGGTATATAAATAAATGTATTATTATTATTATTATTATTAATTGTACAGCTAGGTTACCTCCTTGGTTTACTGGGGGAGCTGTTATCTGGGCAGACATCTGAGCAATGGCAGAAGACACACAACAATCTGCTCAAACATAGGCTAGAGCCCATTTTAGCGACTACTCCATGGCAATGATGGCAGCAAAAGTTAAATTCTATTCCACCATTACATCTGTGGAGAGTCATCCAGAGGAGTTGTTCTGGGTCGTATACAGTATGACCTTTTATATCTGGGTCCATGAGAAGGTGGGAGGAGAGCTCCTTAGTGGCCGGCTAGGACCAAAACACTTTACAGATAGAATCGCTCATACCTGTCACAACCTGCACAATTCCTTGCTGTACGGTCTGCCTCCAGTTGTTATACCGTTCTACATCTGCTGGTCAAATTTTTGAGTTGGGCAGCCTGAGGACAAGGACAAGATTCTTGGTCACATGAGATTGTTCATATGCCCTCACATAAGGGGGTGGGGGTCAGCTGAATGGATAGGGAGAGTGAAAAATGCTTCTTTTCAGGGAGAATATAGATCCCTCCTGCCACAAAGTGACAGTCCTTTACCTTCTCCTGAAGAAACGTTTTCCTGACCCCAACTTTCTGGATATTTGCCATCCAGTCTCAAACTTTCCATTCTTGGGCAAGGTGATTGAGCGGAGAGCAGCAAACTAACCAGGATTCCTGGATAGGACTAATTGTCTTGAACTATTTCAAATAGCCATTCAGCCAAGATTTGGCTATGAACAGTCTTTGTCATCCTAGTTGATGACCTATGCCAGGAATTGCACTGCATCTCTGTTGAACCTACAACTTGCAATAGCATCAACCATGTTATCCTTCTGGGACACCTTGTCAGGATGGAGCATGGGACATTGTGTTACAGTGGCTCTGGTCCTTCCTACACTATAGACTGTAGGTGGTAGTACTTGGAAACTCCAGTTTAAGGTCATGGCCATTGGCCTTTGATGCCCTCAGGATTCAATTTTGTTCTCTATATTATAAAACATCCGAACAAAACCACTGGAGGAGATCATCAGAGGGTTGGAGGTAGGATATCACCCTATGCCACTCACTATTTCTCCATTCCATTTAGTACTGGGGAGGATATGGAGGTTCCATACCATGTCAAGAGTCAGTACTGAGCTGAACAAGGCAAATATGTTGATATTAAATTCAGACAACATGCTGTTAGTTAGGTGATCTGTGACCCAGGTGCAACCACCAGTTCTGGATGGATCAATCCCATCCACCTGATCACCTGTTCTGGATGGGGTTACACTCCCCTTCAAAGAGCTGCAAAAGTTTGCAGCTTGGGAATGCTTCTGGATTCAATATCTAGATGCCCTGGTGTGGATTGAGGCCTGAGGTGCTTTTTCCTAGTTGATTGTTGCATGAGATGCTTTTTCCTAGCTTAGGTTGGCATGGCACCCGTGAGCTTTCTTAAGTCAGGCTGATTATGGTTGTCTGTGTACTGGTTACATCCTGTTTGAATTACTGCAACATGCTAAAAGTAGAAAGTCCATTCAGAAAATTCAACTAGTGCAGAATACTGTGGTACAATCATTGGTCAGTATGATGCATTGGAAGTACATCCCTCCTCTGCTTTATCAGGCACATTTGTTTCTGGGTGCAATTCAAGGTGTTGGGTTTGACCTTTAAAGCTCACCTCCCCATAAATGGAACTGTTTGTCCTGAGATCAACCGAGAGGGCTTTCGTGCATGTCCCATGACTGGAAAAAGTGCGTTTGATAGCAACACATGAGAGGACCTTCTCTGCAATGGCCCCCCAGCTTCTAAAACGCCTTACGCATGATTCAAGGATGGCTCCATCACTTTCACCAGTCCATCAGCAACTGAAAAAGCCAATTTCCTTCAGATTTGGGGCCTGTTCTGCCTCCTCTTATCTAAGCTATTATTGTTTCCTAATGCTATATACGTTTTTTGTTGGTTTTATTTTTGAGCAGTTTAATTCGTTGTGAACTGCTTGGAGATTCTTGCCTGTGGGAGGGGAAGGCAGTATACAAATTTGCATCCCGCAGATCTGCACAGTCTGCATAAAGCAACAGATGCCAAAGGAGAGCTTGTGAGCAATTTCTGCTGAATCAGTGATATTTACCCTGAAAAGTATGTAATTAGTTCCCAAATGTGAAGGGAAAAAAATCTGGAGTCCAAACATAAGTAGAAACTATTGGATATTTCTTATTGGTGATAGGGGAAAGCAGAGTAGGGTAAGCAGCGGATTCCCCCTTTGGATATCACCTCATGGGAACCTCCCTCACCCAGGCTGACTGCTGTTAACAAAAGATACATGAGGCAGAGGCTTGGTAAAGATTCAAAAAGAAAGGTTTACTCACAGTTCCATCCAGTGCATATCTAGAGCATCCGATTAGGATCAGAGGTACAACTAAGAAGACAATGCCCTACAGCTGCATCGCCATGGGCATCAAAGCCCTTGGTATGCACATCTTATCAGCTTGGTGGTCAGAGGACAAAAGGGACATGCTCAGAGGAGAAGGGAAGGAAATAAGCTTAAGGCCACACCCCCACAGGAATCACAGAGAGGACATGTAAGAAGGGTCTGGGTCATAGGACATCACATTGTTCCCCCTTCGGACATTAGACTGTCCCCAGGGGCGTAACTAGGGAGTGGCAGGGGGTGGCACGAGCCATGGGTGCCATCTTGCAGGGGGCGCCATTCGCATGGCACCTGCCCCCCCAAAATGGCGCCCACGGCCCGCCCGCTCCCTGTGCCACATTCTCCTCACTCCGGCTGGCCTTAAAGAGCCAGTCGGAGCGAGGAGAATGCGCTGCCACCCGGCGCCCCCTCCCGCTTCTCAAGGGGGCGGGGCGCTGGGCGGCGCCGCGTTCTGTTCGCTGCCGCCGGCCCTTTAAGGCCAACGGCAGCAAACAGAACACGGCGCCCCTGCCACATTCTGTTCGCTGCCGCTGGCCTTAAAGGGCCAGCGGCAGCAAACAGAACGCGCCTCTTGGAAGGGGCAGGGCGCTATGTCATGACATCACGATGTGACGTCATGGCGTTGCGTGCCCCCTAGGGGCGCATTTTCATTGGGCGCCATGGGCGCCCTTTCAAATAGATTCGCCCCTGACTGTCCCCTCTAGACAGCAGACAGAGTTGTGTCAACTCCAACAGAAACAATCTCCATGCAGCTATGAGGGCTAGAAACGTGCTTTATTTTAAGTAAGAAATGACAGGAGACTAAAGGAGCTAGGACAAAACCCACAGATCACACAAAAGAATTTGGGGACCTGCTACATGGTGCAGATAGCATCATAGTCCCATGCCAGCACATCATCTCTCCCAATCTTGAAGGTTCACACTGCTGGCAAACCTTAAGATGAGGATTATGAATAACCATTTGAACCTATGAGCATCATCTTGATCCAAATCATAGCAAAAAAAAAGTCTTCCTATTGATTTCTAGGAGGCTTTGCATCCAATGGCATCCCTATCCGGGGGAGTGGGGAGTGCAAACAGTGGTGTCCTGGCAGGTGGGGGAGAGCTCTAAGTTTTACAAGGAGCCTTACCCTCCTGTGTAAATCGCTCCTCTCCCTTTACTTGCAGTTGTAGCCAGTAAGCAACATTAAGACATTGCTTTTCCCCGATTGGCTAAAGTGGCACAGGAAAGGAGCAATTTCCACAGCATGCTAAGGCTCCTTGCAAAACCTAGAGCTCTGCCCCACCTGCAGGGACACCACTGTTTGCACCAGCCCCACACTGCATTTGGAAGGTCCATTTACAGTCAACAATGAATAGGGTCAGCCCCCCTGGAAACTACCACTAGGGAATAAACAAGTACCACACCATCAACTCTACAGTAGCTCTGCATGGGCCTGCTACTGCTATTTTACATCAGGTAAAAGTGGCACCTATCACAGCACTGCCTGAGAAGAGCAACAGTCTCATAGCAACTTGGGAAGGCAATGCCACTTTCTCACACATAACTCTCTCTACCCATCCTCTACGGCTTCCCAAGTCCACTACGATCACGTCTTCAGCTAAATAAAAAGAGACCAGACAGCACGACTACAGAAAACCAATCAGTCCTGCAGCTGAGACTTGCTCCTCCCCCTTGCTTGATATGCTGAATTACAAAGTCGTAGTAGTCTAGACACAGTCAGAAAAACCAAAGACACACAGGTGCAAAAGATTAGTAAAAAAAAAAAAGATTCTTTCATGCAGTTGCAGTGGTGAACATGGGAAACTAGACATGGGGGAGAAAAGCAATTTACCTATAACACGTATGAAATAACAGCTATGGAAACAAGACTAGCGTTTTCTTGCACGATCCACGGGATTTCAAAATTGGGGAGGTTGTGCAAGCACACAGAAAGGAGGAGTAAAAGCACAACATTTCCACAATGTTGTGCGATACATTATGAAACAGGATTCTTAGATCATTAGGACGCTTGAGCAAATAGTCATTAATGTCACTGGCATCCATATGTGACCAGCTTCTCCTTGAAGATTTTATACACAATTACAGGAAATTTTGAAACTAACGCAGACACAGGAGTCCAAGTGTCGTCTTTTTATTTGTAAAGGGATCGTGAGAATTCAAGGTGGAAGGAGAGAGGGGAGGGACCCGACACCTTTGCTGGGAGACCATATGAAGGAAAAGATTCTGCCAACCCACACAGGCACACACCCTCCTTTCCCCAAACCCTGCCTCCATGAAAGCAGCCTTCATTTAAATGGTAGGGTGTGAGCTGAGCAATATCCAAAACCTGTACGTGTGTGACTCACAGAATCTCTATTTGGAAGATTGCTTCTTGCTGAAACACAAAAGGCTGTGCCAGACAACTGGGCTGGCACCGGGTTTTGTTGTACCATTTACCTGCAGCAGCTCAGGCATGGAACACTTTGCATTCTATTTCCCTCACATCAAAGGGCTTTGTTCTCCACTGCCTCACACTGCGGTTAAAACCCCACACAAGCTCCTGGGTTGCAGGCATTCCTCCTTCCCTGGGCTGATGATTTCCGTACCAAGAAAATATTTGGGGTGGGAGGGAGGCACATTTACACAGCCTTCTATTGCCTCGTTCTGTGTCCCCATTCCTGCCCCCAACACAATGCTGCTTCACCAGCCTCCCAGATCCTTTTACCGGAGCTTAAGCATAACGTTACAGTCTTAAGAGCTTTTGTGTCTGTGACACACTAAAAAGGGATGTTCCTAGAATGAATGAAGGACACTCTGCTTCGACATAGCCTGAAGACAGCACGTTTCCTTGAATTTGCTTTGGATCCTGCCCCCTTCAACACACTTTTGGTCAAGAACAGGTTTAACATGTAATGGTTAAGAATAAACAGATGCAGGAAGCATTATCAAAGTTGTACAACAAAGGCTGCTCCCTTCTCAACTGCTCAGAATTCTTCATGCTCTACAAAACCCTTACAAGTGTTTGGCAGACATTCACAGTTAGAGGGTGTGTGTGTGTATGTGTGTGTGAGAGAGAGAGAGTGTGTGAGTGATCAAAACTCTGCTTGCCTCTCCCCATTTTCCATCCTTAAACAAAAGAAGGTGCTGCAGAATCACGCCTCTTTTTTGCAGGAAGGGGGAAAGAAATTTTAAGCTACATTTTGCATTTCAAGTCACTGGCAAAAATCATCTTGGTGGAAATGAGGCACTCAAACAGCTGCCACCATTCCATAAATATTAAACAGTTGCAGAATAATAATGACAGTGATGCCATACCGCTTATTAACATGTTTTCTTATTTCCTTCATTCTTCTATGTACAGGGTCCCTCCAAACAGAAAGAATTTTCTCCAGCTTTGAAGTTTTAAAAAAAGCCAATCCCTTGCTTTACGCTTTGCACTCCGTGGCTGTTTGCATTAGCACCATCTACCACCAATCCTTAACAATTTTTTTCTTTCTAGCTTTTGCTAAGGCTCGATAACGTTGTTCTGATAACGATTTCCATCCCTGTGCCAACAAGAAATGTGACATGCACCAAACACCTTCAGAAGTTACCAGCAGATGTGTGTACCAGCCATCTGCCCATTTAACAGTCTTGAGCCTCCTCTAAAGAAGACCTCCTGGAGATCTTCTTACCCCATCTACTAAAGCTGATTTGCTTCACTTCATCAGTTATCTGCACAGATCTGTCCGATCAGGCAGGGCATCTAATGCAGCCAAAAGGGATCTTGGCAGAATCCAAATGCTAAAGGGTGGGTGGGGGGAGTAGAGGACAAGCAGACAGGCGAAAAGCCTTGTCTGGGTTTCAGCCAGGCGATGGCGGGGAGACTGACAGCTCCAGGATCCGGAGCTTGGAAAGGGTTCTGCCACCTTCTCAAGGATGTGTAGTGTACGGCGAGGACTGCTGCTCGACCCCGGGAGAATCAGGAAGCCCTTACCTGATGTCGCTGCCACGACCGCTGAGCCAACAACCTGCAGGGATGAGAAGAAACTGCAGTGAAAACCTGCCACAACTGCAGCCGCTGAGCGAACCCACCGCCTGCGCTGTCGCCTGGGAACAGCTGCCTGCCTGTGCGCCGCCGCTCTGGCCGCCGGCTGCCGGGACACGCCTCCACCCCGCGCCGGGTATAGCCCGCCCCGCTTCCCACTTGAGTCCACGCCCAGCCCCGAGCAGCGACGCCGCTGCTACTGCATTGTGGCTTCTACCTCTCGAATCCGCTCACCAGCCCCAGCCGCACAAGGCGGGTCTCGGCGTGGAAGTCGCCTAGCAAGGAGCGCGCACGTGGCGCCAGAAAGGGGTCCGTGACGGGAGGTTGCCGCGATTCAGAGACCAAAGAGTACCAATTTCTTCCCCTTCATTGTCCCTCTAGCTCCTAACCCAAATCTGATACAAGAAAGGCTGGGGATGGACACTTGTTATAAGGATGGTGGCGCCTCAGCTGAATTAACCTGGGGTTTAATTGAGTAGGATCCTTTAATGTGGCGGACTGAAATAAATAAAAAAGGAGGGTTTTTTTTTTTTAATTGTAGTTTTTGAAAGTTGATAGTGGTTAGCGTATCACAGATTTTGGGTGGCTAAAAGAGTCACAGGCCTAAGGCTGCAATCCTATGCAGGCATCTAGGAGTAAGTCCTAACAGGACTCACTTCCTATTAGACATGCATAGACTTGCACTTTTTAACCTTCCCAGGATGCTCATGGCAGACAGGTGATTTGAAATAGTGACTTCTGATTTACACTTCACTCTTGTGGCCAAGCTGCTCTTGTTTAAGTAGGCGAATGAAAAGCCCAAGCTGATCAAAATATACATTTGCATTACAAATGCCTCTTCCACAAGATCATGCAAGAGGATCACACAAATAGCTTGAGAGTGTCAAAAGCAATTTAATCCTTTTTAAAATAGAGGTTCTTGCACAAGATATCCGGCCTAGTGCTTAAGACTGGCAGCCAGCTCTCTGAAATTCCTGATAGCTTTCTAAGCAACGTTCACAAGGAGTAATTTGAATGTGTCAAAAAGACTGCATATCTCAGCTTCATCACGCTTTTATTTTCCAAAATAAGGTGCTATATTGTGAAAAAGTATCACACAGAGTAAGCAGTTCTATAACAGTGCATCCAAAGCTTCTGAGCACCTAAGATATACTTGGCTACCAAACAGACTAGGAGTGGAAACATTGACAGGATTACTTTAGGATTAGAAATACTTTCTGGCTTTTAGACGGTTTAGAGCAGTGGTATTCAAACTTTTTAGACCAGGACCCACTTTTTAGACTGGCACTTGTTTCGGGACCCACTGGAAGTGATGTCATTAACCTGGAAGTGATCTTGTGGCAGGAAATGACATCATCAAGAATGCAGTGCTATCATTTACCATAATAAAATGGCACTCCTGAAATGCAAATTGGCATTCTTGGACTGCAGCAATTGTACAACTATGACACATCCCTGACTGAAAGCAAGATTAGGACAAAATATGATGTAAAAAGCACTGAACTAAAAACAGTTGTTTTTAAAAAGCCCTCACTTAAAAATGCAAACTGTTAACACTCACAAAATGAATATAACAAGAATAAGGTCTGAAGTTTCCAAGATGGCTGCTCCCAGCTTTCCGTGACCGCACGTGACATCAGGTCATGACCCACCAAGTGGGTCCTGACCTACAGTTTGAATAACACTGGCTTTGAGCAGTGGCTCTTAAAACAATCCAGGAGAGTTTGAGCCACTGTAAGTGCTTGCAGGGGCAGGACAAAGGCAACAACATGATCCCCAGGATCCCGCAATGTTTTAATGAAGAAAAAAAGGAATTGCAACCCACAAGTGGGTCATGTTAGCATTTTTCGTTCTTTACACCATGGGGGGGGACCCTGAGGAGGCTTCTGCAGGGCTCCCTGCAGCTCCCAGAGCCCATGAAGGTGACAGGTAAAGCAATGGCAGCTCCTGTCACCCCAGGCATCACTGCCTTCCACCTGCCCCTTAAAGAAAAAGGAGCAGAGACTTTCAGGCTGGGGCATCATAACATCCCAGTTTGAGAACCTCTGTTTTAGAGAAATGCACTGCAAGTAGTATTATTTATGGAAATAAATTGCATTTAGTACCGTGAAGTTACATAAGAAAAGAAAAGCTACTCATATTTTTAATGTTACAAAAATAAAACTTTCTACCAATAAAATATATTGTTCACTTACATCTTGCTTAGGCATCTGGTTGGCCAGTGAAATTCAGGAAGCTGGACTAGATGGGCCTTTGGCCTGATCCAACAGGCCTCTTCTTACTAGCCACCAAGAGGCAAAACAAAGAAGTCCAGAACCATCAGTGACTATACTCAAACTTTATAGAGACCCTGGGCTGCTGCCTGGTTTATAAATGCCAATGGCTATAATGGTGATTGGGCAGCAGTGCCTCCCCCACTAGCAGCTTGTTTAACCCTTCATGTACATAGCCTAATAATATCTGCCCTAATCTGGAGGCTGCTGTTATTGGGAATGTTAAAATGTTGTGCCCCTGAGTGCATCTCTTTTTTCCCCAGGAGGAAAGTTGTTAATTCCTTAGAGAAAACTGCACACAGTCAGCCTCACCCAGGCTGTCACATCAGCTGGCTGAAGAGTAACCCCTACATGGCTGAAGGTGCATCTAAAGGGTACCTAAAACTTGCTGAAATGGTCAAGGGGCTAACAAGACCAAGAAACTATGATGAGTGCAAATACTCAGTTGAGCTGAACAGACCAGCCAGTTCTTGGGATGCAAATTTCTAGTCTTCATATTGTTCCATTCATACCTTTTTAAGTACGTGTGTTTTTATTTAAGAGGAAACATGCACTAGAACACGGAGAAATGGCAAGAGAATCTATGTTCAGGGTTTTTCTATACAGCAAGCCGTCGCCATGGCGATGGCAGTACACCAGTACAGGCGCTGAGCTACAGCAGGCTTCACGTTTTCAGAATTGGCATGCAGAACACAAAAGTCGTGTCTGTCAATGTGTGGTCACGTGTGTGAGTATGCCATATACGAAAACGTCTTTGTTTCTTCAACTCCAGCCCTTTATTTCTAAAGGTTATTAAAGTACTTCAGCAGCAAAGCATATCTAGGAAGAGGCATCCGCTATTTTCAACTGCTGTATAACAGGTGGTACAATGTCTTTGTTCAGCAACTACTTTAGCTGGAGGACCAATTTAATAAGGGAATTGTGTGGGTGCAGTGATGTCATGCACCCACTACGCACCACTATGTGAGTACCGGTTCCTAGAAGTTGAGCTGGCCCCGCCCACTCAAAGCTGGCCCCGTCGGCTGGTTGGCTCAGCAGCTGCACATGCGTAATGCATGCCCGCAGACATTGCCTGCGCTTTCTGTGAGGAGGCAGGCAGGCAGCGTGGTGGTGGCGGCAGCAGCGGAGCGAGAGGACCGGAGGCGGCAGCAGCGGCAGCAGTAGCAACAGCAGCAAGGGAGACCCAGGAATAAGGCAGCAAGCGTGAGAAGGTAGGCTGTCTGGGGCTCCCGCTCCCTCCAGCCGCGCAGATCCAGCATCCCGGTTCCTCCTGCAGCCTCCCCCCAGCCCCAGCCCCCATGCGGTCTTTTTTTGGTCGCCCGTTCCCCCTCCTGCTCCTTGCTGGCCAGCCTGGCGCTCGGTCAAGCGCCCACGTGGTCATGCGGCCCGGTGGGCGCCCATTCCCCCTCCTGCTCCTTGCAGGCTCCTTGCATTTAACATTATAATTAAATGGCTCCCTGTCCCAAAAGGGCTCCCAATCTAGGACAGTCTAGCCTGCTATTTCACCAGGGAACGGTTGAAGCAAAATATGTATATACACATCTCTAGAAAGCAAAGCAATAGAAGTTAAATCAACACTAACCACAAGCTGAAGTGATTACAAACATGATCACCTCCATGGCAACAATCATGCCATCACTTCCGGCTATGACCTCACTTCCTCCCATGACATCACTTCCGGCTTATGACTTCACTTCTGGTGGGCAGACCCCGACAAGTGCCAATCAAAAGTGAGTACCTGTTCCTAAATCATTTGGATGACACCACTGTGTGGGTGGGTATGTGACAGGCCAAGGTATGATCCTTAAAGTTGTGTGTCACCAATTTCCATTGCTAGAGATGCCATATTCAACACAAACCCTCGTTTTCCTATTGGTTTGGCAGTAGGCTGGGGGGGGGGGTTACATAGCTTACACTCATCCGGAATCCAGATTTAGCCCAGAGTTGTCCAGCCTATGGTTCCTGTACCATGATCAGAAAAATCACTTGACTCTCTGCAGCATTGCTACTCTAATGTGCCATGATAAAGGTCCAAAGTACATAATAATTCTGTCCACGCAGCATGTCTTCTTGCAATCTTCTCCTTTTCTCCCCATCAACCTTTATATGGCAGAAATAATTTTTCTAACTGGCCAGTGGCACACTACCAAAATCACTGCCATCATGGCCTTAATTCATTTATATATCCAGTCAAGAAATCTTGCCATTCCTTTCAAAATGCATCTGAATTCTGAGCAGCATTCTCAATTTTTGGCACAGCAAGCTTTCTTCTGTTCCAGAAAAAAATGCAGTGTACTTCTCAGACAAGACAGTAGATGGGCAGAATTGCTGATCCAAGCTTAGGTGTTCCTCCTCCTTTGCATGCAGTTTGTACTCCTGAAGAACTGGTTTTGTGGTTTGGAAGTGCTCCTGGAGCCCCAGGAATGCTTTTTAGGCTGGTGCCACTTGAAGAGTGCACATCTGGACACTTTTGCACATGCTCTAGCTGCATCCAGATTAGACTCCTGCAATGCACCCTGCATGAGACTGCCATTGAAAAGTGTTCTGAAAGTACAGTTGGTGCAGAATGCAACAACATTTGTGTTGACACAAACCCATTTTTCAGATCACACAGGACTCCTATCTCGTACTGCATTCATTAGCTCATCATTTGTTTCAAAGTCCATGTCCAAGTACTGTACTGGTTTCCATCTTAAAAGCTGTAAATGGTTTGGGGCTGGAGCTGCCTCATTCCTCCCCACCTGGACTTTCTTGCATGCTAAGATTATTGCCAAGGGACTGCATCTTACCATCACCTGAAACACAGGGGCTGAGTGAATCGGAGAGGGCCTTTTTGTTGGTGGCACCTGGACTGCAGAACATTTTGTCTCAGGAGGGTCAACTGGCTCCATGACTCTTTGCTTTCAGGTGCTTCATCCAATCATTTCTGTTTCAAGAAACATTTGACCAAGATTATAATTACAGGTCTTTGATGAGGTTTTTTCTTCTTCGCAGGAACAGCTATTTCTTGCTCTGCTGTCTTCAGTTATTTATCTGGTATGTTTTATAGATTTCGGTTTTTGTTTTGCTGGCTGTTGTTTTATTAATGCATGTGTATTTTGTTTATTGTTGCTAGTCATCTTGAAAGTTTGTCATAGACAGAAAGGCAGGACAGAAAGATTTTAATACCTGGAATAGTAAAAAGTGGACTGTGCAACAAAACACTGAAGTATTTTCGCAGCCTGTTCAGGGTTCCTCCCAGGCTAAAACAGGAGCCAAATACAAATTGGGAGGGTGAATGAGGAAAGGAGTTTCAGGAGGAGAGAAGAGGAAACGGACATTTTTTAGGCCTTTTCTAATATAGAAAAATGAATGAAACATTCAGGATTGTTGTGCAGCTGGGTAGCATCAGCAGTGTCTCCTTATAAACAAAATGTAGCAGCAAAGTTAGAAGTTCTCCCTCTCTGGACAATGAGTTACTCTAGCGTTTTTATATCTCTAAGCCAGTGGTTACCAAATTTTTTCAACTTGTGGCTCCCTTGTGCTGGGCCATTTGCCATGGCTCCCCATTAGAACTACAATCCTATACACTGTATAGAGTGGCGGGTTTTTCTTGAAGATTCCGCAGCTCCCCAGGGAGTTTCAGCTCACAGATTGGGATCCAGTGCTCAAAATTCTGTAAAGTACTAGAAGCACAATAGACCCTGGAATCACAGGATAATTCGGCTGCTTTTCCATTTTTTTGAATATTCATGTACAGGATTATACAGTATTCTTCTGCATACCTAGGAAGTCTCCCAAGTATATAGAGATCACTACCTTATTTTTATTTTACATTTTGCTTCCAAGTTGGTGGGAACTCAGGGCACTGTCCTAACTAACTTTCCAGCACCAGGGTAAGGACAATGCAGCTCCAAGGTAAGGGAACAAACATTCCCTTACCTTGAGGAGCTTTCTGGGACTACTACTACACTGCAGGATGCAGGACTTGCCCCAGTGGCACGGCTAGGTTGGTTAGGATTTGGGCCTCAATCAGCTGAATTCACATTAGTGGATAAAAATAGGATTTGGAACAATGTTGCATTTCCCCAACCCTATTGGCCACCTTCAGCTGTTAAAAACAGGCTGCTATCCCTTACCATTTTGCTGCTGCTGTTTTCCTAGCTGCTGCATCAGTATAATTTCTGGGGTCATGGAGCATGTTCACTCTACATCTGGCTACTTGGGTTTTTTTTTTAACCTTTTTTCTTTGAATGAAAATATTCCTGTACTCCTGTTAACTTGCGCGTACCCCTTAGTGTGTGGAAGTCACCAACTTATTCTGGGGTGGCTCCATTTATCTTCAGCCACTTCTTGGGGGGGGATCACTCAATGATTTGCATGCAGAAGGTCTCAGGTTCACTCTCCAGGTATTGTCAAGAGCCATTCCTGTCTGAAACTCTTGGCACCTGAAACTCAGAGCACAATCCTAACCTGGAGTTAGGCCAGCACAGTTGGGCCAGCAGAGTTTGGCTGGCACAAGGGACACCGAAAAGCGTGTTTGGATCACTCTCAGAGTCAGAGAGGCCAGTACACAGACGTGCGCCATCCTCCCTGACTCCGAGAGTGGTCCAAACGTGCTTTACAAAGGCCCCGGTGCCAGCCAAAATTTGCTAGCCTAACTGTGCAGGCCTAACTCCAGGCTAGGATTGCACCCTCAGTCAGTGTTGACAACAAAGAGCTAGAATGGGATGGACTGGTTTGACTCAGAAATAAGGTAGATTCCCACAGTCACCCACCAGCTGCCTCTAGGAGAGAGGCAGGAGAGAAAGGCAGACCTTTCTCCCACTATTGCTCCCCTTCAACTGGTATCTGGGGACATACTGCCACTGAAAATGGAAGTAGTGCATATCTAGAAGTATTTGAAAATGGGGTCGTTTATTTTACTCAGAAGTAAGCCCATTGTGTTCAGCAAGGCATAGGCTGTAATCCTATCTTACTCACCGGAAACAAACATCTCCAATCATAACTAGTAGCCATTGATAGACTTGTCCTCCATAAATTTTTCCAGAAGAACTCTACCATACTGAGTTTAATCAGGCTTTCACTTGAGCATGGCAGCCTATCACACCAAACTCCAAAAATACTTTCTGTGAAAGAGAGACTAGATAGGCAAAATGTGTACAGTACACACACTTGTCAGTCAGAAGGATCCTTGAAAGGAACAGCAGCCAACATCCCAAAGGATTATTCACAACATTGTAGAAAGAACCACAAAGCCACCTCACCCTATAAAACAGGATTAATCCACACATTGCCACCACCTACACCAGCTACACCAGCTCATTTTCCTGGGCTCCAAGATCACCGCAGATGGTGACTGCAGCCATGAAATTAAAAGACGTTTACTTCTTGGGAAGAAAGCTATGGTGAACCTAGATAGCTTAATCAAAAGCCGAGACATCACCCTGCCAACAAAGGTTCGCATAGTCAAAGCGATGGTTTTCCCAGTAGCCATGTATGGCTGTGAGAGCTGGACCATAAGAAAGGCAGAGCGTCGAAGAATCGATGCTTTTGAATTATGGTGTTGGAGAAGACTCTTGAGAGTCCCCTGGACTGCAAAGAGATCCAATCGGTCAATTCTCCAGGAAGTCAAGCCTGATTGCTCCCTGGAAGGACAAATGCTGAAGCTGAAGCTCCAATACTTTGGCCACCTGATGAGAAGAGAGGACTCTTTAGAAAAGACCCTCATGCTGGGAAAGATTGAAGGCAAAAGGAGAAGGGGGCGACAGAGGATGAGATGGTTAGATAGTGTCACCGAAGCAATGAATATGAAATTGGGTGAACTCAGGAAGCTAGTGGAGGACAGGGAGGCCTGGCGTGCTGTGGTCCATGGGGTCGCGAAGAGTCGGACACGACTTAGCGACTGAACAACAACACCAGCTCACAGCGATGGAGATTTGCCAATACAATCCAGAGCGTGATGTGTTATAACCAGAACAGCAACAATGTGGCAACACAGAAGATATTTTTGTCGTATTTGTTTATCACTTTGGTATCCCACCCTTCCTCCAAAAAGCTCAGGGCAGAGTTCGTGGGATTTGTTATCTTTTGTTTCCTGATGACTGAAGATTTGAGACATGCCACCTGTTTTGGATCTCTGGAAGAAGGCTTGCAGCTCAAGTAAAAGAAAACCTTGTTTGGTTAGTGAACACTCAGGAGAGTATTGACAATAACATTCTCTGCCACAAACATGCTTTCTTCATACAATTTGGGGGTGCACCCTATGATAGGTCTTTAGAATGTGAAGTAACCATTTCAGATTGCAATGTGGGTCATTTGCCTACCGCAGTCTGAGGAGGGAGGGAAGGATGTTCAGTAGGTTTCATGATTTACTCTTGTGTTCAATAAAGTCAAACCAACCTCAGTCTGGTATCTTCCTTGTTGGTGGTGCAAGGGTAATAGGCTACACTGTAATGCCAGATTCAGGGGAGCGGCAGTGGGATACAAGTATCTGGTTGCCTTGCGTGCTCCCTGAGGAATCTGGTGGGCCACTGTGAGATACAGGAAGCTGGACTAGATGGATCCTTGGCTTGATCCAGCAAGGCTTTTCTTATGTTCTTATTCAGCAAGATCTGAGTATCAGCACATACGTAAACAGGAAAATTTAAAATGTGAAAGGCCAGTCCCTCTTAGGTGCATTTTTTTGTGTACCTTTTCAACTTTTGTTGGATTGTCTAAGGATACAGATCATGAAGATAGGAGTCCAGTTTTGCCCAGAATTGATTGATATTCAATTTGTAGTGTCTCATATTTCATTAAAATAATAGTGTGCCTATGGGAACAAGCAAGCATATTTCACTATCAATCAATCCACACGAAGTTCACAAAGCGGTTTACAGGCAAATAATAATAATAAAGTTAAATGGCTCCCTGTCCCAAAAGGGCTCACAACCTAAAAAAATTGCAAACCACCATCAGCAACAGCCACTAGAAAAGACACTGCACAGGGGTGAAGTGTCCCCCCCTACTTACTCTCCCCCTGCTAAATATAAGAGGAACACTACTTGAAAAAGTGGCTCTTGCTCAGTTAGCAGGGATTCTACGCTTAATGGCCACAATGTTATTGCTGCCACCATAGAAAACAATTATCAAACAATCAATCACTAGTATTTATATACCGCTTTTCAACACAAAGTTCACAAAGCAGTTTACAGGCAAATAATAACATTAAAGTTAAATGGCTCCCTGTCCCAAAAGGGCTCACAATCTAAAAGAATGGAGAACACCACCAGCAACAGCCACGAGAAAGACACTGTGCTGGGGTGAAGAGGGACAATTACTCTCCCCCTGCTGAATATAAGAGGGCACCACTTGAAAAAGTGCCTCTTGCCCAGTTAGCAGGGGTAACTGCTAACTGCTATCTGCTATAACTAATTATATCAGCTTTATGCATATAAGCATTCAGACACATACACCAAACCATAAAACAACGGTTGGAATTAAAAGCCATGCTTGGAAAAGCCACATAGCAAAATCCTAAAACATGTCAGTGTCCTACCACCAGAAGCATAAAATCCTTAAGATAATGTTGGTGGCTACTGGCTATGACTAACTGGAGATAATATTATGGCTGATACTGTGACTAACTGGTGATAAGAGTCACTTACCTGACCTCTCAACTCTGTTATATTAAGCCCCTCAGCTACTCTAAACTACCTAGATAGAACAGTCCCCAAGCAGGGTTTCATTCCCTTTTCTCTCCTTAGAAATCTCCAGTTTGCTTCAGAACAAGAGATTCTACTGGCCATGCCTGGGAGACAGCACAAATGAAACTAGGAAATATTTCGGAGGAGCTATAGTAGGCCCTCAGGCTGACTGCAGCCCACAGAAGCTCTTTATCTAGCCCTTAGGCTCCCCCAAACACCACCATCAACTGCTCTCAGCTGCTAAGCTGTCCTGTGAAAGCACAGCCCACAGGATAATTCCCATCTCTCTCCCATAGCTTGAAAATATGACCAAGATTTGCATGTTTTCTCTTCTGTCATTTTCAGCTAATGCGTTGTGAGGAAAAGGTGCTTATTTCCGGTCATGAGCTGCTTAATGATATCACTTTCAGCCCTCAGCAGACATCATGAACGCTATTCAGCCTGCTGTATGAAATGAACCTGATGCTCCTGAGCTATAGCAAAGTTTCAGGGAGAGATTAAGGGAGTGACAGGATGAGATGTGGAGCCAACATCCGTCAGTCTAGTCTGCACCAATACCAAGTGAGAAAGAATGAAATAGAGCTTCGTTGTCTACATGAACTGCGCATGCTACAATGTAATAATGTGTCAATATGCTCCACAGAGCTCTAAATGCAGCACCTGAGCAACGCTTCCATTGTGATGCCCCACGTGGCAACATTAGAACACTGCTTACTGCATGGGTTAGCCAAGTTGCACAGCGAACCTCCTGCATGCTAGTACCACATTTCCTGCTGGTGGCTTAGGTGGTCAGCAGCTATCAAAGATTATGTTCATGGGGTGACCTCTACATAGGAGCCATGAAGTTTTAATCAGCCATCTGTATAAGGCAGATGTGTAACCCAGAGAGATAGATATAATTACTTTAGTTCTGAAACACATGGGAGGAAGCTTGTACCTTCCGCGCACAAACACACCCAGGTTTCATTAAATGGCTCCCGTGGGCAGTATGTGGTTCACAATTAAGGTAACCTGTGACTTCAGTGTGCTTTTTTAATGATGTATGCAAATGCCAACATGCACTTGAGGATCCATGGGAGGGGGAAGCCATTGAAGGAGGGGCATTTTGGAGTTGGAAAGTGATGGATAAGAAGATTGCATTCCATCCCCTCATTTCATCACCCTTGATCTAGGATTGCCAATTCTGGCTGCCAGCTATTCCTGTAGTATGTTTGTTTTTTCCAACATGAGAGCATGTTATTACGCCAAGGATGCTCTGTTTAGATCTTCAAGACTCAGTAGTCTCTCAGACATTGATGCCAATTCCTGGAGACTCCAGGCCAATCCTGGAGTGTTTGGCAACCTGACCTTGATCATGTCAATCAGAAGTACTATTCTTATAGTAAAAAGATAAGTAAGCTGCTGTTACACACATGTGCACATTACCTGTAATTTGGGCATCTAGATGGCCAGAACCTATCAGGCCCAGTGTTTGCATATTATTTGGGCTTTAGAAACTGCTTCCATTTGGCAGCTACAGTATTTAGAACCTTGATGTACATAAAACATGGTCTATGAGTCAGTTTTGTGTTGCAGAAATCGGAAAGTAAAATCTGTCACTGTATTGTAAGATGCTTCACATTTTAAAATACATTAACCATGTGAGGATTACAGTGGTCCAGGTTCGAAGTGTTGAGCTGCAGTGCTGTTGAGTGGTGAGCTGCACATGTGTGCTGAATATAAATTTCTTAGTCAGTGGTGCCTGACCAAGCACACCATCCCACTGAAGCCAACTGGGGCAAAGAGAAAACATTGTGGAGGTGTTTCTTCCTACTTTGTTTTCACTGTCCTGACTTGCTCCAATGGCAAGGGCTGCTTAATAAACAGCAAGGGTGCCAGAAAAGACTTAGCATTTTTGTTGGGATATTGGAATGAGGCAGAAGAAATTTACAGATCTGTATGGTTGGTTTCTACCTAGAGACATGAAGCTAAATCTGCCCAGTGATATGAGTATGAATGGTAACATAGAGATCTGTCCAGTAATAAGAGTTAGAATGGCAACATGTAGATTTGCTCAGTAACAAGAGAATCTGCCAGGAGATATGGTCATGTGATGGTAATGATTGGAAGATATATAAACATGACCAGGGATACAATGTGTGGTGTTTCTTCAGAGAGGGTTTTGAAAGAGTGTGTGCTTGAGAGAAGTCTTTTATATGAGAGCTGATCATTGATTAATAGAAGTTATGTACAGAGTCTGCTGAAGTTGTTGTAACAGTTGTAAAGAAAATTAACTTGAGTAATACAGAAGTCTCTGAGATATTTCTTGTCTGTGATCATCGGTGACACATCTCTGAGTAAACCACTCAGGAGTAGTATTCATCCATGCACATCATCCTCGTCATCATCACTACTCAAATATCATAACAGTTTTGCACCCCTCTAGTGACACCACTGCTCTTGGTTGAAACATGCAGGCATAGAAAATGTCCAACCTTGCTGTTTGTTTTCACAAACCGGCAGTTATCCAGTTTGCATATACAAACACAGTTTTCCCCTCATTATAGAGGATGTTGATTCCAATCAATACTGAAAACACAGACTCAAGTGTTACAGTCTTTGAGAGAGGGAGAAAATTAATATTGTAATGAATAATTTCCATGGTCTAGTTTGTGTCCAAAATATTCTGCAGTCCATGTCATGCACAGAGAGCAGCCACAACAACTCTGTCAGGTAGGTCATTAAGGTTCCCATTGTGTGTGGGGGGGGGGGGCTGCTGTGAAAAACAGTGGCTTGCCAAGGGTACACAGGAAGTTTGTGGCTGAACAGAACTCTCTCAGCTTCGGGTTGTGCTGAACTGCAGGCAGCTGGTGCAAGTCCTAGAGGATGTGGACCATCCGCTGGATCAAACTCTGGGCAGCATCACGAGTATCAAGCCAGAGACAGAGTCAATTGCGGATCAAGAACCAAGCTGGGAAGTCTAATATAACCAAAATGCGACACTGGAATGAGGATTCAGTCAAGCAATGAGAAAAGTTGGCACAGTGAGACCTATTTCTCACAGAGATGGTCGACCGATGCCTGGGCTGTACTGCTTCAGACTCCAAGTGAAGGCCTCACATGACTGAATGCGCCATCTTAAAAAACACACAGAAGGATGGATGTTGGAAGAGAGACCTCGCTGAAATGATAGTTTTCTCTGTGCGGGGTCCACTGTGGAGCACATTCCCCATGATTCTACAGTCTAGTGATTCTACAGTCACTCTGAAGTGCTATAGCTCAGGCAAAAAAAACTACCATCTCAGAGAGGATAAGCCTTGACAAAGGGAAATGGGGAAACAGAGGAGAAGCAGGCAGATGCCTGGTGTAATAGCAGATGCCGGAGCCTGCTTGTTAACCAACAATGGCTCAACCAGAGACATACAGGGCCCTGGGAACAGTGGCATAGCTCAATGAGGTGCACAGTACCACATGGTACCAGGCAGCAGTTTGGGTCTTTCCTGGGAGGGTGACGGGTCCTCCTGCATGCTGCCTCCCAGTGATTCCCAGTGGGTTCTGCCTGTGCTGGAAGTAATCGGGGTGACATAATCACATTACCACAATTACTTTAGTGGGGGGGGGCAGCAGGCCAACCGGTGTGACCTGGGGTGGTACATCAGTTGGCTACACCATTGTCTAGGAAGACAATACAGACACTCCTTCCATTCTATAGCCTCAAGTTGCTTGCTGCAAAGAACACCAATGCAGAGATTAAAAACCCTAATGCTGACCACTCCTGAGTATGCCATTTACGGGAAAAATAGGACTAGATTAGCTCCATCTAGGGTGTAGTTGCCCCATTGCCCTTATGTACAATTAGCTCCTGGTTTCCCAGGCAATCATACAATCAAACACACGTTTTACATAATTATCTCTATGCTTGTTGCCACTAGTGATTTTATGCTTTACTGTTTGGGAATGTTTTCAAGCCTGCTGCTCTGTAAGTTTGGGGCCGGGGTGGGCAAATGGAGACCATGATTCAGAGTCCCTCCTCTCCCTTTCCCAGCTCAGATACATACAGAATAAAGTGCTGGATGGAAGCTTTTCTCAGAGGTGTTACAGAATGAGAAACTCCGGATGAGGGAGAGAGAGGCATTTCAAATTGATATGACATCTATATTAGGTTTGAAGAAGCTCCCTAGTGCTATCTGATGTTTATGATTGAAAACGTGTCTTTGGAAGCTTGCACAGTCTGGAGAGTTTCCATGGAAACAGTTGTGTCAGCATCCAGTAGCCCGTTAGTCAGTTGACTTCTGTAATTTTTGCATCTCAACTCGTATGTGGTGGGAGGAAAGAGAACCTTGTTTTTCAAGTGCTGGTGGAGCAAAATGAGTCATGAAAGGTTTTGCAAGAGTTTTTTACCTGCTAAGAAACAAGGTAAAACAATAACGCACGATAAAATGGTCCTATTCAAAAGTGTTATATTCCTCCGTACAAATTCTCTAGGGCTGCGGATGTTGTGAGAGACCATATGGCGCAGTGATTAGTTGGACTAGGACCAGGGGACCTGGATTTGAACCCTGGTTAGCGCTGAAGCTAACAGGGTGATCTTGGGCCAGCTGCCCTTTTTCTCAAGCGATGATAAGAGGCATTAAATCATGTACAGTACCTGGAGCTCCTTGGAGGAAGGGCAGGGCATCAATGTTAATAATAATAACAACACACACACACACACACACACACACACACACACACACACACACACACTGTTGCCTCCTTAACTGTAGTAACACAGACAATCATTCAATCATTCCTAAGACAGAAAAGCAGCATAATTACCTCCCCTCAGATAGGGCATGCCCAGCAGTGGCACAGAATTAGTTCAGCCACGTGAATCTCCCCCTACTCCTGCTCAGATGGAGGATCGGGATCAAAAATCAGGTGTAAACCAAGCAAACAGGATGACAGTGGTTTGTGGCTGGTTCACCATTTCATTGTGGCTAAGGCCAGATACTTTGGTGTCCCCAATACTCATCTAAGATTAAATCTTTCTGCTGGACGTATAGCATATTTAGGTCAAAATGAAGATGCTGCCCAAGCTGACTCATTCAAGCCAGTGCCAGGTTGCACACAAATAGGCCTTTCAGCAAATATTTGTTCTCTGCTGCTCCAGAGTAGCACTAGATCTAATGGGCTTAAGCTGCAGGAGAGAAGATTTTGACTGACTGCTAGGAAAAATTTCATATTGGTAATGGAATTGACAATGGCACCGATTACCAAAGTGGGTTCTGCCTCACTGGAGGTTTTCGAGTAGAGGCTTGACAGGCACCTTTTGGAGCTGCTGTAGAGAGGATTTTCCTGCTTCAGGGAGGGGGGCTGGACTAAGATGATGGCACCTTCCATGATTCCATTCATCTACCCTCCAAAAAGGTAAGCTCTTTGGCAAACTATACTAAATCCTCCCTATCATGAAAATGTCATGACTTACTTAAAAATGTAATCTTTCATGCCATGCATTAAACAAATTGAAGTTACTTCCTATTGGATTATTACTGAAAGCTAACCAAGTATGTTTTATTAACAATTGCATTGATGTTGTTTCATTGCAGTCAGTGGACTGATTGAATTTATGCAAACGTATTTGGGAGAATAATGCAGCCCAGGAGGTATTAAGAACTTGCCAAATCTAGTTTTTGCATGAATAAGATGCAGAAATTACTTATGAACCCTGTCTCCCCTTTTGCCTCATTTACATAAATTTCTATTCAGTCACCTGGAATTCTGGATACGACTGAACTTTGTGATTCTACAGGGGTGGGGAGATGAATGTCTAAGGAGAATCAGGGTGCAGCGGGGGTGGGAAAGGAGAAGGTGAATAAGGTCCAAATGAACAAGCACAGAGCCTCGACCCCTCATCACACTGTTCTGTTAAACAGGAGAGATCATTTTAACACTTTGGCCAGGTATAAACAAAATAGGTGCCAGTTACTAGGTTCTGCAGTAATTCCGACTCCCATTTCATAATACATGAATATATAATATGAATATATAATGAAAGCACCACTACCCTGGTGCTTTTGCCACAGCATAATCTGGCAATGATTAGATGCTGTTGCAAGCAAGAATAACAGAGGAAAATTAGGATGAGTAACAGTGCTAACCCACTTTTCCTCCAAAGAGCTCAGGGTGATGTACTGTACAGAGTTCTTTCCCACCTTTTATCATCACAAAGATCCTGTGAAGTTAGTTGGGCTGAGCAATAGCCCAAGATCACCCAGGGAGCTTCTGCCTGAGTAGGGATTTAAACCTGTCCTAGTCCAACACTCTTGCTTTCGGATGAACACTGTACTTCTAGGTAGCAGGAATTGAGCTTAAGTGAATATTTAGGGTGGTAGAAAGAGTTAGAAACACCTGTCATTCCTCTGCATTTCACACCCAATAAAAGTAGTGTCTGCGTTAGAACAATTTGCTAGGTTTGTTTTCATTTCGATGTTGTTCTACATTTTATTGCAGAAATGCACGTATGTTGGTACGACAGCAGAGGGACGTATTAAACCTTTCCTCTTTATTGGTCTCAGATAAAATCCCACCACCCAGCTACTTTTATTGGAAAAAAAGCTCCCATTGGTGTCAATTGCAACTTACCTACAGAAGCAAGCAGCAGTTGGGCAAGGAGAAATTTTATTTGGTATGCAGCACACCATGAAGGGTTAAAAATACTTCACCACCCACAATGGTCTCAATCTTGATCACCCAATGCAGATATTTAACTTAAAAAAGAACTAGATAGTCAATGCCAAACTATACATTTAACATAATGTATAGTTTGGCACTAAATCAAGAAGAAAAATCACTATTTGAATATGCCGTGTTTAATGAAAAAGGCACGGGACCCAATCCTATCCAACTTTCCAGCTGCAATGCAGCCCTGAGGGAAGAGAACAGATGCTTGCTTACCTTGGAGAGGCCTCCGCGACTGCCCACCACCACCACAGAAGGCAGTGTGTGCCCCGCTGGTATGGCTGCATCAGCGCTGAACAGTTTGGGATAGGATTGGGCACACACCAGATCCAGGGACAAATAAAAGAAAAAGGATAGGAATTGGGTTATCCACAGTACACTTTTACAGGGACTGGTGGGTATATTTGTGTGTGAGACAGACTTAAGTCAGTCAAAATCCAATGAAAGCAGGATAATGTTCTATTAGCCTACAGTCAGTAGTGAAATTCAGGGGGTTCGCCCAGGTTCTATAGAACCGGTTGTTAAATGGCCGGGCCCCGCCCACTCGCTTACCTCGGCTGGCTTCGGGGGGTTTTGGGCTCCAGCTATGACGTCATAGAACTGGTTCTTAATTCATTTGAATTGCACCACTGCCTACAGTGCTGTAGTGCTTTCAGCGTAATAAATAATCATATTAAGAGCCTTCTTCACACTTTAATTTTGAGATTATAAAGAACATGCAGTGAGTCTTTACCACCTTTCTTTCACACAAGGACTATATATTTTATTTAGTACACCGCCTTTCCCCAAGCTGCAAGCTAGAAGTATTAATTTATATAATTTAATGCTCCACTTTTCAATGTTAAAACAGTATATTGTTTCATTGTTGTAACCTGCCATGAATACATCTTCACTGGATGATGTCTCTGCTGTATGTAGTCCTCAACACTGGAGCAGCAATGAGAGGTGATTGGAAGGGAAATGGATGTTACCCGCCTTTCCCTCCAAGCCTTTCAGATGTTCCAGCCCCTCTTTCTGGCTGTTCTATTGTTGTGGAGTTCTGTCTATAGTAGCCTCCACCTCCACAAACATAAAGAGGGCTTGCTCAGGGGCAGGTTCCCTCCCATGGGCAATGGTGCTTGTGGAATACCCCTCTCACCCCCTACACATAACTATTGACGTACACAGAACAGAGCAGAAATGGGGGAGAAATACATGTTCAACCTTTTTTCTGTCATGGAACATTTCTTATTTTTCACATGCAATTGATTTCAGCCAAGTAGCCTCATCTAAAAATGAGGCTGTGAAAACCCTACGCCTGATTTTACCGCCTCCAAAAATAAAGTTGTGATTTCGCCCACAGATATATGAGGAGGCTGAAGGAAGCCTCAGGGAAGATTTCTTGCCTCCTTGAGAAAACCTTCTGCACATATATGTCATAGGCATTGCATTCTGTCAAATGGTGACAGTCCTCCCCCTGGCCCCATCATTGTGTTTGGAAGTACAGGCAGCCCCCCCCCCGCCATATCTGTGGATCTGGTATCTATGGTGTTATGTATGCAGGAGGATAGTCAGGGGTTAAGCCCAGCAAGAGGGCTGGAAGGGTGGAGTTAATCACCCCTCCAATCAGAAGACCTGAGCTAGATGAATCCTGCAGTTAGTTAGGCTGGTTGCCTGTGTTCAGTCAGTGTTTGTTCTGTTGCTGTTACAATAAAATGCTCAAGCTGCACCTGCCTTGTCTGAGTTGAGTCTGCAAAGAACCCAGTATTTTACATATGGTTTCAATTATCTGTGAATACAGGGAAGCCCCCCCCCCACACCCATTACCTTCATTTTTTTGCCATCTCAGTGGCAGCTTGCTTGTTTCTTGTTTGTTAACTTGCTTCAATAGAAGATGTGATGTGCAGGTGATCAGTCTGCACACTTGAGGGAGACTAACAACATTATGTTGCCACCGCAACGGGCTTCTGTGGATATGGGGGATTCTCCTGTGCCCATTACCCTTGTTTTTGCATCATCACGATGGCAGCATGGGTGTTCCTTTAACTTGCTTTCACTTGCTCTAACCAAGGACATGACACGCAGGCTGTTGCCTGCACACAATAGAGGGATTAACAACATTAACAGGAAGCAGGGACTTTGCAATGCATTCTGGGGCAAACCTGAGAGGATCCAGGAACCTCTGCTAGTCTCAGAAGAGGGTAGTTCAAACCTAAAAATAATGCTGGGGGTAGGGCAGTATTATCCATTAGGCTGAGAAGGCTGAAGCCTAGAGGCCCTGCAGGGACTAGGGCCCATCAAGTTGGCATGTCTGACAGTGGAATGCACCACGTTGCATCGATGCTGCGCACTTAGAGCTGATGCAAGAGTGCCGATCAGCACCCCCTCATCGGTGCTAAGGTAATGGGACCGGCGCTGCAGGCAGCACCGGTCCCATTGCGCCCGTGCAGCACCTCCCTCACATTGGCCGAAGCTGGCCAGTGCATGGGAGACGCCATGATGGGACGGCTCTGGGATTGGCGGGAGGAGGGCGGAATGTGGGCAGGTCCAGGATTCCTCCATAAGGCCAAATCCTATACTCATTGGGGGGGGGCTGCGCAGCCCCAAATAGGGCCGTGTGTTTTCCTCAGATTTGCACCTGCTGTTTAGCAAAGGCAAGGCTTGCAAAGGCAAGGGTTGCAGAGCTCTCCAAGAACCATGTGGTAAGTCCCGCCTCCAAGAATTGAGCTGAACTACACATGGAGGCAGCATTGCTGGGGAGCTTCCATGCAAGCCTGGGTCTGTTTATGAGTTTTTTTCCCCTTTTAGCAACAATTTAGAAGTGTATTTATTTTTCCAGCCCTTGATACCATGTCATAGATATGATGCGGTCTTCATACCAAGAAGCTTGGAGAACCCTGGCCTAATGGATAATACTACTCTATGTCTACCCAGCCCAATGTTGAGCCAGAACACTTAGGCCTGAGCCAGAACTGAGCTGCAGCGTTTCAGAGGGGCCCAAAATACCTGAAAGCCTAGGGGCTCAGCCATGGGTTAATACGGTTCTGGCTGGAGTCTAGGAAAGGGTTCTACTTCATCACAGTGGATACCAAGGTTGCACTGTACTCTCAAACTACAAAGCATGTCCTTCAAGGGAATTGCAATCCCATACACAACAAGTGAACACAATGTTGCCAAGTGAACAGATCTTCTGACCAGGAGAGCCTTTGTCTTATGTGCTACTCACAATGCACATTTATCATGCGCAGTCCCACAGAGTTCATATGAATCTCTCAATCCATTCCAAAGCAGTTGTCCCATTGCTGTACTATTAGTAAATATATTTATATTCACAGCATGTGATAGAAAATGTATCAATTGTGTAAACTGGCTGAGGAAAGGTGAAACGTGCCATTGTTGCAGACAGATCAATTTCAAAGCACATGGGTAATTTTGCAGTTCATATTGAGGGTGTGTTACATAATCTGACACAATACTTCATCAGGAAATCAATCCCTTTGCATATTGCTAATCAGTGCTAAAAGCATAAGACAATTTCTGGGTAATTCATATGAGAAAGATGAACTACTTTACTGTGGGCAAAGCACCTGTGCACAGGGGATTGTCAGAGTAAAGCCACATTTGCCTGCTCCCTGTGCCTCTGTGTGAATACAGGCAGTGCAACAGGACTTTAAGGGGAACATCTCCTGCATCTTCACCCAGTCTTCTCATTAGAAAGCTCTGCTGGATCAGGCCTATCTAGGCCAGCATCCTGTTTCACAAAGTGGCTCAGGAGTTGGATCAGGAAAGAAGGCATAGCTCTCCCACACCACTGCTCTGGCATTTACACCCGGGTGGGTGTATTGGAAAAGGCAGGAGATAACCCGAGGAGATAGGGAATGGTATCAGCAGTGGCCCCTTGTCCCAGATTACCCAGGAAGTATGGGGGTTAATCCCAGAGCTTCTGCAAGCCTCAGGAGCACAGCTGCAGCCTAGGTAGGCTGATGAGGGCCCTGGCTAGGAAGGGTGATTAGCACAGGTGCAGATGGGTGTGGCTGATGCTAGAGCCTGCCCAGCAACAGACACCAATTGGCCTGTCTCAGTATAAAGGTGGAGGCAGGCGCTGCAGTAAGGGACCTGGGTAGGTGCTGGATGGATTGTTAAAGGAAGGGTGATTAGCACCAGGTAGGTGACAGACCAATTGTTAAAGGACTGGATAAGGTAAGGTTATTGTGGGGAATAACTGTGGGGAACTGTTGTATGGCTGCCATGCCCCTGGAGCCACCAAGTGGAGGAGGCAGTTGTGGCTTAGGCAAGCTGACTGCCTATTGTTTGGTGGTGGGGTTTGTTGGTGCTAAATTAGGGTATTTTGAGCTAAGCCAGCGATGAGGGCAGTCTGAAGGAGGCTGGCCAGCTGGTGATCCCAAGCAAAACTGCTGGATGAGAGGAGGCCCAGTGGGTGACTGAACCCCCTCCCTATTGCCTATCTCTGAGGCTGCTCGGGGGGGGGGAACTAGTTAACCTAGTGTGGACATTGGGGCCCTTGGGGAGGCCCAGCAGGGAATTTGGTAGAACAATGGGAAAGGCAGGGAGGATGTTGAATGGGAACATGGGAAGCAGAAAAGGGCAGTGACTGGGGCAGGGTGTGGGCAGATGGGGCCCTTGAGGGCAGCACAAGGGACACTATAAAGTATGTTTGGACTACTCTTGGAGTCAGAGGCCAGCGCACAGATGTGTACCATCCTCCCTGACTCAGAGAGTGGTCTAAATGCTATCAAACATTGCTGACCTAACTGTGCCAGCCTAACTGTGCCAGCCTATCTCCAGGTTAGGATTGCGCCCTCAGTCATGTCTCTCCTTAATCACTTTTTTCAAGGTAAAAAGCACTGAACACTGTAGCTCGCTGTAACACCTCATAAAGAAAGTGTTACGCCCACAGATAATTTTGGTTGGTCTCTCTTGCACTTTTACCCGCTCTACAATATCCTTCTTGAGGGGTGGTGACCAGAACTGTACAAAGTAATCCAAATGTGACCAATTTTATAGAGGCAATATGATATTAGGTGTTTTATTCTCAATCTCTTTCCTCTTCCTTCTCAGTCCTTAGCTGGAGTTTGGGGAGCAGGTTGTCCTCCCAATCAACACACTGCTGTAGGTGCCACTGGGATCTGTATGTCATTCATGACATGTGTTCCTTCTTTGTGATGGTTGGTGGTAACTCTAATCTTATCAATGGTCAATCGCAGGTTCCTTAGATCTTCCTCAATATGTTTGAACCATGTTTTCTTTGGTGCTGCCATTGAACACTTGAGTAGGAAGTGACTGTCATCAGAGGACTTTGTGTGGCAGCCAACTGGTGTTCATTCTGCAGATGTGACCAAACCATTCTAGTCCATGTTTCTGGATTTGTGGAATTCACTTTCTTCACTAATGCCGCACACTGTGTTAATGTTTTAATTGAGCTGTTCACCCATGTCCCTAAGATCTCTCTCCTGGTTTGTCATCAAGAGCTCAGACCCCATCAGTGCATAAGTGGTTGGAATTTTTTGCCCCAATGAGCATCACTTTACACTTATTGAGATTTAACTGCATTTGTCATTTGGGTGCCAATTTGCCCAGTTTGGATAAGTCCTTTGGGAACACTACATGATCTGCTCTTTACCACCTTCAGTAGTTCTCTCTGCTCTTGATGCAAGTTAAAGCCAACATTTCTTTAAAATCCTCAAAACTCCCTTGGAGAGGAATGTGGGGAGCTGCTCTAAAAATTATGCAGAATGAGGTAGCTGGCTGAGATGGTAGATTCTGGATTGTAACACTTCACATTGTAGGTGGGTCATTTCCCAAATGCTCCTCCATCTTAACCTTCCATGGAGTAAGTGGCACTAGTGGCGCAGAAATGCGACTGGTGCTACCTCCATCAGGCTCATACTGTAATTGTGATGTGCAGGGCCCCGAAACGACAGCTTTGGGCACTGTGATAGCATATCTGTGCTAGCAAAGCTGTGCTTTGAAACCTACTTTCTTGGCCTAGTGTTTTGGGAGTTGCAGGTTCCAGTTCCTGGTCAGCTGTGAACCTTCCTGGATGATCATGAGACAGCCAGTCTCTCTCTCTCTCTCTCTCTCTCATTTAGGTAGAGATGCCCATGAAAAAATACCAGGGACAGAACTGAGAGCTTTTGGAGAGAGTTAGTTTTCAAGAGGATCTGGCTGGCTATAAAGGGGTGAGTGGCCAGGAATTTGCTTTGAAGCTGTCTTTAAACGGTTTTGAAACTGCCTGGAACTGGCCAGTTTATATTGATTTTGTGCGTACTCTTTATTATAGTGGCATATTGGTTTTTACACGGCTATTAATGTAGACACAGTATTATTTTAATTGTTATGGCTGTGGCAAAAGCAATGCGTTAGAATTTATACTCCAATTACAAAATTACTCCCTTACCCACCCTGCCTGCCGTGATCCTGTCACATCCAAACATTCCAAGAAAATGGTGTGTAGTCAAGTTTATATATGTAGCAGAATCCAATGACTAAGCATTTTGTAGAACTGCATCACTTCAGGCTATAGTCAACCGAATATTCATTTAAACGTTCTCCCATCTAAGTAAATCCCTTCACTCCAAAGGGGGGGGAAAAAAAGCATCTCAGGAAAAAAGCATCTAACCATCCTCTTCCTTGATATAAAGTACCAATTTTTCTACATGCTGGGACTTCTTTAGTTGTGGTCCATTCTGGTGTTGCATCCTGAAGCGGCAGAATAGCAGGAGAAGCTGAATCATTGATTTAGCAAAAGCTTAAACAAGCCATGGATTCTGTTGCATGTAGACATGTTTTTATCTGCAATAAAATGAATGACAATGGTTTAAAAAAAAACACAGAAGGAAGGACTGGTCCAAACATAGACACAATGCAAGTACTGACCTATAATTGCAAAAAAAAAACTCACAAAAAAACTCATGTCCTCTTGAAACCTCCATGGTGCCCAATCAAATCTTTGATGGGCTTCTTTTGCAAATCTTTGCTGCCAGGCAACAGAACAGTTAGATGGGTAACAGGAGATACTTTACAAAATTGATTTACACTGTAAGAAGTCATTCTTCTTCTGCCAGAAACACTACTTGGCAAGCCACAAGATTCCTCATATTTGATCATTTGGAGACTTGTTTGACTAAATGAATCTGTCAGAAGAGAAGCAGGAATAGAAACTAGCATTAATAGCAACTGATAGCCAGCCTGCATTGCAGCTGCTTTGTATGAACAATGAGAAAAAGAAGCATGTTAAGCAAGGGAGAGAAATACAGATGAGTGTTGTACCTGCTGGCAGTCCATGGAACAAGGCCAAGGGGCCAATGTGAAATCCACCACAGCAGAATGCTTGTTGCCTACCTTTCACATCGAAGCCAGCAATTAGGAGAGTAATCAATACAGGTTTGTCACTCTACAAACCATACATATTTAGCATCATCTTATGGCCAACAGCACATCCATTTTCCCAATCACTGTGTAGCTCCAAGGTTTGTGCTAATGATGCAGGAGAGGCAATCCACCACCTCTGGAGAGCACCCCAGAGCTCTGGGGTGTACCTTTGTGCCCTCTTCTTTTCCGCACATAATTCAAGGTTCTGGTTATAACTAGGGTTACCAGATGCAAACTGGGACAGAGTGCCTATATCTTTAACCATTGTATAGAAGAGGGAATTTGGGCAGGTGCAGCTCATCATGGAAGGGTTTCAAAAGCTGCCCTTGCCAAAATTTCCTCTTCTAGACAATGGTTAAAGGTATATAATAGGCAGTCTGCCCCCATTTGTATCTGTTAGCCCTAGTAATAACCTACAAGAGCCCTAACAAATTTGACGGCAGAAAACCTTAGAAACCAATTCTTCCAGTCTGCCTCACTGACACCCCTGTTGGGATAACCTTTATACAATTGTTTTGTCCCAGCCTTTCTGCAAAGCGGTTGTGGTAACAGATTCATTTCCCCCCTTTATCCCTCACAACAACCCTGTGAGGTTGGTTAGGTTGAGAGACAGTGATGACTGCCTCTTACGGTTGCACCAGGAATGGAACATGGATTCCAGTCTTAGTACTCAAGCCACTGTTAGATCTATCCTCCATTACTGTGCAAAATCCTTTTTAAAAATCCTTTGTGCTAGTGGCCATCTTGAAAACAAATGGGCTGTTCTATCTAGCTTCAATTTATCCACCTTCTTTCAACTCAGGTGACATGGAGAACTCCTACAAAACCTATTTCAGCCACTAGGGCTGACAAGAAAAGCAGAGGTTCCCATACACTGCTAAGTGGATTGCACACAATAATCCTAAACTCAGCAGAGACAGGAGGGGAGAAATCCCATTATAGATACCAGTGGGAAGCTCCACAATCTTATAGGCAGATTGAAATGGCAATCATGATGAAGGCGGGAGGTCACTGCAGTCTTCCTTGTGTAATTGTGAGCTCTACCTCATTGGAGAGCAGAGGCTGAATAGCCAACTGTCAGGGATGCTGTAGTTCCCTGTGCCGAGCAGGCGGGTTGGACTAGATGTCCTCCAAAGTCTTCCAACTCTAATCTTCAGCGATTCTATGAAAGTATTGCAGTCCTATCTTCAGGGTCAGAGAGAAAGCTGAATCAAGCACGTTCATCTCACTTCTGCTAATGCAGTGTAAGAGCCTTCTGCCAAAGCCTAATGTTTCTCTAAGTACACCATACAAAAGAGCATGACAATTGATTCCTTAATAATAAATAGAAACCTATGAATAAGTCTGAAGGTAGTAATTGGATTAATCGGTAGATTAATCAGTGAGGTCATTCACTGTAGCTTTACAATGTGGATTTTTAATTGGATTTTAATTGGAATATCCCCTGTGAAAGGTTCCCAGTGCTAATGGCATTGCTCGAGATGAAAGCAAGAGTTATCTCATGGATAGAGCGCTGGAGAACTGCCTGATCTAAGCTTAGAGCCGTCTTCTTCAACCTATACTAGGGGTCAAAACTGCAAGGGGCTCGCAAAGCCCCAGTTGTGGGATCACAGCAATTTATGGAAATGAAAATGGTTGAAGACCACTGGACCAGCGCACCACCAGGTAAAGGGGGAGGTTTCAGGTACCAGGAGATGCTGTCCCAGTCCTGCTCAGTTTCTTGGAAATGGTGCTAAAATCGCTTTCACTAGTGCCAGGCTTCATGGTCACTTTTTCTGCTCTAATAAGAATATTTAGTTACAGCGAACAGTGCTGGGAGTGGAGAGTGGATGGTGGCGAGTGTGGGGTCGGCAGAGAGGGTCCTGGGAGGGTGTGGGATTGACAGATTAAAGTTTCATTATTTATATATTGGGGTTGTGGCATGAGAAAGATTGAAGACTTGGCTTAGAGCATTAGTGTCTCCCTTAGGCTTTTTCATACTTGAAACAAATAGATGAAGGGCACTCCTGCTCTCACGCTCTTGCCAGATGATATACAGAGGACTGGAGATCCTACAAACTGGAGATCCTACAAACCAGGCCAGTCCTGGTTGGGAGATTGCGGTTCAGATCTCAGGACAGCCATAGACTCATTGGTACATAATTCTCTCTCAGCCTAACTCCTAATTGTGATACAGGAACAATGGTAATACGACTGTGATGAAGATTAATGAGGTCTAGGGGGTGTTGTTAACAGTCCTGAGCTTTAGGGATAAAAATGGACTGTATCGATCTAAATATATGAGCAGTCATTTTGTGCACCTTTTTGGAGCTAAAATGATTTTCCAGACATGATATTATTTAAGCTGCAATAAGGTATGGTGAGACATTGGGATCCTTAAATAGCTTTAAAAATATCCCATGTGAAGAAATGCAGCACAGTTTGTTCTTAATCTGGGTCCATATGCAGCAGCTGGGGCTGCTCACACACAGCCTGGTGAGATAATTGGCAATGGTGCTACTCAGCTGTCTGGGGGAAGAGAGCATGCAGGGAAACAGACTCTGGCCCCCTGCGCGTTGCCAATTGTCGGACCATGACCATTGGACCAGGTCAGAAACTCTATACGTAACATCCATTTGCACATGTGCTTTCTCATTCATCTAGGAATATATATGTGGAAACTTTCCTCCATGTGTGGAAACTAATCCATACTGAATGAGGACATTCATTTTTAATTGGGAAGACAGTGATTAATTGATGCTTACAAAACTGAAAATGGACCATTATGCAGGAGGGACTTCAGCAGTCCAGGGGTCACCACCAAGAAGGCCCTGCCCCACACCCCCAACAACTGCTTCAGTTAGTGATGAGACATGAAACAGGGCCCCTGATGATGAACACAAATTGATGTGGAAGAGGCGGTCTTTTAGGTTTTCAGGTCCCAAACCCTGGGCTTATATTCCAGAGACCTAGGTCTGAATGCACCTGATCTCCAGGTGATCATAGGCTCCATACAGTCTTCAACCTAATCTACACCCCAGGGTTATTGAGAGGTTAAAGGTAGGGAGTACAAACCCCTTCATGTATGCTAATAGGGTACATAATAGAAATAAATGAATGCACCCCCTACTTGTTTCTCTTAAGTTGCCTCATAAGATTTGGGGTGAAAGCCTTGAGTAATAAAACCTTAAACCAGTGGTTTCAAACTTTCTAGCAACAATACCCACTTTTTAGAATGGCAATCTGCCCGGGACCCACCAAAAGTGGTGTCATGTCTGGAAGTGCTGCCATTGTGATGCCAGAGCCTACTGCTTTCCTGAGGATGCAGCAATAACTTGGGTTATTTCTCAGCTATTTTCCAATTTTCTGATTCTAAGTGAATCAGAAAGGAAGTAAGCCTATTTACAGCCTTGACACAAACAAAACAACCACACAGCCTTCCCCCTTTCCGGTGTCCCATTTTTCCAAATTTTCAATATGGCTGCCTTAGGTGTTTTGTGACCCACCTGAAAGTGTGGACCACCAGCTTGTGACCCACCGGTGGGTCCTGAAGCACTGTTTGGTAACCACTGCCCTAAACCTAAATACAGCAGATGCTGTGCAAACGAAGTTGGTCATGTGTTTTTTAGTCCTTGGTCTCCATGCTTTGTTTTCCTTTACCAGGGCAAGAAGGCGCATCCCCCTCCATACTCTACAATGATGATTGATTAGGACTGCATACATATTAGTGTACACCAAGTGTAATAGCATGTCCAAATGTACCTCCTTCACCTCTCATCTCCATTAACCTGTATTGTGTGAGCTATGAGTCCCAGCTATGGAGCCAGCGCTAAGAATGTCAAGCAGGTGCCTGTATCCTGTGCAGATCCCAATTCAGCTAAGAGACAAGGCTGCTTCTGTATGCAGATATCTCTTCCCAGGGCATTTATGGAGACAACCATTTCCAGAAATGCCAAGTCTAAGAAAATCCATAATGCTCTACTGCCACCTGCTGACTCAGGAATCACAACGTGCTGCCTCTTACTAAGGAGTTTCTTTCAGGACTTCATTAATATAAGCACATTTGAGCTTCTGTCTCATATTTGTGCCTCATATGAATGCTGCTATTGCCAGACAGAATCTGCAAGAAAAATCAAAAGCCCAGTCTAGTAAGTACAAGTTTTACACTGAAACTTGTTTTAAGCCTCACATGTAAAAATGATCCAAGGTTAGAATACGACATCTCATTTTCACTTTCCATCAAGCTGAATAGATTTTTCTTGTAAGCTTTCATCCTGTCCATTTCACAACCTGACAATAATCAGGCTGTCCGCAGTTTGGGAAACAATCATGTGATTCTTGTACCGCAAGTCTGAAATGGTACAGGCCAGCCCAGGAACAGATTCACCATGTTTGTGAAAAACAGGCCCCAGATTTGGAGTTGGGCTGGTTTTGTCACACACAAAAAGGCTCAGTGCTTGTTCACTGGATGAAGGCAGGTCCTTGGCTTAACATAACTCTACTTTGTGTTATTTGTAGTTTGGCTTGTTGCTCATATTTGGATCAGTCTGATAGATTACATATGAATACATGGCGTTGGAAGCTCGGCCTTCTCAGCTGTTTATTTGCACCCATTTTTGTGGGTGGCAAACCCTGTTAATAAATGCAGAAAGGACTTAATGCAGTACCTGTTGCTCACCTGGTAAGAAGACCAAGATCCCCACCAGGCAAGGCAACTGCCAGGGGGACTTCATTCTGCTTCTCACTGCCCAATCCTAACCTGCACTGGAATAGCTGGGCCGGCGCAGCTGGGCTGCATCCTAAGCACATTAGGAGACAGCAGCAGCTCAACACGAGGCAAGGGGATATTGTCCCCTTGCCCCGGGGTAAGCCCTAGCCACCCCTATGGGGCTGCTTGGATCTGCACCAGCAAAATAGCAGGCGCAAGTCTACGTGGCCAGGAGCAGCCTGAATTGGGGCCACCCAGCCCGGGGATGGGGGTTAGGATATGGCCCAACAGCTGTGTCCCATCTCTGCCGCCATCTCCACCCATGGCGCCATCCCATTACACCTCTGGCACACCCCCGGCACAGTCCTGTGCTGGCAGAGCTATGCCGGTGCTCAACCAATGCAGCTGACAGGCGCAGTGGCGCCCGTGTGTCAGTGTTGCTGCTTGTGCTGGCCCAGCAGCCAATTCCATAGCACAGATGTGCCTGATGGCATGTTTGCAACAGCACTGATCCAGCACAAGAGCGCTGCGCTGGCACAACGCCAGGTTAGGATTGCGCTCTCACTCTCAGGACTCTCCCTACATTCTCAGGTGCTGGGCCTCCTTTTCCTCTACAAAATCATAGAGTTGGAAGGGACCTTCAGAGTTTTCTTTGTAGCAGTAAATCATCCTAGAGCATCTCTAGCAGGTGCCTGCCGGGACTCTGCTTGAAGGAATCAAGATGCCACATATTGGCGGTATGTTCACTCTTTACTTGTCCAAAAGCTCACATCCTGGAAAGATGCCTTTCTCCAGCCTGATGAGACTGAAGTGACCTTTTCTCCTCCCCTGTACTATATGGTTTGTTGCTGACTGGACATTTCCTGTGGCTGGCGGCATTGTGGTAGGCAGGACTCTACAAATGATGGCAGCTGGTGGACACCCGCGCAGTAGGGTAGAACTGCGCATTTTCCTCATAAATCAAGGAGGTGCTTTAACCCTTTACCTGACCAGTGTCACTTGTAAATATTCCCTCCCCACCTGGCCCTGAAAATGGAAGCAAACCCAGTTGAAGGTAAAATAGCAGGGAAGGGCATTGGTAGGAGAGAATAGGTAGGTATGGGGGACACCCTTCCCTCCAGCTCACATTCCTTTAGGAATGCCCCACATTTGTGGTTCGTAAGAACATAAGAAGAGCCCTGCTGGATCAGGCCAAAGGCCCTTCTAGTCCAGCTTCCTATATCTTGCAGTGGCCCACCAGATGCCTCAGAGAGCACACAAGTCAACCAGATACCTGCATCCTGTTGCCACTCCCCTGCATCTGGCATTTTGAAGTTGCCTACTACTTATGTAAGGAGGTTGCACAACCCACCATGGCCCATGATGCACTTCTCCTCCAGAAATCTGTCCAATCCCCTTTTAAAGGCACCTAGGCCAGATGCCATCACCACCTCTTGTGGCAAGAAGTTCCACAGATTAATTACCTGCTGGGTAAAAAAAGTATTTCCTTTTATTCGTTCTAACTCTCCCAACACTCAATTTTAGTGGATGTCCCCTGGTTCTGGTGCTGTGAGAGAGGGAAAAGAACAACCCTCTATCGATTCTATACATCCCATGCATAATTTTGTACGTCTCATGCATACGTCTCTTCAAGCATACGCAGCTTTGGGAACCTGAATTCATCAAGTTAATAATGTGTTTCATCCTTAGCAGTGCTGGAAACACTGAAAGCTATCCGGGAATCTAACATAGATTGCCTTTGTCTCTTTAAGAAATAACTCTGCCTTGTTCTAGCTGAGATTTTTGCTTTTCTTGCCAAAGAATTTATATGCTAACCCTTACGCTAAATTACCTACAGTTTAAGGCAAAGACACTACATGATTATGCTGTTTTCTACATGTGCTAGAGTAAATCCGAAATTTTAACAGAAACATCTGCCTGTAGATGGCAGCTGAAACACACAGAACAGAGATTCTCCAAACTGGGCTGCTGGCAAACTGCTAAGGTGCCATAACAAAGTAAAAGCCCTCTGTGAGCCCAGGTCTAGAGATGAGGCTCTCTCTGCATCTCTTCCTCTGGTCTTGCCTCCCACTGGAATTATTAAATGTTTCTGTGAGCCCAATTCTATACATGTCTATACAATTCTATACATTATAATCAATGGTGCTTACTTCCCCCCCCCCAAATTTCGGATAAAGGTAACGGTTTCCTCACGACCGAATGGGCTAGTCATGACCGACTGTAGGGGGCGGTGCTAATCTCCGTTTCAAAGCCTGTAGAGCCGGCGTTTTGTCCAAGGACAAGCTTCCGTGGTCATGTGGCCGGCATGACTATGCTGTAGCGCACGGAACACCATTCCCTTCCCACCGAAGTGGTCCCTAATTATCTACTCGCATTGAGGTGCTTTCAAACTGCTAGGTTGGCAGGAGCTGGGACAAGCAACGGGAGCTCACTCCGTCGCGCAGTCTTGAACTCCCAACCTTGCAGTCGAAAGCCCAGCAACAGTGGATTAACTCGCTGCGCCACCACGTCCTACAAGTTCGGATAGGCAGAGGCATATAAAGGATGCTGCAAGGCGATGTGGGAGCAGTGGGTGCTGGTTGCAGGAGAGGATCCAGCAGGCGGGGGAAAAGCAGAGCGCTTCTCAGCCGCACCCCCAACCTGCTTCACATCCAGGATGCCCCTGCAGGCGCCCGCACGTTCCCTTCACTTCCCGAGCTGGGGAGTGAGGTAAATGTGCCACCTGCCTGGGCGCGTCAGTTGAATGCAGACACATCACACTTCCAAAGTTAATGAATAGTTAAGTTTTAAAATCATGTTTTAAAACGTTAAATAAAACTAGAATTGGGGGAAAAGCGCAAGCTCCGGTATGGTTACCTTTTCTGGGAAGTCGGACACTGCTACCCAATCACAACCTGCTAAAACCCTAGGTTGTCTCCATCGTATTCTGTTTTCACTTTCTCCCCAGGAGAGGAAAACATACACCAATAGCTTCATAAAGGCAGTAGGAAGCTGCCTTCGACTGAATCAGGTCCATCTATGGCAGCATCTACATCAATACAGGCTAGCAGTGGCTCTCCAAGGTTTCAGCCAGGAATATTTCTCTGCCATACCTGAAGGTATCAGTGATTGAATTGGGACTTCTACATTCGTTCTACAGCTGAGTCATGACTCTTCCCTTGTATATTCTTCCAGTTGTTTGACCATCATCAAACAACTGAATGTGATTGTCATCTTTTCCTGGCTTTATGGAACACATTTATGAGAAGGAGGCACTTTAGGTACATGACTGGAAGAGGGGGGGGGGAAACAGGTTAGGACAACGGGGCTTAAGACATCTGCTATGGCCACTGAGGCAGGCAAAGTAGTGGCAGAGAACATGAACCAGGTCAAGGGACATTTCCTAGTTCACAACTCAGGTATGCCATGAACTCACTAGATTGTCTTATAGCACAATTCCCAAGTTTACCCAGTCAGTAACAGCTGCGTTGACCTCCAGACCTAGAAATAAATGCTGATTATGCGTAATGCACTGACATGATTATGTCAGTGACACATACTTCTAGGTCACCCTCCAAAAAAGCCTCAAAAATGTGGAAAAAACCCAGGTGGGCAAGTAGGCTCTTCCTCAGACAGCTGAGCCCTCCGCTCCAGACCGCTATACAGTGCTTCAATACCCCGCCCCCCAAAATGTGTCATGACACCCAGTTTGGGAAGCTCTCCTTTACAGGTTTCCTCAGAAATAATTCCTATTGTGTTCAATGGAATTTACTCTCAGGAAAGTGTTATAGGATTGCAGCCTTAAGCATGGCACTATTCTTTCAGTCTCAGCTCCCATGTGAAGGTTGGGAATAATACAAATCTAACTCAGGGAGTTGTTGTAAGGATAGCTGAGATAATATTTATGTGATCTTTGGGCACCCGACATGAGCTATACCAGGAAGAAGCAAGTGGCTCAAGATCCACAATTCAGCTTTTCCTAATTATCATTTTAATGCAGCATGTCACTTATAAAGCAGGATCTAGAACTGGCAGCCCTGGAGTGCAAATTCCATCTCAGCTATGATCACTGCAGCAATCTTGAGCAATAAATTCTCTCTTAGCCTAAGCTCCTGATGCAGAAAATGAAATACGTTATTATCATTCATTCTGTTTCACAAGACTGTTGTGATGAGAAATTCAATAAACTCCATACAACATTTTATGTATGAACAAAATTATACTAATAGTTATTTTGTGTATGTGCAAATGGTAATTGGTACTAGTGTTGTTCAGTTTGAGCCAATGGTTTGGAATTGTCTCAAAAGAGACTTTCCCCTCCAATATCTATTTGCATTTTCTCATAAGTGGGTGGAAAATTAATCTCGGCAGGTTTCCACTGAAGAACAAAACAGCTGGTAATGCAAAACAGAGTGACTGCAGGTCATGCAGCTTAATAATTGTCCTATTTGGTGGGATCTTTTTGCTTAAAGGACTTCTTTGGTTGTGTGGCAAGAGGCACATTTTAACTTAAAAAAAAACCCTCTATAGACTTGCCCTAAGCAGGCTGAATGCTGACAAATGTTTTTAGCTAATTGGGATGCAAACAAGTAGACTTTCTAGAAGAGAATTCTCTAATAAAGCCAATCCAAGCAATTACCCAAGATGTTGTTTCAAGCAGTGGTGACAGCTACGAGGTGCATCAAAAGGGCAGATCAATTACTGGTACCCAGAAGGTAACATTTCTGTCACAGATCAGGCAGCCGGCTTTCAGTACTGTTGCTGACTAATGGCTCTCTCATAGAGCCATTACATGTGCTATCATTAACTCCTCCTGCTTGCTGTTTATGTACCAGTTCAGGAAGCTATCACATCAGACATTACAATTATACAAGAAGTGATAGGAATTTACAAGGCACATGAAATTACTTCTTTGGCACTGGAGGAGGAGGAGGAGGAATCACCATATACCCTGGGTGTCATTCATAATCAAACTGATATGTACCCATCAGTATTAACAGACATAACTTTAATGGCTTTTAGGACTCAGTCCTGAACTGCCAAGTTGCGCAACGAGGGAGAACGCAAAGACCAATATGATCCATAAGTTCTACTTTATTGTTGTACACAAGCCATATTTATACCTCAGGGTTACATCGCACATGTCATTCATCATTAACCCGGCAAGTTTCAATTAACACCTTGCAAACAAGCTTAACGAGCTTATCGATCGGTGAAACCGGCAAACAAGCTTAAACGGTCTCGCTAACAAGCTTAAGGGTTTAAGGGTTTAAGGGTTTAAGGGTTTCATTAACTTTTTACAATCTTCTTTCCGTCTTAGCGCTTTCTCAATCTTCCGGCCGTATCAGCGCAGGCTGCTCCATTTCCGATCTCCTTGTTCCGTGCGTTGTCGTGTTGCGCAAGGGTCAGCCGTGTCGCGCAAGGGTTAGTTGATTGCAGCGGACTTCTACTTTGTTCTAGCCCATGTTTCCCCAATCCCATAGTCCTTAGCAAAAACCAACCTTTCAACAACATCTCCCCCTTTTCTTTTAAACATCTGCTCGGAAGTCTTAAAAGCAACATTTTGGATACATTGAAAACAGCAAGGTCCAAACAAACACATTAAGATACATATGACTGCTATCATCAGTACTGGTTGAAGCATATGTAGCAGCCAGGCTGGCAATCCTAGTGAGTGGAATTGCCACGGGGTCGGTCTGGATCCGGATTTTTTGCAAGTTTTGCGTTAGCCTTTTGAGTTTACTGACAACGGAATCTGAGTGATCGGAAAGATTAAAACAACACAGACCCTCCAGTTCGTCACATCCGTGGTTATGAATTGCAAGTAAATAATCAATGGCCGCCCGGTTCTGTAAAACTGCTCGGCGCACCCCCCTGACATCCATGGCTATATCTGCGAGAACGCTAGCAGTTATATTCATTTGATTTCTAGCCCAGCACGCCAGCCGGCGTATCTGGTCTGCGTTAATTCCTGCTTGAACTCCAGGAGCGAGCCAAGACGCAAAGACAATGGCAGTGGTGCTGCTAAGTTCTACCTTATCATTGCAATCAGCAGGCAAGGCAATATCACGCTTGATTCTTGCTTTGGTGAGATTCTGCACAACAGTCATGTTTACCGTGTCTAAGTTTAAAAACACAAGCTTACCAATATAACACGGGCCCCCGACCGGTCGCCAGGGTATCCCAGTAAATGCACGGTTTTCACAAATTAAAAACACCCCAGGTGGCAATGCTCGGGGAGTGAGAATTTTTAGATTGACATATGCCGGCCGGGTATGAATGGCAGCATGCCATAGATTGCTCCCAGTAATATTGGTGTATTGCTCCCAGGTGGGTCTGCCTGGGGTTATGCTTTGATAGTATGCGGCACCATCGAAGGCTATCATGCCGGTGCCATTTACAAAATCCATCGGTCTTCCAGTGGAGGAACAGCCTTCAAGCTGAGTGACATTTTGTTTTATCCCCGGGGGAACTGACCACAACAGGTCGATCTCTTCCGGGGGATCTTGTGGGATCTGATTCAGGGCTCTAACTATACTACTCAGCAGACAGGTGGCCCTATAAAACGGCCACCGCATTTCTTTGGAAACGTTGTCACAGATGCACGTGCAGTGTGTGTTTTGTGAAACTTTACATTCTGAAGACACCTGAGAAGGGTCTATATACAACCGTAGCTCAGTCCGCAATTCTTGCGGGGTCATGGGTACTCCTATCATGCAGGATCGAAACGGATCACCCGCCGCCGTCATCGCCAGGCACATGTGGGTCTGATTCAGTCGTTCTGCCAGTGTCATCCACAGGTTCTGCTTCCCCATCTGCAGATGCTGCGTCTCGATCGCTGCTCTGCTCTCCGGTAGATTCTGAAGGCTCACGAGGAAGAGGAGGCAGGTGTGGACGTACCCATTTCGCAGGAACCCATCGCGATCCATCTCCTGCAGAGATACAAGCATACCCTCTTCCCCACGTTATTAACTGACATGGTCCCCCCCATGCATTTCTTCGTGGATCGAAGCACTCCACCAGCACCTCCGCAGAAAATTCGTTACTTGCTTTACTAAAGTGAAAATAAATAGGTTGCTTATCTTGTAAAATTGGTCTCACATTTACCCAGTTTAAGACATACATGGCTTTAGCCACTGCCCCAAGAATGCCTATCTCCCCCTTTTCTTTTAAAAAGAGGGAAATATATCTTTTAACATCCTGATGTGTACGTTCAATGATCGCTTGGCCAGTAGAGTTATAAGGGGTACCAAAAACATGTTTTACCCCCCATTGACTCATGACTTGGGCTACAGAATTTGCATGATACGCAGGGGCATTGTCAGTTTTAATTGCGTCGGGCTTTCCCAAGACCGCGAAAGCTTGAAGCCAATGCTGAATGGCAGCCTTTGCCGCGGTGGACGTGGCAGGGGTACACCAAACAGCATGTGAATAGGTATCGACGGAAACATGCAAGAACTTTATCCTCCCTAATGCTGGAAGTTCAGTAACATCGGTCTGCCAAAGCTGCAGGGCTTGAGTCCCTCGGGGGTTGGCTCCCTGGGACTGCAGAGGAGGAAGTCGTGCACAGTCTGGACAGGAGGCGACAATCCCTCGCGCGGTCGTCAAAGGAATTTTGAATTGTTTTGACAGTGTTTTCGCCGACTGATGAAAAAACTGGTGAGACTGACTAGGCAGCTGGCACGCGTAGACCTGGCTCACGCTGGTGTCAATCACGTTGTTCCCTGCAGCAAATGGGCCAGGTAGAGACTGGTGACTGCGCATATGAGTGGTCCAGTATGGGTGCGTTCGAAGTACGACGCAATGTTGCAAAGTTAGGAGGGTAGTGCTGATCTTGCTATCTGTGTGAAAATGCAGTAGAGCAAAGGGTAATTTCAGCAAAATGCCATGCACGTACAATGAATCCACTACCACGTTGATAGGTTCTTCAGGATGATCCTTGAATACTTTTAGCGTGGCCAGAAGCTCTAGTTGTTGTGCCGATCCGTGAGCAGTATGCACACTGGTCTTCCAGACTCCTTTTTCTTTCCATGCATAGCCGTATGTCTGTGTTTTGGCGCTAGCGTCTGCAAATAAAGTCTTTGCACCGAGTATCGGTTGATCTGATCGCAAAGGGCGCCATTGTAGCGGTAAATTCGTTGAGAAGAGGGGGTCGGCGGGCAAATGCGGATCAATGGGAATGTCAGCCACTGCCAGGGCGAAAGTGACTGATTGTTGCATGGCTTCTATGACGTTTTCCGTGGAACAGTCAGTGAGACGGAGGTGAATTGCTTGAGGCAGCTGCCCAGTCATTTGAATGGTCCTCTGCTTTGCCTTCAGTAGCATTTGTCCTAAGCTGTCAAAGAATGCGGTGACAGTTTTTTGGGGTAGAGAAGCATGTACCCATTCCAGGATATTTAACTTGGTGCTTTCGTGTTGTCCAATAATAACTGCAATGGGCAGCTGGGTGCCGTAGACATACAAGTTGACAGGAAGGGTCGGGTCAAACCGCTGTGACGATGCGTGCATAATCTTGCTCTCAATTGTTCTTAAGGCTTCCTTAGCCTCAGAAGTTAACTCACAAGGGTCCGTGACTGCTTTAGCTCCCTGCAGGAGGGAATACAGTGGCTGCAATTCTTGCGTAGTAATGTTTGCTCGCGGGCGAAGCCACTGAATGTCTCCCAAGACCTGTTGGAGGTTGTTTATCGTAGTCAAGCAGTCCGTTCGTATCTTTGTTTTCTGCGGGACTACCGTTTCTGGAAATATCGTCAGTCCTAAATAATTCCACGGTGCCGTTCGTTGGACTTTTTCAGGTGCGATGCGAAGTCCAAAACGGGATAGCTGTATCTGAAGGTCTTGCAACATGCCTGATGTTACTTCGTTCGGATCACAGCACAGAATATCATCCATATAATGATAGACCAAAGTTTGGGGGTACCGCTTCCTCCAATCCGCCAATGCCTTATCCACATACCATTGACATATGGAGGGCGAGTTCTTCATGCCTTGTGGGAGGACGACCCACTCGAACCTTTGAGTGGGTCCCCTCAGATTAACCTCAGGTATTGAGAAAGCGAAATATTGACAGTCAGCTTCGTGAAGAGGAATTGTGAAAAAACAGTCTTTAAGATCGATAATAACCAAATCCCATCCCCTTGGGAGCATGTTCGGGGACGGCATCCCTGGCTGTAGCGCCCCCAGAGGTTGCATAATCCGATTGACAGCTCTCAAGTCCTGGAGCAGGCGCCATTTCCCCGATTTCTTTTTAATAACGAATACAGGAGTATTATAGGGGCTGGTGGAAGGGCGAATGTGCCCTTGATCCAATTGTTCCTGAACAAGCTCTTTTAAATGTTGAAGTTTCTCCGCTGGTAGCGGCCACTGGCTCACCCAAACAGGCTCCGATGTAGTCCAAGTTAGTTGCAATGTGGGCGCGGAGGCGCTGCCAGTGACCGCTGCTGAAAAGGCGGGGTGACTATCATAGCTCCCCATTGCGAAAGAACGTCCCGTCCCAGCAGCCACAAATGTGTGTTCAAAACGTACGGAGTGACTTGCGCAACGTGTCCTTCGTTGTCTGAAATAGCAAGCCGACAGGCTGCTTGAAATGTTCCTTGATGATTCGTTGTGCCCCCTATTCCAGTCACGGCTGCTGCTGGCTCCATTGGCCACTCTGGGGGCCAGGCTTGCAGGGGGACAACCGTCGCGTCCGCGCCAGAGTCCATCATCGCGGGCACCCTTATCCGAATTCCGCTGGGTCCCTCTATGGTGACTTCTCTGAGCGGGCGATCTTCCGTCAGGGGTGCAGCAAAGGCGATAGTTACCGCTTGCGCGCCCGTGGAGCTGAAGCCTCGTTGCTGGGGTAGATCTAGGGTCGCCGGCACAGTTTTTCGGAATGGAATCAGCTGGGCAATTTTATCACCGGCAACAATCACAACGGGAGGTGCCCATGTTCGTACCATGACGTTGATTTCTCCTCGGAAGTCCGCATCCACACATTCAGGAATGACCATCAGTGCACGCCTGCTCGTTGAAGATCGTCCTGTTAACAAAGCAGAAAGTCCTTCCCCCAAGGGGGCATACACACCGGTGGGCACGTATACCACATCAGGGGTAGTTAAGGTAATTGTGCTGGCTGCTGCCAGTTCCATGCTGGCGGACCCACTTGTGGTGGCGCGGGGACTGTGGGGGCAGCCACGGGGCACATCTGACAGGCTGAGGTTTGGTTGGAGGAGTATTTGTTGTCCGCGCTCCCCCCGCGGCTCTGCCGGTTTCCCGTCAGCGGTGAGCCATTTTTGTGGAATGTAGATCGGCATTCTGCCGCCCGGTGACCCAACCTGCCGCATCTATTGCAGTTCCCCTGAAATTTTACTTCTCCCTGGGGGGCGGGTGTCTGGCGCACCCCTTGGTTGTTTTGGGTCGCCCGGTTGGGGCAGTTTCTCCGGATATGGCCAGACTGGCGGCAACCGAAGCACGCTGGCCCTTTGCTTTGATCGTTTTGCCCTGCTGGCATCATTTGTTTTAGAGCGGCAGCCAGCGCAACACTATGAATCTGCGCCTTCTGTTCCTCCCACACTAAGCGCTCCCGTGCACAGGCTTCAATCATTTCCACAAGGGTCGCCCCCACTGGTAATTGGGCCAGAAGTCGTTTGCAAGTGGGGTTCGCATTTTGCATAGCCAATTCTTTCACCATGGTGGCTCGGATTTCCGGTTGCATATTAGGCGCTTTATCGACCGCCTCTTTTATTCGGTCCACAAATTGCATAAACGGTTCCTGTTCCCCTTGCACGATCTTAGTATACGGAGGGCTTACTGTGCCCATTTGCGGCAATTGCTCGAATACCCACAAAGCACACTTCTGTGATTGTTCTCTAATACGGGGGGCTAGTCGTGCTTGACGCTGGGGATCAGTGAACAGCCCTCTTCCCGTTAACATATCCAAGGTGGCCGTGGACAGGGGATCAGCAGCGGGAAGAGCCACATGTTCCATCATTTTTGCTTCCAGTCGTTGCTCCCATTTTTGCAAAAACAACATATTCTGAGTAGGGGTCAACAACGTCTCCATCAATAATTTAATATCGTAAGGCACCAAGTCAGTATGAGTTAACAAAGTCCCGATCTGCTGCCTCACCAGACGATTGTCTGTGCCATAGTCCATTATGTTCTTTTGAATTTTATTAATCATGTTCCAGTCAAAGGACACCCATTCTGGTGCATTGCCCCGTCTCACCACAGGCATCATGATCGGTTGCACTGTCAAATCTCCCTCTAATGACGCATTCTGTATCACCGCTCGCCACCGCTTTCTATGATCGAACGTCTCGTCTCTCTCTGGCGGGGCCGAATCCCAGGAAGGGAGGGGGTTCCCTGTCAAACGTCTCATTCCGCGGAACCTGCCTCCACCCTCCGGGCCCTTCTGAGTATCTTTCTTGTCCCTTTCTCTTCGCTCATCCCATTCTTCCAACAATTCCTGTGTCCTTATTCTCTCCTCCTCTCCGGGCGATAGGGGCGCTCCCAACTCCCTTTTTTCCCAGGGACTCCACCGTCCTCTTTCCCCATATCGCGCCATCAACCACTCCTCCGCATCCTTCCAATTGCATTCCCGCCTCAGTACCTGCTTCTTTGCTCTCTCCCTATTTTCCAACAACTCCCGATCATCCCAATGCTCTGAGCTCATTCGCGGGGGACGCGCATCTGGTGGGACTTCATAGGCTCCCTCTCTATTCTTCTTCCATTTTGACAGGTCAGGGTAAATTTTGTTTGGAATGTCCTCATCCATGGGCAAGGGGACATCGGCTGGGTCAGGTGGAGCCGTGGGACCAGCAAAGGGGGCTTCCTCGGGGAGTGGGCTGGTATACGGAGGGAGGCTGTCAGTGGGACCCCCCATCGCTTTTTTTCTGCCTCTGTCAGAGGGCACAACTCGGTGTTTGCGGACACGGGGCTCACGAAATGCCGAGAATCACAGCCCTCGCTAATTTCCTCCCCGCTGTCCATCCCCAAAGCCCTCTGCAGTGCCTTTTTTGCCTCGACCTCTCCGTGGAGCCTGGTCATGATTCTATTCATTGTCCCGTAAGTGGAGCCCAATCGCTGTGCCTCCGTATTCCCACTTTGTACTGAGTCCCACAAATTCGTCCCAATGTCTGTCCAAGTTTGTTTTACAAACACATCCTTTAATCGTTTAAGGTGACCTCTTCGCCGTGCCCACTGACAGACAGCGGCGGCATCCTTCTCCTTCAAATGGCAGTCATACTTCAAAGCTAATTCACACAACAACCGGAGCGCTGCCTGCTCCGAAACCGATACGGTCGTTCCCATCCCGTGTTCCCTGACTCACCGGTCAGTTCCCTGACCCACTGGTCAGTTGTGGCCACTTTTCCTTTTCCCGCCTCTCTGGCGTCCGCCTCTCTGGCGTCCGGGGGACCCTTTGGCTCCTGGCCGCGGCGATCCACTTCCGTCCGGGGTGCTAAGCCTCGGGCTCCTTTGGCGTTCGATCGCAGAATCACGTCGGGGTCACCAATTGCCAAGTTGCGCAACGAGGGAGAACGCAAAGACCAATATGATCCATAAGTTCTACTTTATTGTTGTACACAAGCCATATTTATACCTCAGGGTTACATCGCACATGTCATTCATCATTAACCCGGCAAGTTTCAATTAACACCTTGCAAACAAGCTTAACGAGCTTATCGATCGGTGAAACCGGCAAACAAGCTTAAACGGTCTCGCTAACAAGCTTAAGGGTTTAAGGGTTTCATTAACTTTTTACAATCTTCTTTCCGTCTTAGCGCTTTCTCAATCTTCCGGCCGTATCAGCGCAGGCTGCTCCATTTCCGATCTCCTTGTTCCGTGCGTTGTCGTGTTGCGCAAGGGTCAGCCGTGTCGCGCAAGGGTTAGTTGATTGCAGCGGACTTCTACTTTGTTCTAGCCCATGTTTCCCCAATCCCATAGTCCTTAGCAAAAACCAACCTTTCAACAACATCGAACCCTGCAGTGCCTACGGTACAAGCATATTAAGGGTGTTGGTGTCACAAATGTGCCATAGGGCACATCCAGCACAGGCAATAAGGTCTTACCGCCCACCCTGACCCAGCGCCAGAGCCCACCGCCTGGAGGCGGCGACACAGCAATGGCAGACGACGGTAAATGAATAGCTGCCACCATTGCACCAATTCTGTGCAGGCAGGGAGGGCGTAACAGGGTGAGGGAGGGGCAGAGCAGAGGTGGGACTGGCGGTAGCCAGCGCAGATGCAAGGAAAGCCGCCAGGAGTCCTGAGCCCTTACCGCAGAAGAAGGGGGTAAATGTCTTCTTCTTCCGAGGTGGCTGCCTGGCTCCCAGTGGTCAGGCAGCTCAGGATTGGGCTGTCCATGTCCAACATTTTTTAAAAAAAATAGGTGTGCTATCTATAAAAATAGGAGTACTTTTTTTATGAAAGAGAAGATCATCATACTGGAGGAACCAAAAAAAAAAAAAAGAAAGGCGTTTCCATTGTCATCTGACCCTGTTATGCTCCAGTAAACTATGAACTGGATGCTCTTTCATCATACATGGCTTCAGAATGAGCTCAAGGCCCTGTGAGTTAGGCAAGGATGGAAGAGCCAGATTTATGGGATGCATTCCCCGTTCACAATTCACATAGGAAAGGACAGCACAAATGCTGTCTGGTGATACCTGAGGTCTGCAACTGATGCTTCTGTGGTATAAACCAGTGATCTCCAACCTTTTTCGTGCCACAACCCCAATGAATAAATCAAAGTATGAGACTTGGGACCCACTGTTGGTCCCACCCCCTCCTGGGACTCTTTCCACTTGCCCTATCACTGCCCACTTCCCACTCCTCTTACACTTTCCCAGCAGTGTTCACTGTAATTAAATATCCTTGTTAGAGAGCAGAAAAAGTTACCATGAATCCTGGCACTAGTGAAAACTATTTTAGCACAATTGCTAAGAACGAGCAGGTCTGGGACACCATCTCCTGGTATCTGAAGGAGTACATCAGATGCCTCCCCTCTTTATCTGGTGGTGCTCTAGTCCAGTGGCCTTCAAACTTATTCTTTCCCCTAAGTCGCCATGACTCACAACTGATGCTTTGTGAGCCCATTAGGGTCCTGACCCCAAGGTTGAAGAACACTGCTATAAACAAACAAAAAAGCCCCTTACTGTACTTCTCACACTGTTTTCACAAACACCGAAATGGGGACTTCCATTTAGCGAATGAGAAATCTCTTTTGCTTACATGGCCTCTGTCAGAAGTCCCACAACTCTGCAAGGAGCGCATTAAGGAGGCAGATGATCCACTTTCCACTTGCTTTCTGTGGCAGAGGGTGGGGGGTGGCAGCACTCAGGAGGGCATCCTGAATCTGCCACCCTCAACCCCCATAATCTGCCAATGAAGGAACCCACATCACCCTTTCTCTTGACTGAGCCACCCCAGCTGATCCCATTAGAAACTGCTTGCTATTTCCAGCATGGTGAGCCTCCCTTAAACTGCACCACCCCAAGGAGTTGCTTAGCCTGCCTGTATTGTCAAACATAGGGGATTGCAATGCTAAAGTAGGCAGTCAAGAGGTAATAGGAATAACAGGCAAGTTTGGTCTTGGCGTACAAAATGAAGCAGGGCAAAGACTGATAGAGTTTTGTCAGGAGAACACATTAGTCATAGCAAACACCCTTTTCCAGCAACATAAACGGCGACTGTACACATGGACTTCACCAGATGGTCTACAAGATTGATTACATTCTTTGCAGCCAAAGGTGGAGAAGTTCTATACAGGCAGTAAAAACAAGACCTGGAGCTGACTGTGGCTCAGACCATGAGCTTCTTATTGCCAAATTCAGGCTTAAATTTAAAAAAGTAGGAAAACCACTAGGCCCTCCACATATGAACTAAATCATATCCCATACGAACATACAGAGGAGGTGACAAATAAATTTAGGGGCTTAGATTTGGTAGAGAGAGTGCCTGAAGAACTTTGGACAGAGGTCTATAACACTGTACAGGAAGCAGCAACTAGAACCATCCCAAAGAGAAAGAAATGCAAGAAGGCAAAGTGGCTGTCTGACGAGGCTTTACAAATAGCTGAGGAAAGAAGGGAAGCAAAAAGCAAGGGAGAAAGGGAAAGATATACCCAACTGAATGCAGATTTCCACAGAACAGCAAGGTCTTCCTAAACGAGCACTGTAAAGAAATAGAGGAAAACAATAGAATGGGAAAGACTAGAGACCTTTTCAAGAAAATTGGAGATATCAAAGGACAATTTCATGCTAAGGTAGGCACGATAAAGGACAAGAACGGCAAGGACCTGACAGAAAAAGATGAGATTAAGAAGAGATGGCAAGAATACACAGAGGAACTCTATAAGGCCAATCTAAATGTTCCTGATAACCACAAAGGTGCAGTCACTGAGCTCAAACCTGATATCCTGGAGTGTGAAGTCAAATGGGCTTTAGAAAGCATCACTCACAACAAAGCTAGTGGAGGTGACAGCATTCCAGCTGAGTTACTCAAAACCTTAAAAGTTATGCTGTCAAAGTGCTGCACTCCATATGCCAGCAAATTTGGAAAACCCAGCAGTGGCCACAAGACTGGAAAAGATCAGTTTACGTTCCAATCCCAAAGAAGGGCAATGCCAAAGATTGTTCAAACTACCGCACCATTGCACTCATTTCACATGCTAGCAAGGTCATGCTCAAAATCCTATAAGCTAGGCTTCAGCAATATGTGAATCGAGAATTACCAGATGTACAAGCTGGTTTCTGAAGAGGCAGAGGAACTAGAGATCAAATCGCAAACATTCACTGGATCACGGAGAAAGCAAGAGAGTTCCAGAAAAACATCTACCTCTGCTTCACTGACTACGCTAAATCCTTTGATTGTGTGGATCACAACAAATTGTGGCAAGTTCTTAAAGAGATGGGAGTACCAGACCACCTTATCTGCCTTCTGAGAAACCTGTATGTGGGTCAGGAAGCTACAGTTAGAACCGGACATGGAACAACCGATTGGTTTAAAATTGAGAGATGAGTACGACAAAGCTGTATACTGTCACCCTGCTTATTTAACTTATATGCAGAGTACATCATGAGTAAGGCAGGGCTGGATGACTCACAAGCTGGAATCAAGATTGCTGGGAGAAATATCAACAACCTCAGATATGCAGACGATACCACTCTAATGGTAAAAAGTGAGGAAGACCTAAAGAACCTCCTGATGAGGGTGAAAGAGGAAAGTGCTGTATGTCAGCTTTGCTATGTGATTGAGCTGTTTTAGTTTGCTTTGTACTGGTCTAAGACTGTAATAAATTCATTCATTCATTCATTCATTCATTCATTCATTCATTCATTCATT
>JAJKFI010000015.1:16186856-16201168 GCA_029204185.1 Lerista edwardsae | reverse complement strand
ATTCATTCATTCATTCATTCATTCATTCATTCATTCATTCATTCATTCTCCTGATGAGGGTGAAAGAGGTAAGTGCAAAATTGGCTTGAAGCTCAACATTAAAAAACTAAGATCCTAGCAATCACTCCCATCACTTCCTGGCAAATAGAAGGGGAAGAAATGGAAGCAGTGTCAGAGTTTATTTTCCTGGGCTCCAAGATCACCACAGATGGTGACTGCAGCCATGAAATTAAAAGAAGTTTGCTTCTTGGGAGGAAAGCTATGGCGAACCTAGACAATGTAAATAAAAAGCTGAGACATCACCCTGCCAACAAAGGTTCACCTAGTCAAAGCTATGGTTTTCCCAGTAGTCATGTATGGCTGTGAGAGCTGAACCATAAAGAAGGCGGAGGGCCAAAAAATAGATGCTTTTGAATTATGGTGTTGGAGAAGACTCTTGAGAGTCCCCTGGACTGCAAGGAGATCCAATCGGTCAATCCTCCAGGAAGTCAAGCCTGATTGCTCCCTGGAAGGACAAATCCTGAAGCTGAAACTCCAATACTTTGGCCACCTCATGAGAAGAGAGGACTCTTTAGAAAAGACCCTCATGGTGGGAAAGTTTTAAGGCAAAAGGAGAAGGGGGAGGCAGAGGATGAGATGGTTAGATAGTGTCACCAAAGGAATGAGTATGAATTTGGGCGAACTCCAGAAGCTAGTGGAGGACAGGGAGGCCTGGTGTGCTGTGGTCCATAGGGTCGCGAAGAGTCGGACACGACTTAGCGACTGAACAACAATTGTCACACATGGTCTTCTCACAAGTTTTATTTTTGTTATTCTCCTGCCAGTTGGCCTCCTCTCCAACTTGGGGACCCCAAGTACTGTAAACTACCATTTCAAAACTTAGCTTTTGCTGACAAAGCTGTTAGCACTTCTGTTAGAGAGATGACTTGCAACGTCACAGAGGCACAACTGAGGGATAAACTCTAGTTTTAGGTGCCAATTAGGTGTACATGCTGTCAAGTGGTATACACAATAAAAAGCAGGTATTGTGACAATTAAATAAGTACACCTATCAAATAGTTGCCTGCTGGAAGATCTTGATAACCTGGATATGCACAAAGAAAGCCATGTCAAATATACCTTCTAGATGTCACAAGCTCTCACATTGACCTATAGCTATTCCAGCACAAGATCAAAAGAGATTTTTGGATATGTGGATTTCTTCTTCTAAGGTAAAGGATAGATTCACACAACTTTCCTCTCACCACAAGATGACTTTTGTTTTAACGATGCCAGGGCTGAATGTGTGTGGAACTAGGCCAGATGAAAGAGGCATCATATTTACCCATCTGACCAGTAAGTATGCAGCATCCTTTCCTGTTTAGAATTACTCAAAGTGCTGTAACTCCAAATCTGAACCCAGATCCTTTCAATCCATCCATCACAATGTGACCAGAAGAAAATTTGTTGAGATAAAAGAAAAATTATCATATTAATTCTGCTGAAGTCATATTTAATGACAGACACACCTTCCAGCATGGATAAACAATGCGAGGTGGGAACGGTTTACTCAGATGTCCAGAAAGGCCCAGGTTGCTAATCCTAAAGTTTCCAGAATAGATACTAGAAATGTTAATAGGGCTTCTTTGTTAAATAACATTATATTACGTTGGGGAAAATATCTCTCTCCAGGCATATCGTCAGAGTTGGTAGCCCTAATCTTGGGTTGTAACACAATACAGGAATGAATGAAGGAAAAAAGAGGTTAAATTATAGGTAAAGCTGGAGTATGTTTATGCAAACTTATTTTCCTATCTATGAAATGTCCAGATTTTATGAGATTTCCTAGAACCATTCAGAAATAGAATAGTAAACCACAGGTCCAGGATCTCCTCTAGAAGGAAAGCAAAGTCCTGTATATAGCAAAGTCCAGTATTTGCTGTCTAAGAAACATAAAGATTTGTTCTTCTCTGTGCAAAACAGAGCTACAAGTTCTAGGATGCATTAGCTCAAGTCAGCATTATCTGTAACAGGTAGGAAAAGCCAACAAGGTCTGGCATCTGACTGGAAGCAGGAGGGAGGGGCAAAATAAAATGAATTAGGTCTAATCTCCACTGGTTACAGAAGAATTGGCACTAGGTTCCAGTGATGGAGAACAGCATTTGTTTTTACTTACTGTGGTTACATTGTATTTTGTTTGTTCTATGTAAGTTGCCTTGGGCATTTGCTTTGGCATGGGAAAGGTGGGGTATAAATCCTTTAAATAAATAAAATAAATCTGAATGGCATTTGTCACTTGGTACAGTTAATATGCATGCATGCTGTATTTATTTTAATTACTAGATTGACAGCCCATTCCATCTCCCTGAAGGGCATTCTGAGTGGCTTACAACATAAAAACAGAGCAAGACCAATGGGGGATAATAAAAAACTAGCAGCAGTCTGATATACATTAAAAAAAACCCAAACTCCACAATATCAAATGCTAAAATCAGGGCCACATGGTGGGGGCAGAGCCTTGGATGCGGCCTAATGGCCACATCCCAGCCCCACCACCCTCCCTGGGCTGGCATGCCCACCAGCTTGCCCCCCCCCCGTGCAGTTCTGCCCGGTCACCCACCCTCCCTCCTCCCAGAACTGCCTTTGCGCCAACCGGGTTCAGCTGGCGCAAGGGAGGCTAGGTGCGGCCTTGTGGCAGCACTCTTAAACCAACACTACAGCTAGTGTCGGACCAAGAACCATAGCGCTATCACAGGGGTGCCGATTGGCGCCCCCATGTCAGCACTAGTGACGTTGTGCCAACGCTACCAGGTAGCGTCGGCGCAGTGTCACTTTGAGGATTGTGCCCGTAATTGTTTCAGAACCAACAAGTCCTTTCATGAGAAGCAGCTGGTGTTGGAAGGCAGTCCCAGAAAATTCTTGTTGCTATATGTAAGACTTGCACAACTGTTTGGATCCTAGTCAAAAGGGTCAATGCTTGATCTTAAGTAATGACCCCATTAAAAATATGTTGAGTGGATGTAATAGTAAGCAATAATTGCATTATATTAGATTTTAAGAAAACCATTTTAAGTACGTTCTGTGCAATAAGCCATTGGCCTAAATGGGAATAATTATTCTTTTTTTTCTAGTTATAAACACTTTTTATTGTAGCAAACTAGAAGCCTAAAAGCTTGGAACTGAAGAAATGCTTGTTGTTTTTCTTTACTTGTCTTTGTTCTTTTCTTTTCCAAGTTCTAGCACATAATTTGACAACTCATTTAGAGAGCTGCTGCAGAATATCTTTGTGTTCATCAATGCAACATATCCCCGAAGACTTGCTCTCTCCCTACATAGTGAGACAAACCCTCCACTGATGATGAAGAAACTTTCCGTAATTGTTTTAGAGAAAACTGTACTTATCTCACAGAAAGCAGTTAATCAAATAAAATGGCAGAACTCAATGAGATGAATCATAGCCAGAGCAATGTTTTCCCCCTTTATTTTGATTTTTTTCTGCTTTTGAAGGACTTTAAGGGTTTTCAGCTCAAGAGACCTGATAGTTACATCATCATGTGATTCAGCTTTGACTCACATGGAAGCATAGGAAGAGCATTATGTCAGATCCACTTTCCACAGTTTGAAGCAGAACTTGGGGTTGATTCACACATGTCACCTAATGCCTCATCACTTTATGATTCTCAGCGTGCAATCCTAACCTGGAGTTAGGCCAGTACAGTTTGCCCGGCACAAGGGACACTGTAAAGGATGTTTGGACCACCCTGGGAGTCAGAGAGGCCAGCACGCAGATGTGCACCATCCTCCCTGACTCCGAAAGTGGTCCAAACGTGCTTTATGGTGGTGCTTGTGCCGGCCAAACTTTGCTGGTCTAACTCACTCCAGGCCGGATTGCGCTTTCAGTTAAATTGCCACAACTGAAAACTGATACATTTGAGATATCCTCAGATGATACAAACATTCTGTCCACGGGGTTTTAATCTGAAATGGCCAATTTGCACATGCAAGTCATCACTTGATGCTGTAATCAAGAATAGTGAATTTGCTTGTATAAACCAGGTCTAAGAAAGAAGAGGTTGCATTCCCTATCCAGAGTCCTTTGCATTTTTTTTCCATTCTGTGTTTGTAGCATATTAGCCCAAATCTGAATTCTCAGCCCTTTTATTTCCATAATTAAAAGGGAAAGGGTTCGTTCTCATGGTACTTATGACAAAATAGCATTACTGTATACCCAATATTTGGAGTGGGCTCAAATCTCTCTCTCTCCCTCTCCTACATGGTCTCTAGTCATGTTCCTTAATCCATCACATCAGCGTTTCCCAAACTGTGGTCGTGACCCACCACTGGGACAATTTCCCAGTATTTTATATCAGAGTCTTCCAAAGTATTAAAAATGGAGCAAGTGACCCCTGCTAACTGGACAAGAGGCACTTTTTCCAGTGGTGTTCCTCTTATATTTAGCAGGGGGAGAGTAACTGTCCCTCTTCACCCCTGCGCAGTCTTTCTAGTGGCTGTTGCTGGCGGTCTGCCTTTTTTTAGATTGTGAGCCCTTTTGGGACAGGGAGCCATTTAACTTTATTATTACTATTTGCCTGTAAACCGCTTTGTGAACTTCGTGTTGAAAAGCGGTATATAAGTACCTGTTGATGATTGATTGATTGATTCTTTTCTTCCCCCTTTTTATTTTCACAGTAATCCGGTGAAGTGGGTTAGGTGAAAACAATGATTGATTGTTATTTTACATGCTTCACTGAGCCTTGAGTTTATGGCTAAGTACTGCAAGCGTGTAAAATTGAGACTCCATAGCCCATCCCAACGTTCTCACCCACTGCATCACACAATTTTTTTTTAAAAAAATACATGCCACCTTTTCCTATGCTCAAGGCTGTGCAAAACATAAGAATAAGAATACAACAGATAAAAACAGAAGATTAAGAGCCCAATCCTGAACTGACCAGCTCTCGCAGGAGCAGCGGTACCAATACGGTGACTGCTGCAATCCTGCGGGAGCTGGGCAGCTACCAGAGGCTCCTCAGGAAAAGGGGACATTTGTCTCCTTCCCATGGGGAAAGCCCTGTTGCCTGCAGTGGGGCTCTTTGGCTCACCACTGGCTATTTCCGTCAGCAGCCTCATGTCAGGCTGACAGAACCACCGCAGGGGATAAGATCTGGTGGTGGAAGCCACCACCAGGTCCCATCCCCTCGAGGCCAGCTCCTCCCCTTCCCAGCCCAGTTTCTCTCCCCTCCTCGCCTCCCCACACCCCAAACAGCCAGCACTGCTGGAGCGCCAACCACCCACTTGCGTTTGGGCCTGGCGCTGAATCAGCACCACCCAGTGCAAGTGTAGAAGTGTCGCGGACGTACTTTACAGCGCGTTTGCGACATTTTCGCCAGCAGCACACACGTCCTGCCAGTGAGAAGGGCCTTCTGGACTGACTCCTAAAAACATTAAATACGGCTAAAAATGATACAGGACCAATTACAATATAAAAACAGCAGTAGATTATGCAACCAACCAACCAACCGACCACCTAGGTTTACCTAGGAAAGGATCACCTAGGAAATTTCCCCTCCCCCCTCAAAAGCCAAGTGAAATAAGTAAGTTTTTAATTCCTGCCAGAAACCATATAAAGAAGGAGCTGACCTCAGATGGTCCAGTAATTGATTCCATGGTGCCACAAAATAAGGCCCTGCACGTTGCCGCCATCCCCCTGGCTTCAGATATTGGCAGTATTATCAGACGATTGCAGGTTTATATGTGGGGAGGTGGTCTTTGTTTGGCTCATGGTTAGTTAAAATTTGCCTGTCCTGGGCGTAGAACCATGCATATTTAAACTATGTTTCACAATATTCAGCCTGATCACTCTGACGTGAGTCTTGTAAGATGGATCGCGATGATCTTCATTTTACGTTGCACAGATGGCAGAAGTGAGAGAACGTGAGTTGGCTGAGGTCATACCAAGCAGAAGTGGGACTTGAACCCAGATAGCCGAGGTTGTTTCTCTGACCCCTGGACCACATTTGCATTCCACTTTTTGCACTGACTTGTATTATTCCATTTTAAAAAAAAAAAAATAAGCAAAATGGATCAATTCTGAGAAGCCCACAGTCGAAGAGCGATGGATAGGATTGTTATTCTTTTCACAGGGCCCTGTTATGTATCAGTAGCTGTGCTTGTCAGGATTTCTTTACCATCCTTCATTAAAATATGTTTCCAAGACTACATCCCAAATCACTAGAGCTCAACTGTCGAAGGCCAGCCAACAATCCGGCAATGTGTTTCATTGTTAAAGAAAAAATCCCAACCTAAAACTGTAGAAAATTGGCAGAAAGAAAACCAATGTATTGCACAATAGTTTTAAAACCTGATTACCCATACATAGTACTTTTCATCGTGCAGGGCAGCATGTCCCATGATAAACAACTTAAAATGTGAAGGGTGAACACGCACTGCAACTCTCCAGCATATATGCAGAGTTTGTCCCTGATCAGTAGAGGTCCAAGTCTGTCCCCCCTTCACACTTCATGCTACTCACAAGAAGACACTGGTGTCCCACAGACCACACAGCAGACAAATCTTCCATTTGAATTGTGAACCAGCCCTGAGAAGTAGCTCTGATAATAGCAACTAAGCTTATAGCAATTTTCTGTTCATACTCTTATAATGACAAAGACATAGTGTTCTTTTCTCATTTTTCTTTAGGAAATCAAAGAATCATTCCATTACACTATGTGTACACTGCGGGAGGCTCTTAAATGTCGAACTCAAACTTCACTCACAAAATAAGGCGGCTCATTGTCTTGTAGTTTCTCTCAAAATATGACCGATGTCAAGCAGTCATACAAAATTACTTAAAACTGCTTTTTTAAAAAAAAATAAGGAAATCTTGAAATTTCCTCTTTTTCCAGAAGCAGGCCTTTTTGAAACACAACGTTTTAGTACCATGATGCAATAAATCACATTTTACTACAACATTTTTCTTTATACATGGAATATACAATAATATACAGTACAGCAGCAAGGGAAGATCAAGTTGATGGCACACTTTTTTCTACTTTCTTACAGTGGTATATCCTCTTTCTACTCAGTTTATTGTAATGACCTTTTACGTGGATTTCTCAAGAAATGGTGTCCCTTAACATCTGTCCAGATTCTGCAGCTGTCAGCCTATTGCCATTTCTCTGAACTCTCAGTGATTGGTCAAGGGTAGCCTCTGGGTGTTGCCATCTTCCCTCAGTATCACTGCTGATGACAGGTTCCTGAGACAAAGCTCTGCACTGGCCTTTCCGTGGTGTTCCTTCTGGTGCCACTCAGTGACTGGTAATAAGGGTTCATTGGTCTTGCCTTCCTGTTCTTGCTTGCTTCCACCCTGAACTGCATGGAAAAACGATGAAAAATAGTTTTATATGAAATATTCTATCTATATTTATATTTCTATCTAATTAATTCCGCCATTGTTTACTGTTTCTTTTAAAAACTCAAGTTGATGTTATTTGAAATCCAGCGGTATTACAAAGACATTAAAGAGAACTCAGTGATTCTGTTCAAATTCACCTTTGGTGATTCAGTTTGCTCATTAGCATCCATTGCATGAGCATGGAAAATAAAGTATTAACTGGCATGAAATGAAGTGTGGGAACTACTAATGGCTGGTAATTCGGTCAGGAGAAAGGACATTGGTAAAGGGAGCACAAACTCAAAGCAATCTGCAAAAGCCTACAGTATGTCTTGGCTGGCTCAGATTTTTGAAAACAACATCCTTAGAAGTAAGCTAGTCATATTGTTTCCCCACCTAATTTATACTGTAAATGTCAGCATCATCTCAGGCAGGTCTCTTCTTTAAAAAGTCTTTGTTCTGATTTACCAAGTTCTTGTACAGTGTTGGTTTTCACATTGCAATCAGAAAGCTGCTGTTGTGCTAGAGGCTGCTGTTTATTAGTGTCCAACATGCCTTGTTGTACTACAGTTCTGTGGTCAAATTTACAAACAGTGTGTTGTTGAGAGAATGTTTTTTTCCCCCCTGTCTCATAATACTGGAACTCAGAGTCACCCGTCTGGCAGAAAGTTCAGGAATGAGAAATAGAAACTCTTCTTCACACTACACTTAGGGTGCAATCCTAACCTGGAGTTAGGCTGGCACAGTTAGGCCAGCAAAGTTTGGCTGGCATAAGGGACACCGTAAAATATGTTTTGACCACTCTCACAGCACAATCCTATAGACTGTGCAGCGTCAGTGCAATGGGGTTGTGCCGCTGCTGCGCGCTTAGTGTTGGCGCGGGGGTGCCGATCTGCACCCCCGCGTCAGCGCTTGAGCAACAGGACCGGCACCGCCTGCACCCACACCCACCCTACTGCACCTGCGCTGAGCCTCTCTCTCACCGGCCGAAGCCGGAAGGGCAGGAGGGAGGTGGGGGTTGGACTTGGGTGGGACGTGGGCGGGCTTGGGAGGTGGCCATGCGGCCACCTCCTAAGCCTGTTCGTGAGGCCGTGAGGCCCCGATTCAGGCAGTACAGTCTCCTCGGATCTGTGCCCGCTCTTTAGCGGGTGCAGATCCGAGGAGCAGATCCGAGCGCATGCTCCCTTGCCGTGGGGAGGCTCCAGCCTCACCTATAGTGCGCTAGGATATGGCGTTGGCTGGCTAGCCTCGCCACTCCAGCACAGTATAGGATTGCACTCTCAGTCAGAGAGGCCAGCACACAGACATGCACTATCCTCCCTGACTCCAAGAGTGGTCCAAACGTGCTTTACAATGGCTGTTGTGCCGGCCAGACTTGGCGTGCCTAACTGTACTGGCCTGACTCCCGGTTAGGAGTGCGCTCTTAATGTATGGAACTCACAATACCATCAACCATGATGTCTTTTGGTGGCCTTTTGGGTCCATGCCCACCAGTGGCCCAAAAGGACATCATGGTATTGTGAGTTCCATACATTAAGTGTTGGGTGAAGAAGAGTTTCTCTTTCCTGAACTAAATAGGCAAAGTGCCACTCAATGAAGTTGGGTGATTCTGAGTGCAGTAGAGTGCAATTCGTGAAATAGTATGCATTTGATTTTTCAAAAGGGTTAATAGATGGGGGTGGTGGTTGCATGGCTAGATTGTTTTTGCCCTCGTCCCATTGTCACTTTTTGGTGGTGTGCAGTTCTTGTTTTACATTTTGGTCATGCTCAGGAATGTCGTTCTAGCCCTCCACTCTGGATTACATCTCCCAAATCTCTTTGGCGTCTCCCAAATCTTGCTCTATAAAAGAGCTGAATTTGAAAAACAGTGTTAAGGATTTAAATAACACAAAGGGTCACACTGTCTCCTTGTGTTCCCATAAAGTGTTAATTACGCCTCCTTGGAGCAAGAAGGCTTAAGTGTGTTTCTGTCCTAACTATTATTAGATCTGAAATTCATTCTTCCATGTTGTAAATATATTACCTGATCATGACCCTCTGTTCTCCATTTCTTGGCAGGAGTTTAGTTCCACAAATACTGGACTGGGGGAGGTGGCGGTTGAGCGAGAATGATTCTTTAATTTCCTGTGGCTCTAATTACATCCCAGGATGGTGCATTGCTGATGTGGAGACTTTCCATGCCATAGGGCTGCTCCACTCAGCTAGCTCCTTATGCACAATCGTGGCAGCCACATGTGGTCCTCTTCTCTACACAGAAGTGGTTTTCTACAGAAAGTGTGCTGGCATGATGACATGCCATGACATGAACACCAGAATCCTACGCATATTTACTTAGGAATACATTTCGTGGATTTCAATGGGACCTACTCCTGGGAGTGCCTAGACAAAAAAGTGCGTGGGGCAAGGAAGTATATGTGGTGCCCCTGGACAAAGGGGAGGGTCATCATGCAACCCGGAAGAGCCAGCAGGGACCTCAGAAAACTGCCTGGAGAGCACTCCAAATTCAGCGGTTCTGCTGTGCAACAGTAGGGGAAGCCATCTGGGCGTTTTTTCTTTACTTTTTAACATTTTTAAAGTAGTCTGCAGGAAAATTGCAAACACCCCTCTTTGGAGTTGCACTCCCCCCACCCAGGGCAGTGCCTCTCAGGCTCCACCCTTGTTACGTTTCTGTTCCCAGGTATGTGTATAAAGGATTGCAACCTCACAGCACAAGCACATTTACTTGGAAGTAAGTCCCACTGTGTCTAATAGGGCTTGTTCCCAGGTAAGTGTGAGTAGGATTGCAGCCCTGGTGTGTATTAAGGAGCTATCTTACACCACTATTGCCAGGGCTGAAACATTCATGGTTACTGCCCTACATGGAATTCTCCTCCCCATGAGACTCGCCAAAGAACAAATTTCAGCACCAGAGGAAGCACCGGAAGATCATCTTATTTGGGCTAGCAGTTTTGCTGCACCAGATTGTTATCTGCGGACTGTGGTTTTAGTAATCGCAACATCATTTTAACTTCCTTCTTTCTTTTCAAAGTTAGGTGTTAAGTGGATTTAATCTATTGCTGTCTGCCTGGCTGCTCTTGAATGGAGTAAGCTAGACAATCCACAGACTTGCACAGCAGATTCTCCCATCAGGTGGAATTTCTACTTATCACTTGATAACCTGAGCAAACACATCTCTGTTTGTGATCATTCACATGTTATTAACACCAAGGATATATTTAATTGAAAAAATATTCCTTGGGCAAAGGGAAGCTGTCAGTCACCAAAAGGGCATTCTAACTGTACAGTATTGTGTTATTATGAGCAAACAGCATTGTGCCAGCATGCCGGCTTGCTTTGCATTATCCTTCCATAACGTTCCTCCAGTTTAAAATGTTATTTTTAAAGCCTTAAAAGGCCAGGCCGGCATAATCCTCATTTCAGTGCATTATTGTGCCTGTTCTGCAACATTCACAGAGTGTATCCATTCTGGAAATGGAAAATCCATTGTTTCAGGATGCCCAGGGGCACATTTTATTCAGCACTTTGTCAAACACACTTGTTATCGAAATAGGAACTGCTGAGCTATTCAGGAAATTAACTGTTTTGCTGTGCAATCCTGCTGTTAATTATGATTGATAGCTGCAGCACAAGTGTTCTTTCCTGTATTCAGAATAGAGGAAAGCGGTCTGGAAATCCATAGAAGGCAGGTGCTACCATGATGGCTTCTAACTGGAAATGAACACCAAGCCTTCCACTAAAGGAAAACACAAGATTAGATGAGAGTTCAGTCAAGCCTGATCACTGCAGTCCCTGCAGACAGCACCCTGCTGTTGCTACACACTTCCAACTAACCCTGCTGAATACCAGTTGTCAAAAGAGTTATAATAATGAGAAGGAATAAAACCTGCTCAAGCTCTGGGCTGTGCAGAGCTTGAGCCTTTCCCCAGCCTAGCTGATTGATTCAAGTAAGCAATCCAAGGCTTTGACTATTTGTTTTATAGGGATTGTTCAGAACGTAAAGCCTGCTGAGAAATCTGATGAAAAGGCCATAGTCCCCAAATTTGGGGACCAGATTTCCTTGGACTAGTTTCTGGCCTTCTAGGGATTTGCACCTGAAACTGGGAGGAGGATAAACTCACTGCTTCTCTGCTGTTGTCCCCAAGGGACTTTGCTGCTGCACACAGATGCCTAGAGAACTAGCCGTTCAGGGCTAGACAATTCTGCAAATACTGGTGGATTTGCCAGATCCCACCCATTCTCTGTACTATGGATGCCAGCAATCCCCCAATCCTCTATTCAAGCTGGAATTTTGAAATATGACCCAGGTTCCAATTTAACTGTGTAACATTCTAAATTGAGTGGAAACATTCCAGGGGGGGGGCGGAGAGTATGCCAGCAAGCTCCATCTTCACATCGACTTACTAGCTGCACCCCCCACTGCACATGTGTGTAAGCCCTGCTGGATCCCCTTTGCAAAAATGTTGGTTTTTTGCACTGGCACATGGGAAGCATATTTTGTGTTAGCAGGAAAGCCTATCCCTCTCTGTACTTCAAAAGACCAGAGAATTCACTGTCTGTGTGGTCATAGGCCCGAGAATGGGCACTCTCATTTCCCTTCAAAGCTGCACATCCTTCGGTCAGAAATTGTTTGATGCTGATTCTGTCAGAAATTGTTTGATGTTTTGTGTCACTTCTAAATTGGGCATCTGGAGTGTGTCTGATAGTTACCCCAGGTCAGAATGAACTTTCTGACCTGGGGTAACTATTCCGAGGAAATAGGTGAATGGTATCAGCGGTGGCCCCTTGTCTATGTCAGCCAGGAATCACAGGGGTTAAAAACTCAGACTCTGGCAATGGGCATGTTACACAGCTGCAGCCACTGGAGGCAGCAAGGTCCTCAGGGATATAAGCAGCACCTGAAGGAAAGGGTGGTGTTGCGAGCAGAAGGAGGGAGGTTTGGATGAAGGGGGCTAGGACTACTGAACATGGACCCTGACTAACAAGGGGTGACTGGTGTATGGCTGCTGGGGCCAGAGGAGCTACAGAGCAGGTGGAGTCCAGCTGTGTTTTGTCATTAAACCAGAGCCCTTAGAATGGAGCTAGTTAGTCTTGAGTGGACACAACTCCTCCAGAAAAGTTTGGGGAGGGGATTTGGGCACAACAGTTGCCTCTTTCAATTAAGCAACAATCTCTGTCCTTGGGCACAACTTTTGATATATCTTGATCCCCCTTGGATTAGAGCTATGGATAGGTAATCTAAACATTGTTTTTTCCCTTGTTAGTGAAATGTTAATAGCAAGCCCTCATTTATGTCTATTGCAGGCTTTGTTTTCCCCCTGTCAGGTACTCGCTAAAACTTATAAAAGGGATACCCTGCCAAAGAGAGAGAAATCACATCACTTTCCTGACTTTATCTTCTCTGCTTCTGCTAAACATCTTTTGGAAGACTTAGGATTCTGCTACAGAATCCTTGGCATCCTTGGAGAGGAGTCTTGAGAAATCTATTTTGATCTTGAGTCTGTTTTTAAAATTAGAATGGGAGAGTTGGAAAGACCCTCTGAGCTCCCTTTGGTCCTGCTGAGTCTACTATGGGGAAGTGCCATACTACTAAAAGAAGTGCCTCATCTTGAAACACAAGTGATAGTTGTCCCTGTTGTGGGGAACTCCTCCTTCCATTGCGGGTAGCAAGGGATACCTAAACACTTTTGTCCAGGACCCGATGCCTTCAGATTCAGGCAGCAACTCATTTCAGCCACCCACCTTGGCTTCTTTTCCTCTTCCTCCTAGGACTTCGATTCTAAAAAGTAATGTCAGCTCCTTTGGAGAAAGTTCCTTTGACAAGTAACTTCTCCATTCCTTCCCTTCCCCTCCTTCTCCCTTTAGGTCTGCTGTCTTGTCTTGATTCCCCAGCTGTCAGTCTTTTTTCTTCTCCCTGCTCTGCATAGCAACTACAGGCTCTTTACTTGGGTTAACTTGGTTCTTCTGCATATGTATGGGGGAGTGATTGTGATTTTATATGTAGGCAGGAAAAGTTTTATTTACCTAAATGATTTGTGTATAATTGCAAAGCAGCTGCTTATTTGTTTATGATAAATGGCTCCTTCATTGTTTTCTTTTTTTCTTCAGAATATACTGTATTGAAGTAATTGCTTTTATTTATTACATGAAACTCTATAAATTAGTTGTTTGGAACTGAATGTCCTGTTCTTATGGTGACAATTTGTGGGAAGATGCATCTTAATAAAAGACTACAAGATCCCTTGACATGCATGTTTGTGGCATGTGTGAATGAGCAATGCATGTGTTTCCAGAGAACGTGTGTTAATATTTGCATGCAGCAGTTGCCCAGCCTCTAGATCATGGGGAAGAACTTGGAATGCGTGACTAAGGCTACACTCAGTCTGTGCAGTGTATGTCTATGGACAGTAGACTTGGCTTAACTTCTCAGAGGACAATATTCCTTTTTAGTAAGCAATGTCATCAAACTGCCTCCAGGGAGCAGCATTGACTAAAACAATTAGGGGGAAAAGTCCTGATCAATAGGAAATCCCTCCCAACTCTTCATTACAGTCAGTTTTCATTATTCACTGGGGTTTGGTTCCTGAAAAGCCCAGCAGATAACAAATCTGTGGATATTGAACTATTGATCCAATTGGATTAGTGGGATTATGGGTAGTTTACCTGCTAACAGCAGAGACCCTCAAACTCCAGTGGAGAATGGCAAGAGATCCTTAGGAAGCCAACTGGGATGTTAAGAAGGCAGCAGAGAACTTCAAAAGACTAGCCCAAGAGCTCTTTAAAATTGCCAGGGGAAGCAGAACATCTTTTATAATTCCATGGGGCACTTACAGAGGCAGACTGGGAATTCTACCACACTGAGGGCCCAATCCTATTCCCCTCCTTCCACCCCCCAATCAATGCAGTGGTGTTAACATGGTGACTGCTGTATCCTAAGGGGGGG
>JAJKFI010000015.1:16118340-16186846 GCA_029204185.1 Lerista edwardsae | reverse complement strand
GGGGGGGAGGGTACAGAGTCTCTTCTTCCAATATTCTCCTGGTCATTTTCTCAGATTTCTTAAATTGGGTTTGGAAGTCCAACTGGGAAACGTGATAAAAATGGCAGGAGAGCTCCATCAGGCAAAGGACGAACTGAGCACTCCTCTTTCACCCACTACCTTTTTCCCGCTGTAAGTGCTCCATGGCCTTGCATTAGCATATTAAGGAAACCTTGCCTGGAAACCTTCCCTTGTTCCCCTTGTTCCATCTAGTTCTGCCCACCTGTCCCAATGGCTGGTGCAAGAATAGGACCATCGTGCACTGTGCATGTGGTAGCAGCCAGTGGGGGAATTTTAAGTACCAGAAAGGATGGCAAGACTATAGGAAAATGCTATTTTAGCAAGTTAACGGTGTCCATTAAAATGAAGGAAGATCAATCAGATACCAATTTCTTTTTATGGAAGTGGAGGTTACGTTATATTGGAAAATCTCATGTTGATGTAAATTTTGTACAAGCTATGGAAATGTTGCAATATCAATTTATGTGATGAAGTAAATTTCAAGTTGTTTTTTTTTAAAATGGGTTCCTGACTTTAATTGTGTTACCAGTTGGGTCACTTTGGCCCCAGTCATGTGAAAATACCATCAAATATTGCCGGGGCGAAAGAATATTTAGCAGTCATTGGGTGAAGAAGCAAGAGTGATGAGAGAAGTACTTACATACTGGGACTTGTCCATGACTGGAGCTACTATAATATTCCGTAGATCAGCCATCAGCAGAGAGTCAAGCTCTTTGACTCCAATGTGACTATGAACCACTTTGTCCTTTATAAAGATGCTTGTAGCTCTAAGCATGAAAGAGACAAACAGATGCAGATGTATGTAATTCCGGGTGCAGTGGAGCCTCCTGTGGATGGAGGAGGAAACTGTTAAAAGACACATAAGAACATACAAAAAGACCAACTGCTATAGACATCCTGTTTCCAAATGTGGCCAGCCATATGACTCTGGGATTTTTAGAAGCAGAGCAGAAAGGCAATAGTCCTTCCCTATTGTTTGTCCCAACATAGATATTGTGGTATACTGTCCCTGAACTTGAAAGTTCCATTTGTCTCTCATGACTAATAGTCATGGATAGACCTATGCACCTAGTTGTCTATCATTAAAAAAAAAATTGAAGTCTGTCTTTAATAAATTGTTGCCCTTCCTCAGAGAGAAGGAAGAAACCCGTGATCAAGGTAGCCTCTTCCTCTGAAAAAGAGTTAAAAATTCCTTTTCCACCAATTGAAGCCTCGGTCTCTGACAATTTAAAATTATTCCGGTTAGGAGATAAGTCTGGTTCATCTGAATGCTCACGAGGCACTCCTCCAATTTTGGTCAAAGCTGGTTGACTCATATTTTGATCCAAAGATAATGGTGGAGGAGCTTGTAGTGTCTTAATATCAGCGAGATTTATAAGTTCAGCTGTCCTCGTGGGAAAAAGTGGGCGAATAAGAGGGTTGCTAAAAAGTCTATAAATCTCTATGTTCATTTTGATCATCTTAGTCTTATATTTTAAAATCTTCCGAACAGTAGAGATGCTGTCAAATTCAACTCTGAGACCCATCACTGAGAAAGGGAAGAAGATAAATTCAACTTCTTTAATCTCTTCCAATGAGAGGGCAGTCACACCCAACGAAGACACTGTATGAAGAAAATATAGTCGCTTCTGTAGAGCAGATAGTTTTTTCTTGGGGTTGGGAAAATTCTTAAACATAAGCTGCGACTTTAAGAGAATCAGAGAGGAATCAGAGTTCTTGCACCTTTTTTGAGTAATTCTTGGCAAACTCAGAGACAGGAGATCACATATTTCCTCTTCCGCCCTTTTATTTAGTGACAAAGGGGAGGGTAATGATGGCAAAATTTTTTGGCTTGACTCGGGGAAAATAGTCGGTATATCCTTCGTATGCTGATGGCCAGATTCTCCTATGACCTGCAAAGGAGTCGAGCAGTTTTTTCCCGAGATGGTGGATTGCAGCACCTGAGTATTGGATCTCCACATGGGCTTAGATATTTTTAAGTCCTTAGCTTCCTTAGCTTCCTCCTTAAGCACAGCATCAGATCTATCACAATGCTTCTGTTCAAGTGTTCCCATGTTTTTTATATGCTCAGATAGTAGTGACTTCAACTCTACAATAGCAGATCTGATGTAGGATAAGTCCTTCATCAGATATTGAAGAGTGTGCGCAATTAGTGTAGATTGAGTTCCCATAATCTCAAAAGAAAAAGGGTCTGGGCAGGATAGTTGAGACAATGACTCATAATTAGTAGCTAGTTGTTCATGTTGTTGTAGCTTTCCGGACAAGTCTGGCTGCACCTGAGTATCCCCCTGAGAGGGTTCTACAGGACAATTAATGCATAAAGTAGTCTCAGCCTTACCAGGATCAAGCACCAGTAGATTGGATGACAATTTTCCCATCTCCAATTCAGAGCAACTTGGAACATTTGCCTCCAAGGAGACTCTGGGAAAATAATTAGTTATTCTAGCCTGCGCCTGGTTGACAGGCTTTCTTGTTGTTTTCTTCACATCTTGTAACATTTGGGGTTTGATGCCCAAATTTTGGTACTGTTTCCTTGTCATCACCATTGCAGAGTGTATAATAGTCCAGAAACAAGATTCAATTAAAGCTGAGATTAGGCTCTAGGCCAAGGCAAGGAGGCGAGAGGAAAAAACAGAAAACAGAATGGAGGAAGGGTACTCTGTTCCCATTAAGGTTAAATTGAAACCTCCTTCTCTCCTCTCTCCTTCTCTCCTCTCACTTGTCCAGCATGTATCCAGTTTATCTTATCTTGTCCAGCATATATTCTGTTCACAGCTCACGAAGAAACAGGATATCACAATAGAAGTGAGTAGATAAACTCATTAAACGCCAAGGTCCAGTATCTGGTATTTATAGTATCCCAGCCAAGTCCAGAGTTAGGTACTTAATTGGCTCTAAAACATTGCAGAGTCAGTTGTAATTGATATTCCTGTCTTCCTGTCTTCCTTATACAATCCAAACAAAGATAGTCGGAAAAAAAATATCTTATTATGTTGATAAATGCTACAAACCCATAACTCTTCTCTAGAACAAAGGAGCTCCGGGCACAGCGTCCGCCATCTTCCCCCACCGACAGCGTAACGCAGCGATCAAAACGGCCAAACTAACAGCTCAATCAGCTCTGCGGTTTTTTTTCCTGAGAGGCAATTCTTATGTACCGGCAGCTTTACGCATCTTTAAAGTGAAAATCTTGGCACAGCTCCTTTATGGAGTTTCAATTTGGTTGCCCAGCTTGAACAAGGAAGTCGAAAGGATACAGTCGACTTTCCTTTATAAAATCTTTGGATTGGCGCATTGTGTTTCGTATGCAGCCCTTTGCTTAGAAGCTGGCCAATATAGGATTGAGCATATAGCTTGGTGTCACTTTATGAAGTTCTGGTTGGGAGTCTGTTTTAAAGCAGGCTCAGTCCCCATGCTGCAAGCGTTACTAGCGGACTCTTGGGAATCTAAAGGATATCGGCTCTTCATTAGGAGGCTTACTAGTATTGGTCTCTCTCCCCATTTATTGGGTAATTGTGGTATGTCAAGAGCCAGGCAGATTGTAATTCAAAGACTAAAAGATATTGAAAGTCAGGAGCTCTTAACTGATGCCAACAAGACGTGCTCGCCACTTAAATTCCATCTATTTTGTGTGATAGGCCAAGCTCCTGCCTATCTAACATTATTGCATGATCCTAATCTTAGGCGAGCTCTATCCCTGGCTCGTTGTAACGTATTTCCCTCGTATCAACTTGAGGCTAAATTTACCAGTACTCAGCAGATCTCTCCTATATGTCAATGTCCAATGGGGGTAGTAGATTCCTTGTACCATACTTTTTTATACTGCCCCCTTTATGAAGACATTAGATTGAAATATTTAATTCCACTTATGGGACATTTATCTGGTCTTTCTGATGATCATTTGGTGACTTTTTTACTTGATTCCCGATCTATGTCTGCTTTAACACAAGTATCCTCTTTCCTAAGAGATGTATTATTTAGACGTAGTCGTTCCAAGAACATGGTTTCTATGACCAATTGAAGGCTCTGTATAATTTTATTGCTTTTTATGTATTTTCTTTTTTTTTTTTTTATATATATATATAATGCCAATAAAGGTGACTATGACTATGACTATGACTTAAAAAAAATATCTATGCTAGAGACTATTATCCTATCTTTTGGCTGTGAAACTGTTGCATTAATCCTATACAGAGAGAGAGGAAGACAGGGAAAGACCTCACAGGGAATATAAACACAACACATACTATGCTTATAGAAACAGAAAAGTCATATCTACATGATCACTGAAGTTCCACATTCAAATTTAAACGGGCTGCCTTCTAAAGAGCAATTAAGTTTTCCAAATCAAAAAATCCATTGGAGACCCAAAGCATGTCTTTAGTATCACTTGTTAACGTGTCTCTGTGAGAGGGGTAATAGCTCAGTGACTTTGTGTGTGCATTGCATGTAGTTTTCAGCTTACACCTTTATAGACAGAACAACTGGGAAATACCACTTTCTGCCGCACTGCAGGGCAGCTGTTTAATCAAACTGAACAGATCTAAGAACCCTGGGCTTCAGAGTCTTGTGCCATTTGTTCCACCATTCTTCCCACATCCTGCCTTGCTGTCTGTCTGTGGAGCATGAGTGCACTGGTGCAAAATTCTCACTCCCATTCCAGCCAGCATTCAAGGACCACTGGCACCCAGAATTGGTAACACCCTGCAACTTCCTCCCCTTTAGGCGCTCTCTCTTCCTCTCTCCCTCCGTATGTTCCACAGCTGCTGAGATAGCACAGGCAGGCAAGTTAATCTTGTCGGTTGCTTCTCTCTTTAAGCACCCCCTCCCTCCAAGAAATGTAGCTCGACTTCCTTCATGCATGGGCTTGCTTCATAGCCCTCTTTCTGTCTGAGAGCCTTCTTTGCTCAGGGAGACTTGCTTGACTGGCACTCTTGCTTGATTCTCTTGGCATCACAGCCTCCTCAATGCAACATTTTCAAGCTTTGTAGGAAAAGGATAGGTAACCTTGGTCCATGGTACAGCCTCACCAAAGAACCACCAACTCCTCACTGCTTTTCTGATTTTTCTCTCTCACTCATGTACCTCACACTGACTCATGCTTATTGTTTAGGGGCTGTGGTGAGTGTGAGAGTCCATTTCCCATTTTGTTTTAGTGGAGACCCATGGTAAGCCTTGGGCCCCATTTCCCAAACAGACTTCCTTAACCAACTCAGTTGTTACCGCCCCACAGAGGCGTGGCAGACTGGTCAATAGTGCAGATTCAGTGAACTGATTCAGTGAGGCTATAGACAAGCTCAGGGGGCAGAGATCTGCTGCCTTTCCCCAGCCTGAACCCAAGGAATGTTTCCCACTAGTCTCTCCATTTTCTCTCTCCTTCCCTGAACCCCCAAACCTCTACTTTTTTCCTCCAGAGTCCCTCTCAGAAACCCAACTAATATTCCCTATTACCCTTCACTCTACCTCTTCAGTTCCTGTCTCCTCATTTCTTCTCTCTCTAGTCACAGGGTGTGAATGTTAGCCAAAGAATTTTCCTGTCTCTAGTAAGGTGACAGACATTTTTAATCCCCTTTTGGTGTGGAGTATTAAAATATTGTGATACCTTTCACTTTCACCTTCATCTTCCTTTCCTCACTGAATTATGTACAAAGTTACACAGGATTCCTGCATGCTTCCCCTCCCCATGTGCACATGCATCTTAAAAAGCACTTCCAGTAACACTGTGCCAGTAAAAGCACTTCACACTGTTGATTATTTCCAGTTATTCATCAAAACAATGAGTAGGATGGTGAGACCAGATTATCTGAGTCAGTGGTAGACCATTCTGAAAGGCGACAGCCACATGTAAAATGAACAGGCGCTTTTACGATGTACTGTGCAATGAGGCATTTGTGATAATGCTGCAGCTTAAAGCAACCATCACTTTATCAGCTTAGGAGAAAGAGGTATGAGAATGTCTGGATAATTGCTTGTATGCTGTACCTGGCTCCAGGATACGATAGCCCTTTCAAGAGTCATAACAAAGAGACAAACAAAATGTTATGCGCTATTTATGGATATAAAGCCCCAGCAGCATTCTTTAAAATGAAAAGCAGTCTTGGAATGCCAATATTTTGAGCAGAGGAGCAGCATTAAGAAAGGACCAATTCATCCTTTCTGCACTCATTGTTTTTTCCACCCAAAATTGCCTCCCAAGCATCTTTCCAAGGATTCCAGATGTTTGCCCTCAAAAATGTAGAGAAGTGGCCAGCAGGGAAAGGGTTAAATGGCCCCTGGGGTTGTTTTTCATTGCCGGAGTTTGCTACATAAATGAATACATGAATGAATGAGTCCAAAAGGCATTTATTGGGCACATATTTACAGTACTGTGTAGCCCTTAAAGGCCACTCTGCTTCATGTCTCCATTAAATAAATCTATTTGCCAATCGGCTTCTGAGGGTGCAAAAATCACTCACCTGAAATAGCCAATAATGAAAATAGCCACTGCCAGAGAACTGAAGGAGATGGAGTAGCCAATTGTGTACATAATATAGAGGCGTTCAAAAAACTCCCTCTGGAGGAAACAACAACAGAAACACTTTCACATTTCTTTTGCATTTTCATCTGTAATTTAGCTTGAAAAACAACACCTTCTAAAACATATCTATGACGAGAAAGTAAAAGGTTTAGGCGACCGCTGCACCTGTACAACAGACAGATCCAGAACCAACAAAACACCATCATAAATGCCTTTGCTCCCACTAGGAGCAGCATTTTACAAGCAAGCCATCTCATGCTGTCATAAATGCTTTGGTATACTTCGGATCACTTTGGCAAGTGCAGTAATTGGACTTTAAAATCTTTTAATAAAAATTTCTTTCCTTTCACCAAAGGCTGAATAAAGTAAATATGTTATTTAAATGCAGAATTAAGGAAACAAGCAGTTAAAAGGCAGGCAGCAGGAAATGATTAGTTAAAGGGCAAGTTTTAATGATGTTGGGAGATCACACCAAAGAAAACTTTAGTGATGAAAGGCTGCAGTTTTCCCTCACACTTTCCAGGGCAGAGGTCTCATTTAACAGAATGGGATTTACTGTGGATCTTGCTATAAGGCTAGAAGTCAGTGATCCATTATCCAATTCTGCCCTTGTTGTGGGAACAGGCACTGTGGGATAGGTGTGGAGCCATGGAACTTTTTGAAATGCTAAGTAAAACTGCACTGATGATAGCATTGACTCCAGAAATGTCTCCACAGTGCTAAAAACACAGTGCTAAAGACTAGTGTAGCAGCAACAGCTCTCACCACCACAGCCTCACAAAAAGTAGCTTTTCACTCCTTCACTGGAGAAGATGCTCATACCTTTCCCGGGCTAATTTCTGCTTGCAGTAAGTGAAGGCATTCAGAGTAATTTGACCACGTTCGGTTTAAACTTTGCACAAAGTCCCAAGTTCCATTCGAACTGCAGTGTCTGAAGGCCATACCTGTGAGGAAGAAACAACATTGTCATTCGTCTAAAATGCTTTCTCTCTGCGTAGTTTGTGTAAAAGAGAAACACGCTGAGGACACAATCCTAACTTGGAGTTTGGCCAGCACAGTTAGGACAGCAAGGTTTGGCCGGCACAAGGGCCATCACAAAGCACATTTGGACCATTCTCAGCATCAGGGAGGATGGTGCATGTCTGTGCCGGCCTCTCTGACTCCGAGAGTGGTCCAAACATACTTCAGGGTCCCTTGTGCTGGCCAAACTGTGCCGGCCTAACTCCAGGTTAGGATTGTGCCCTGAGAAAGGAGCAGTTGGTACCTTTGTGATTGAAGTCATAGATATAAGGAGGGCATGGCATCGCCGATGTTTTTCCTGCTAATCCCCTGGGCCAGCAGATCAGGCCATCCCACTCTGGCAAGCAATTGCTTTCTGCAGAAAGACAAACAGGACGAATGAAGCTATGAAACAGAGGCTGTGAATGAGCATGACTAATTCAATATACAACCACTTTTAATTTTTTTTTGGGGTGGTGGGGGTGTCATACTTTTAAAATTACTTTTCCCAAATTAGCTAAGGTCATCATAATGGAAACACAAATACAGGTACATACACATGGGAAACATTTGTATATAACTGGTGTACTTCATCAACTATGTTGTTCTCACTGGATAGGATATGCATTTCTAGTAGCTATTCCAATACTATTCTCCTCAAATGCTCAATAGGAGTAAACCACATCCCTGTTTCGGCCAATGCATGCACAGTCACTAGGATGATGGACAAGCACATGGGCATGACACTTCTAATTTTAAGTGAATATATTGACAACATTCAGCATATTAGATGACTTGTACTAAGATTCTTGCGATGTTTTGCATTTACCACACTCTGTATCTTCAGACGCCCTTTTACCAAAACAAAATCTGACTATTGTATACCAATCTGGTGCCAAAGTGTAGTATAAATAATATCCTAGATTTGGTCTTCCACGTCTCTTACTTTGTGGGGTTATGCTGACCCCCCAAAAAGATATTTCAATAGAAAATACATACATTAATACCTCAGATACATAAAGCTAATGATGAGATCGCAAAGGAATCCTCTCTCTCTCTCTCTCTCTCTCTCTCTCTCTCTCTCTCTCTCTCTCTTGTTTTAGTGCAGTAACTTTGAAGTGAAATGAAAAATATTTGACACTGTATGGAAATAGAATGTGTGGGAGGAACACCTTCTGTGATTCAGAAACCTTTCTACTGAAATTGTGTTATCTTAAGGTTTTAATTTACCTCAGCTGAAGCAGTTAGGGGTGGTTCCTTTCAACCTGGGTCCCATTACACTCAGGGCCTGGCATTCACTAGATTTGACATTCAACATGTTGCTACATACTCATGACCAACCCTCCGAGCGATGAGATGTTCCACAGATGCAGAGTTACCTGGAAGCAGTGGTGGAATTCAGCCAGTTCTCACCAGTTCTGCAGAACTGGTTGCTAATTTATTGATATACAAGAAGTAGTGCTGTAGTAAGAAGCAGTACAAAGAAAGGAGGACATAGAACCGGTTATTAATTTATTTGAATCCCACCACTGCCTGGAAGCCTCTGGTGCTCAAAGCCAGGACCCAAAGTCTTTATTGACAAAATTACAGGTTGTACATTGAATAGAGATAACAAAGCACTGCCTTTCAAGCAATCACAGACTGTGTCAATTCCCGAGATTGCAAAAGCACACTGGAGCACAAAGCTGCTCTCAGCTTGCTCTCACCCAACTTCTCCACTCCAGTCTCTCCTTTGTCTCAGATCAAACCAACTCTTTGCTTCAGAACATACTATGCCTGCCACAAGCTGTTTACTTTGTTCTCTTTTCTGAGAAAGATGGGTGGAAGAATGAGTTATCCAATACTCTCAGTTGTGCCCCTTGGGTACAGTACTATATATACTCCCTCCCAGCTCTTTGCCTGTGCCACTGCTGAGACAGTGGAGGAGAGAGGAAGTGGGGACAAGAATTGCTCTAGCAAGAACAAAAGAACTTCTTCCTTCCCTTCCTTGCCCTCTCTGCCTTTTGAAATGGCAGGGAGCATCAAGAAAATTGTGGTTCCTGGGCCTCACCATCTCAGGAACCAAGGCAACTGGATCAGGTCTAACCCAGTAGAATCAGGATCATGGCAGGGCAAAGGATTAAAGCCTGATTGTGTTCTGAATTTAGTGATAAAAGCAACAGGTGACAAAGCAGGTTAATTCACTCTTTCCCTTGCCTTCATCTTGTCTCTCTTTTACACTTTCATTGGACTCTACTCCACCTACATCTGTTCTTAAATCCTTTATGGCCGAACCCTATGGGCCACTGAGAACAGTGGATCTTGGGACCTGCTGTTGCAAATGGCTGTACACCTGCACCAACGTCATGATGCTGTCACACATGACTGGACTGCCACTGGAATTGGCTCCGTCTGCATGCCAGAACTGCTGGGATGCTCCACTGACCCAGGTAAGGTGGTAGAGGGAGGCAGTTTATAGGTAGGCTGGGGCAGAAACTGGATTCAATTGGGAGCATCAAAGGCAGAGCAGGGGCAGATATTGGCCGCAGTGGTGCCACCAATATCCTATGCCCCTTGGATCTACTCTAGTAAAAGAGCAGAGCTAAGTAGGCCCACTAGGAACCAGGCAGTGGCAGAGTAGGGAACTATAAACTGGGGAGATTTGGACTCACCTGTGAATCCCCCTTCTCAGTGGACTCCACATCAGGGTCAGCCAGAGAGGAGGAGCTGCCTACTATCCATGGCTGACCCAGATGTGGCATGTTCCACTGGAGAATGTCTTACTTACCTCTCCATTGCTGCCTAGTCCCCAGCCAATCTATAGCACGCTGTGGACCCTGTTCCAGTACCACTGCATGCCCTAGGCCAGCCCGGGGCACTGGGCAGTTAGTCTGCTTATTCTTGCTCTGGGTTCATTCCTTCCCCCCTGCAGTTCTTTCTATGTTGTTCTTTTGCAAGGCTGTTGCCATTTTTGATTTGATTGTTTTAAACTATTCTTGTTCATCTGTAACTGTTTTGAACTGTAATTCCTCTTTTTTTGTTGCAAGCTGCCTTGGGTGTCACTTTGTCATGGAAAAATGCGATACAAATGTCTAAAAAAATAAATGAAGTATTGATTTTGCTCTCTCTTATTCCTCTATCATCCTTCTCTATGCCAGCCTTGGCCACTTCTTTGCAATATCCTCTTCTGAACATCATGAGTACAAATTCTGAATTTTCATTCTCCCTTTCTCTATTGCCAATTTAAACAGAGTGACCTCTATTTTTTGGCAAACAAATATGGGGTTTTTTTTGCAGTTGAGTCTCGCTCATTCTTCTTCCTATCTTTTTCTAAATTGTTAATTTGTTCCTCCATCCTTCTATTATTCCTTATCACCCTGTTATTATTTCTCAGGTTTTTGCCATTCTTCAGCAGCAGTCTGCGCTTCTGTTCCTCTTTCCAAGCCTCTTTACCTCTATGTCTTCCTCCTCCTCTTGTCATAAAAAACTATTAGCTGTGCTCCTGATCCCAAGCCTTGTCTTTAACTTGCTCTAATTCTTCACCTTTATGTCTTTATATTTTCTATCTTCTTTTGACTGGTGTTTACTAACTCCGTTTTTAAAAAGTTTTAAAAACTAACTCAAAGTTTTTAAAAATAATTTTCTCTTGATTCTTTTGATTTTAGCATGTAGCAACTCATTACTAGCTTTTTTTATTACTTAGAAATTAGTTGAATGATTATGTATCACGTTTGGATGTTGCATTACTTAATTGTTTTGAATCTTTATCAATCTGCTTTTTGTCTCTGTCATTCCACAAAGATGGTATTGCTTTCATTAACTAATGATCTCTTTCTATTCAAACAGAAGCACTAGTCATCTGTTCTTCCAAGATTTTTCCTCAGCTTTTGATATAGTCACTCAATCCATTTCCTGCTTCACATTACTTATTTGTGGCTCTGTTTTGCCTGGGGGTTCCTTATCTCTCCAATCATATTTATCTCCTGCTTTATCTCCATGGGTTTCAGAGTTTGAGTTCAGAATTCAGATTTGCATGCACACATGCACCCCTCCAATAATACACCAGGCAAGAGCTTTAGATGCAAAATGGGCCACAATCAGAGGCGGATCTAAGGGGGGGGGCAAATCTGTAAGTTTTGCAAGAAGCTTTACCCTGTCATGTAAATCCCTCCTCTCCCTTGCTGCTGTAGCCAGTAAGCAACGCCAAGATGTTGCTGTTCCCTGTGAGGATTGGCTAGAACAGTGCAGGAGAGGAGTGTTTTCCACTGCAAGATAAGGCTTCTTGCAAAACTTACAGATTTGCCCCCCCCCTTAGATCCGCCTCTGGCCACAATCTTGACTAAATTAATAAGTGCATCTTGCAAAGGGCTGACTCTCTTGACACTCCAATCCCTTTTAACTGGGCTTCTACATTGCAGCCATGAGGCGGACTGAAGCAGCTGTTTCGAGTGGTGTCGGTGAAGAACCCGACAACAGGTGTGCCACCTGTTTTTGCCTGCTAACACCCCCCCCAACCACTTCAATTGACTCTCTGATCCATGCAGGTAGAGGATCAGGGCAGCACCTCTTTCTCCAGTGTCGCTGAAGAAAGGAAGGAAGAAGCTGCCACTACTGCCACCTCCTCGCTTATTTGGGAGAGCAGCCAGCTGGTCAAGGAGCCTCGTGGCACCTCCTTACCTTCAGCTTTGAAAAAACACCCACGCTTTGCACTGTTGCTGCCACTCTACCCACTCTCCTTCTTGCCCATCCAGCTGTCTGGATGGGCAGATGAAGAACAAAAATAAATAATTTAAAAACCTTGTCTGTCCCCCTAAAGACAACCAGATAACCTTGTAATGTTTCCCTGGGTGGATGCAAAGGGCCTCTCACTCTGTACACGATTGAGCAACACATATGTGTTCCAACCTTGCTAAGGGCCCAATCCTATGCTTCCCCCATCTCATTGTATAGCTTCACTGAAATGGCCGCTGCTGTATCCTGTGCAGCCAGGGAAGCTGTTGGAGGTCTCCTTGGGGTAAAGGAACCGCAGTACCTTTACCCCATGTAGAGTCCCGATGGCCCCAATGGGTCTCCTCTGATCTGCACCAGCTCTTCTGCTGGCACAGAACTGAGGAGACCCGAGTCGGACTCCGTGGCTCAGGAAAGTGTACAGGATTTGGCAGCAGCATCTGTGACCATTCCCGCACCCCTCCCAAGCTCAATATGCCCTCCAACCCTCCCTCCCTCTGCCCAGTTCTACCCCCTCCCAATCTTCCATGCCCTCTCCCTGCCCCAAGAAGCCTCCCCACTGAGTAGGGGGGATGCCTACCACAGGACGCTCATCCCACATCCTGCCAGCATGGATGCCCGACATTTACGGGCTGGCCTCTCTGCTGGCACTGCATGCTCCCTGCCAGCAGCAAAGTGCCTTATGGCAGTGTTATTCAACTGTGGGCTGGGACCCACTTGGTGGGTCACAACCTGATGCTGTCGCAGAAAGCTGAGAGCAGCCATCTTGAAAACTGCAGACCTTACTCTTGGTATATTCCTTTTGTGAGTGTCAGTTTGAATTTTCAAGTGAGCGTTTAAAAAAAAAAAAAAACTTTGGTTTTAGTTCCGTGCTGTTACATTTTGTCCTAATCTTGCTTTCTGTCAGGGATGTTTCACAGTTGTACAATTGCTGCAGTCCAAGAATGCCAATTTGTATTTCAGGAGTGTCATTTTATTAAGTTACAATGATAGCATTTCCTGCTTGTGGGTGTCACTTCCTGCCACATCATCACTTCCACGAGTGCCATTCTAAGAAGTGGGTCCCGATCTAAAAAGTTTGACTACCACTGCCTTACAGCACTTTTGTATTAGTTATTGCTAGGACAGTACACATGCTGCCGGTGCAACTCTGGCATAGCAGCCCCGGCATAGGGGCTGTGAGTCTCTACCTTCCACTTTTCCCTCCTAGGGAACAGAATGTCCCCATTTAGTGTCTTCACTCATGCAAGGGAGAGAATGAGTGAGGGGGATGAAGGGTTAGTGATAATTCATTAGTCATGGTTCTGTTTGTGGGGATGCATATAAATAGCCACCCCACCCGCTGTACCCACGGTTTCAGTTATCCACGGATTGAAAATATTTTTTTTAAATTACAGAAAGTCCTTCCTCCCCTTCCTCCCAGCACCTCACCTGATAGCTCCCTCCAGCTTGGAGAAGCTTCCATGGCCACGAGTAGCTGACGGCTGTCAATACAGAAGCAGCCAACCAGCTTGTCACTCAGGTAGGACACCTTTCGGTCTTAAAGCCCCACATTTACAAATTACTGTACACAGTGTTTGCTACTATTAAGCATCCACAGAGGTCCACAGAGGGATATGGAACATATCCCCCGTTGATATGAGACGCGACTGCATATGTGTGGTTAACAGCGCAATCCTAACTGGCTGTCTGGCCTGCGCTGTACCCAGGACAGGTTGGGATGCTGCTGGTGCCTCTATGGGGCAAGGAGACATTTACGCCAGTGCCAGCAATCCCACGGGCCTGCTCGGGCCTGCACTTGCTACTTATCAGGCGCAAGCACCCCAAATTGGGAATGTGCAGCCCAAGGAGGGGGGTTGGGATCCAGCATAACTGCTGGATCCGGGCTCCTCCCTGCTCACCAGGCTGCCCCACCCGCAGGAATGCCTGCCCCCAACCTGTTCGGCCCTCCCTCCCACCTTCTGCCCGCCCAGAGAAGCCCCTGCGCTGGCCGAACTCAGCTAGCACTGCGGCGGTTTACTGGAGATCATCCTTGGCGCACTGGGCCAAGGCAGCTGCCTGCGTCGGCCCTGCCCCACTTGTGCTGATGGGGACGCATTTTATGGCACGCTCACGACAGCGCAGGGCCAACACAAGCAGCTTGCAACAGCCCAAAGGCGTCCCTAATCCTTATTTTCAGTATACAACTCTATTACTATTTATCAATAGATGGCTTTGCTGGCCTTAAAGCAGCACAACAGAAGGACTAACACGCTAAAATGTAAAATAGCAACTGACCATTTCACAGACACAGGTCAATGCACCAGAGGTCTTAACAGGCTTAAAAGCAACACTTTAAAAAATATTCACAATTTTTTCCTAAGGGAAAGAGAATGACTCCTTTCACCTCTGTGAAATAACACTGTCAACATTTTTAGAACAATGAGAACCAATTAATCATCTACTTACCTAAACAAAATTGGGGTGTAAAAACATTCCAGGACAATAGATGAGGCAGGTGAACGATGGTATCAAGGGGCAGAACGTTGACCACAGGACCATACAAGCCAGCCGCAGGAGACTGCACTGCTGCACCCCAGCTCACATTTACAGACATTTAACCATGTTTTAGGCTGGTAAAAGGTAAAGGTAAAGGTTTCCCCACGACCGAATGGTCTAGTCGTGACAGAATGTAGAGGGCGATGCTCATCTCTGTTTCTAAACCAAAGAGCTGGCATTTGTCTGAGCACAAGCTTCCGTGGTCATGTGGCCAGCATGACTATAGGCCATAGCGCACAGAACGCCGTTCCCTTCCCACCGAAGTGGTCCCTATTTATCTACTCACATTTTTAGGTGCTTTCAAACTGCTAGGTTGGCAGGAGCTGGGACAAGCAATGGGACCTCACTCTCTTGCATGGTCTCGAACTGCTAACCTTCCGGTCAACAGCCCAGCGGTTTAACCTGCAGCGCCACCACGTCCCTTGGCTGGTACTCACTATCTGTGGCAGATATGACTATTTTTCCACCTCCTCAAGCTTTGTATTATTTTTATATTTCTATTTCTTTTCAAATTCAGGGCGCAATCCTAACCTGGAGTTAGGCCAGCACAGTTAGGCCAGCAAAGTTTGGCTGGCACAAGGGCCACCGTAAAATATGTTTGGACCACTCTTGGAGTCAGAGAGGCCAGTCACGTGTGCCATCCTCCCTGACTCAGAGAGTGGCCCAAATGTGCTTTATGGCGGCCCTTGTGCCAGCCAAACTTTGCTGGCCTAACTCCTGGCCAAACTCCAGGTTAGGATTGCACCCTCAGTCAGATAAGAATCAATTCCAATTATGAAACATCACCAGAATGTGTCCTTTACATTTTTTAAAATAATCTTTTCATTCTACACACACTTTGATTCGATCTCTTGCTATTTGTCTCATTTAGATTACTATAATGTTCTTTTAGTTGGTATCTATTTTCATTCTTGTTTCTACCTTACATTCATCTTAGATATGTCTGTGCAGAATTTTTTAAGAAAACACATTTCTTTGTATGTGTAACCTTTTCCATTTCACATTCAATTAAAGATTATGTTGTTTACTTTTAAATGGAATATCTCTCTAGTTCTTGCTTATCTTCCATATCTGGCCAGCAGGCTCACCTTGTTAGTCATAACATTTATCCCAAGAGTAAGTTATTAACTTCATGCACTTATCAGGAGCTTCAATCACAGGTTCATTTGCACATTGTTTAAAACACAAAGGTATGTTCAGAGTCACTGATTGCCATGGGGGGGGGAACACACTACAGTTATGAAATTATGGTTCACCTACCCTCCTTCTGTAAGTCAACACCATTCATTATTTCTATTTAAATTCGCAACATTCTAAGAAAACAGTTTACGAGATTACAATGATACTTCCAACAATGTTTTAAAGTGTGCTTAATTATTACTCTGGGAGTCATGTGTAGGTTCAAACGGAAGCATGTCAGGGAAAACTACAAAATTGCAAACATTAAGTTATGACTCAAAGTCATAACTTACTTGACACATATGCCTTTCCAAAACAAAATTTGAGGGTTTCGGTTTTAGCTATAAAGTTTGAAGAAATATGCAATGGTTTTGGAGAAATGCATTGGTGCAAGAGGCAGAATATATAAGTATCAACAATTATGTGTTTTGAAATTACAGGGGAAATCCCTGAGAGTACAATCCTAAATTGGAGTTAGGCCGGCATAAACTAAGCCAGCAAAGTGTGGCCAACACAAGGGCCACCATGAAGTGTGTTTGGACTACTCTCTGAGTCTGAGAGGATGGCTTTCTCACTTCAAGTGGTCCAAACATACTTTATGCTGGCCCCTGTGCTGGCCAAATTTTGCTGGCTTAGTCTATGCCGGCCTATCTCAGTTTAGGATTGCGCCCTGAATGTCATTCATGAGCATGGGACATTGGGCGATACCAGCATGCACCTGAATTTTAGACTTAGACCAGGGAGATCCAAGTTCAGATACCTGCTCAGCCATGAAGTTCAATGGGGCAGTCACTAGCTCTCAGCCTAACCCACCTTGCAGCAGCATTGAGAAGATGGAAGGCATGTGCGCTCAAGAGCAATCTGAGCTGACTCGCAGCAGAACATTGGCTGATCTGCCAACCCCTCCCCCAATTCTACTGTTCCTTCCTCTGATAGTATATGTGAGCAGGTGTACCTATTCAGTCAGTACCACTCTCCACTTCCTCTTCCATCTTCACCTGGACTTCTTACGAAGTCTGCCAGGAGGATTCCCTTCTTTTCAACCACTTTACAACCAGCCACCCCATGTGGCTATTTCAGACAATCTCATGGCTGGGCCACCCAACGTTCCGTTATGGAAGGGTGAATGGAATAAAAATTCAATAAAGATCTGAGCATAGTGAAACTTGGAAGCCTTCCTGAAAATTGTGATACATGCAGATCAATTGTAACAATAAGGACAAACATTCCATTGGGGACTGTCCAAATGAAGCAATTCAAACCAATCCATCTTATTAGCAGTACATGCAAGACACTAAACATATTTTAAACTTGCTGGATGGATCCAGAAAAAAAATTACTTATGATACTTCACCTTCTTCTTCTTGTAGCTGAGACATGATGTTTATCTCACATTGTACTTGGGCCTCCAGGAGAAGATAAATCTGATCCTCCATTGTAATGGTATAATCCAAGTCAACCTGGCAATAGAAAACCCACACATAAATAAAGTCAGTGCATTATAAATTTCTTTAATGATAATTAGGGGTCATTTTGTTGTTGTTGAAAACCACTTTTTGGTGGTTAAACACTGTCTTTTGATGGTTAAAATATCTGACTAAAACAACAAAACACCGCATTTTGGTATTTTCCAGAAATGAAAATAGACTACTTTTCCTATTAGAAATAATGCTGTGGCTGCATCTGCTGATACTATACCATCTACCTAGTACATTTGTAAAGCATTTAAAATTACTAAGAATGAGAACTTGGAATGAGAACGTAAAACAAAAACATGTAACACTACAATTTGCTATTTTCATCAAGAAATTTTGGAAAAAATATCACCCCACCACACACACACCTAATTATAATGTAAAATCACAGCCTGTATTTCAATCTGAATAATGTAGCATGTTTCTAAGCTACAAGAATTTCCAGTTTTAGCCATGTCAACGTTGATCTCTGATAGTTTGAAATGTTTTCTAAAGAAAAATATTTCTGTACTGCGCATTTGTTTAAAACGTACTTGTTCCAGCCGAATTGTTAAAATAGTAATTAAAGAGAGAAACTGAAAGGATTTCTAAGCCTTTTATTCAAAGGTTTAACTTCTCTTTATGAAATATGGCTGGGATGTTGTAGGACTCCTCCTTAAGTACAGGGTGGCAATGGGGCAGAGGATGGGCAGCCTGAGTATGGAAGGGGCAGATTCAGTGATGTCATTCAGGGGGAACGGACCAGAACGGGCGTTCCGGATCCTAACGGGCTCCGTGGCTGGTTCCGGGTTCCCGACAAGTGCCAATCAAAAGTGAGTTCCTGTTCCTAAATCATTTGAACGACACCACTGGGAAGATTCAGTGGCAGCCACCAAATCCTAATCCGCTTCCTAGAACTAATATGCGGCACAGATCTACACGGACGTGTGCCAGCCATTTAGCTAGCGCAGGTCCACCCCTGCACCATGGAGGCATACCCCTGGGTAAGGAAGCCATTGTTCCTTTACCTAGAGGAGACCTCCACAACTGCCCCTCTCCCGCAAGATACAGCAGTAGCTATTTCAGCACGGCTGCACTGGCAAGAGGGGGAAACAACAGAATTGGGCTCTCAGTTGAGAATACATGTCCGTCAATAGGCAGCCCTAGGATTGTGCTATCCACTGCATATTCTGTATCTAGGTACTCTGGGATTTGTACAGTGTTGCGACTAGAACCTCTTTTGAAATGTCAGAGTCTGCTGTAATGTTGCACAGAGGAGTGTGCTGGCTTGCTTCAGAATCAATACTCAGCTTGAGATTGAATTGGTAATTATACCCTGCTTTGTTCCATATAGCAGAAAAAAGGCCACATTTAAAAAACGTAAATGGCAGACTTGTCATGGGGCTGCATTACTCTGGCTGTGATCTGTGACTTTGACCTGGAAAGGGTGAGAGAGGCCTTGCTGGAGAGAGGATCTGAAGGACAGAGAGAGTGAGAGCCTGGGACAAGGTGGGCGTAAAAGATCCTTAATTGAAAGTGCAAAAGTCGCCGTGGGTCTCCTGAGGAAGCCTGGAGAACAGGGGCCCAGTATACAGCTGCACCTGTGAGGCCTAGTGTTGAACTGGCAGCCACAAAGACCCTGTTGAAGGCTTTATTTACCACACTTTTTGGATTCCGTTCTGTTATCATCATCCCCAGGAGGCTTTTTATTTGATTAATTAATGAGCTTAATTAATGCTATGTAAATATGAAGTTGTAAAGAGAGTTTGGGTACACCTGCAGACCTTGAGAGATAAGAATAGAATTCAACCCTTCTGGGTTACAACTAGCTTACCTTTTTGACAACAGGTTTAGGTGCTTGGACTTAAGATTTCTCTCTATAATGAATTCAGATTGGGGCTGGCTGGCTGGCTGGCACAGCAGTTCTGATTTTGTTTTCTGCTGTTCGCCTTGCCTCGTTCATTGGTCATGAAGGAAGGATGAGGGAAAAGGGAGGCGGGGCATACTCCTATCTGTCCATTACCCCCAGGAATTTCATTTTTACCCCATTTGGGGTAATTTACCCCTGTTCCCTGACCACTGTTATAGCCAGATGACAGCATGATTGCTGGAGCCTACCAGTGTGATTGTAGAGGCTGCCAGTATTGAAGTGTGCTCAGCACTTGCCATTGGTCCTAACTGCACAGGCACGCGGCTGATTTGTGCTCATAGTATAGTGGGACTGCCAACCTTCTTCCACACTCGGGCCAGACATATTGTCCGTCAAGAGGAAGAATGCATCCACCAACCTCCGGATTAGGCCATAGAGCTAAGAAAAAGATAGATGGGCAAGTTGCGGAGAGAGACTCTGGCAGAGAGAGAGAGAGAGAGAGAGAGAGAGATGCTCAAAGAAAGCTCTGCCCTTGGTCTGCTCACACTGGAAGGCTTGCAGAAATAGAATTTCAATGAATTATGTTTTACGACCCTTGCAGGCCAGGTGGATATATATCTTTTTGAGACTATGGGCTGGATTATTTTGAGTGGTGGGCTGCATCCAGCCCCGGGCTTTAGGTTGCCAACCCCTGCATTACAGAATCCAGCTACAATTAAGCACTTCTAAGAAGTGCCAAATTACCCTGTTAGAATGTACAAGTGCCCCTGTGGATTAAGTGGATATTTTAAAATATCAATTTAAAAAACGAATACAGCATCTTGAATCCAATTGTGACTCATCAACCATTGGCAAATTGAAGAAGGCAAGAATGTCAAAAATAGATAAAAGTCAAAGCATAGCCTTTTTTAGCTTGTAAATTTTGGACTGTGAAAAACGTAAATTACTTTATAACACATGCGAATGCACGTAAAACCTAAATAAATGGAAATAAAAAAAATAGATGTAAGAATGTCAACCAACATCATTGATAAAATCAGATGAAAGAGGAAAGCATGTGGACAAAATTTAAAATGTGATTATAATTGAAAATGGCTGAAAGCGCAAATCAATGAAAGACAAATGGATGAAAGTCAAGGCATTGCTGTGACTCCAGCAATCTGATCAAGCTGCCCCACATTCTTCTTCTTGAACTGGGCTCTTAAAGATTTTAAAAAATCCTGCAATTCAAAACCTTCCTTGAATCACAAGGTAGGGGGAAAGTGGTCATGTTTCCAGCTGAAGAGACGAAGAATATTGTTTGACTCTTTTGGCTGGAATATGGAGATGTTTGCGGGCTGTGTGTTCTGCAGCCGATAAAGAATTAGACACAGATGGAACTGGATAGGAGAGAGGCCAACTCAGTATGTATGCTAAATCTGGATGAATCACGGTCTCTCAAATTAATCTAGCTCTACGGGTTGCTGCATTTTCTACCAAGGCTAAAATGCTCCTCTAACAACTTTAAAAGAAGGGTGAACTGCAAATATATGTCATAAACCCAGGAAGGAAAAGAATTGGACCAAAGGACCAAAGAGAGGCAGAATGGGGGGCTCGGGATTTCGAGGATCTTTAGCAAGGGATGTGCTAAAGGACTCGGCGCTTTCTGGAACTCTAACCTGGAAACTGTTCTTGTTAACTCCAGGTGTGCATAGTAGGCTCCAGTTATTCAAAGAGGAGGCAATATAGGCTGCTCTCTTCCCAGAATCCCAAATCTCATATTCTTTTTTTGCCTGCTCTCCGGATTGTGTCAGCTTCCAAACCATTTGGGAAGTCATGCTGGTGAAGCAAGTCTTCCACGACGCTAGTGCTGAAAGACATCAGCGCAATTGTCTGAAAACTGACAGCCCAGTTCTATGATGCTCATGTGCTCCGTGGTACAGCAGTACCAAAACAGTCACTGCTGTATCCTGCAGGACAGAAGAAGCAGCTGGAGCATTGGTTCCCTTACCTTGTATAGCGCCCCAACAGGTCTACTTGGATCTGGTGCAGATTCAAGTAGCCCGTGTAAGGCTTTCAGGCGCAGGAGGGAGGATAGGATCCAGCGGCAGTCTCTCACCACTCCCTCCTCCTGAACTGTCCATGAGGGCCACACTCCCCCCCCAGAAACACCCCCTCCCCCACCAAGGAATGCGTCCTTTCCACTTGGCAGGGAAGGTGCCACTGTCGTCTGAGCGGTGCCCTCTCCTGGCCACCTTGAAGTGCCTTAAGGCACTTTTGCAACAGCTGTTACCAAGGCAGCGTGTGCAAGCAGCAGGATTGGGCTCCATTGATGCCATTCAAATCAAGCTGCCTCGCTTGGAAGCCAGTTCTCACCCACAGCTTCCAATGCAGTTTGGCACATGATTTGGCATGGTGGCTGCAACAACCCAATACCACCCTAAGACAATGCAAGATAAGAGTATATTATTAGTTTATATACTGCTGGATATAGAGATCACTCCGGAATATGGAAAGCACCAACGCTTGAAAGAGGTGCCTCCCAAGCTGAAGGGTGGGAAATTAATATTATTAGGGGTGTGTAAGAAACAGCCAATGCAAGGCCAGATAGCTAAGAGATGGTTGAAGGCACTTTGGGTCCAAGGGGGATCTGCTGCCTTGTAAGACTGCACATGGCTGCTTGCCTCCACCCAAGAATAATTATATTCTTGTAATTAAACCAACTATTACAAAAACAGTGGCCCTGTTTGCAAATGGAGATCAAAGCCCAAGTAGCCACTTAACCCCAAACTTCTTGCCACTTAGGATAGTGGGGAGACTTCCACAACATGTTCATGGGGTCTTATCCATGCCACATCAGTGTCCGCATTTAGGGAACAATTTGAGTCCCTCTGGCTATACATGTGAACACTGGTTATTACTGTCACAATTTTGCAGACCTTATTTCAGCTGAATGTGAACATACGTTCTGCATTCAAAAGCATAAACCAAGAACTGCACATTCAAAAGCTCACAGCCAGAATGATTAGAAGAGAGAGAGAAAATCCCTTTTTCTTCTTTAACAGAAAGGTCACTTTGAAGATTAGCTTTTTTGTCACTCTTGTGTTCAAGGAACACAACATGGTCAATTTTTTTTCATAAGTTTGAGCTGTATTGTGTGTTGTTATACTGTGCAGATTGGTCTCTTTATACATGAGTTTGGGACCCACAGGGCAGGAGGTGTGGCCCAGAGGGTATAGCCGCCATTGAGCCCGAAAATAACATCCAAAGGCTGCCAGTTCAAGACAACCAGAAGCTTTCATCAGCAGTGAGTCTTCAAGAAAGTGACTGATAAGCTGAGCTGTTTCCAGCTGCCTTTCTGGGAGAGAGAAGGAGCCATGCTGTGCCAGTGACAGCAAAGAACCTACACAGCATGGGAGGCAACCGCAGCCAGAAGGAGACCAGACTATGAAAGATCCATCTGGAATTGTTGTTCTAGAAAGATTAGAATTCTTTATTATTGTCAAAAATCCCTCAGGGCTTTAGAGAAAGCCTGCCTATTGTGAATTACCTTGAATTAAAGTCAGAGGAGTAATCCAATGACCCAGAAAGATGGTATATAAATACCATTATTACAGGGATGTGAGGTAGGTGACGGGACTAGTGAGGCACCTGACCCAGCCCAGTGACCCAGAAGTCTTCATACCATTGCAATTACTTCAGGAACCCTCAGGTGGCCAAATGCCGCCCTGAGCATTTTTTTCTTTAAAGCGACCGCAGGTGGCAGCAGTGCTGATTGCTGAGAGAGTGCGTGTGTGGTTTATAAATGTTCCTTTTATTGGATTTTTCAACATTAGGATAAACAGAAAATACAAAACTGTGTCCCATAAGGAGGAATCAAGACATTCAGAGAGAAGAAGGCTTAGAAGACAAAGAGAGGCAAGTTACAGATAAAGCAACACTGGTGTCAGTTTACATCATGTGGCCTTCAGGCAAGCCTCACTGCGGTGGAAGGCCCCGAGGCTAACAAATGCATACTGACATATGAAATACAAGAATGCCAGATCATTAAATAAAAGAAGAATCTAGTGCTATATATCCTTCGGATAAACAAGCTTTATGAGTTAATTTCTCAGAACAGGCTGAATGCCAAATTCTGGCACATCCATTTTGATCAAGAGACTGATTTCCGGTGCTATTTCCATCCCAGCAGCTAGTAACAGCTAATAACAACAAGTCTTTATACAAGACATCATTGCAGAGGCTCTCCAACTTTATGCTACTGCCCCCACCCAAAAATAATGTATATTACATTACCTGACTCCCCTTCTCCATATCACAGCTAATCACAACCCAGACTTTAGCAACCCCCTGGAGTAAGACAATTCCAGCTCAGTATTGCCTACTTTTACTGGCAGTGGATTTCCAGGGTTTCAGACCTGGGTCTTCCCCAGCCATACCTGGAATTTCCAAGGATTGAACTTAGTTTTTCAGGGCTTTGCAACATCCTTTCAAGCTGCTTGCAGCTGCTAGGGGTTATGACCCATACTTAAAAAACCCCTGCATTAGGAGGGGCATAGCTAAAGAAGTACAGGGGGTTGCAATAGCACTGGGCAACAAGCTTTAGGGGGACAACAAGCTGAGCTTGACACTAGTGACCAAAATGGTAAAAACCTTGGTATGTATTAATAATACCATCTTATGTATCAATTGGAAAGGAAATTTAATGCCAAATGCAATGGAAACAAACCAGAGTGTAATATCTTCAGTCTATCAAATGTTATGGCCAAAAAACAAGAATATGAAAATATAATTGTGGTGTTACCTCCAGGGCATCATTGTGCCTCTGCACTGGGCTACACTTTCATTAGCTACACCAGTGTGTATTAGAATGATTATCTAATCTTCAGAAATAAATAGAAAAGTTATTTGGGAGTTCACCATACATGGAAAGATGGTGGCGCGCTGTGTGGCTGCAGCTGCTTCTGCTCCCGGGAGTTTGGAAGTTTTAGATAAGAACGTGTTGTCTAAATTGAAAGAATGTGAGGTTTTTGAGCCAGTGAAGGGGAGTTTTGAGGACAAACTGTGGTACGAGCGGAAAGATTTGTTGGAGTTGGAGTTTACCAGAGTGAGTGGAGTTGTCGATACATCTGGTCTGGCCCAGCCCAGTGGGCAGGAGGTGTGGACTGATGGTTGAGCTGCTGGTACTGCCTGAAGCTAAGCAGGAAAATCTGCAGTTTGCTTTTGGATGGGAGACAAATGCCAGGCTGTGACAAGCTGCAGTACCTGTGGTGACAGAACAGAGTCGCTGTGGAGCTGATTAGCTCACCACAAGCGAGAGTTGCGGTGGAGTGTGTGAGGAGGCCAGCCAGCAAAGAAGGGAATTCGACCTTGAGGACCTGTCCAGGCTTGACTTGCGATTGCCTGCTGAGGCTTGACGGCAGGCAGCCAAAGGAGAGAACCACACTGGGAAGGCGACATCTGGGACTGAGGATTGGCGGATCACAAGAATACTGTAGATTTGTAAAAACCCCATTGAAAAAAATGGTGGTTTGGACTAGCCTGCTCATGTAAGCCGCCTTGGGCATTTGCTTCGGCATGGGAAAGGCGGGATACAAATAATAATAGTAATACATGGCCTTGGACTGTTGAGAAGGAGTAGGAGGAGAGCGGGGAGTGTGATGAAGGCAGTGGTGATGGAGGCTGGCATGAGGTGTGTGATATCAGAAGATAGTGTTGGAAGTGCAGGAGGGAAGATGAGAAACAGCTGGAATATAAAGAAGTTTTTCTCTAAAGCTGCCTGTTTGTCAAGAAGGAAGTGCTGTGGTCAGAAAAGGAAATGAGGTAAACGCGGAGGGCTGAAGACCAGGCTTAAAGAAAAACCATACAGACTGTCCCTACCATCGATGCTGCTGGCTAATGCTCGTTCCTTGGAACCTAAAATGGATTATTTAAAATTAGATTGCAGAGTAAGCTGGGAGATAAGAAATTGCTGTGTTATTACTGTAACAGAAACTTACGCCAAATATTTTTCTGGGACTGTTTAGAGACCACCTCCCTCAAATCACTGGTGCACACAAACTTAAGATCTTTTCAGAATCATGTGAAAGGTAACAACGGATGGGGTTAGGAAATTAAGCCCTTGAGTAACAGGAGGATTGGTAACAAGCAACTCCAATTTTAAGAGGGACCTGCTCTTTTAATACCAATTGCAAGGTAAAATGTGCGACCTAAAACATTTGTGATGAAATTCACTTGTGTTCCTTCTAAGTTACTTTTACGTTGTAGTCTGGTTAACAGCAGTTTTTGTGAGAATGGATCACGTAGCTTTTAACCTTCCAGTTTTTAAACTGTAAAGGTTTGTCTGAACCTTTGTAAGAGGTTTGTAAGAGGAAAGAAATTAGGAGTACAGAGGAACTTTTTTTCCGTTTCAGGCACACTGTGAAAGCTGTGTTTCCCACCCACCCAACCAACCAAAAAGAAGTGTTTGGTAAAAGGTTTGGTTGACTTTTGAATGTAATCTGCAAGCAGTAAGACCTTGGGGTAAAGTGTACTCTGTTTCCATAAAGACCCCAAGGCTCTCTTTTCTCTATAGCTTAACAAAAATGAATTTTTGCTGAAAGACTGCAATGTAAGCTTTAAAATGTGGAATTCCAAAACCCTTCACTTGAGGGCTTACGACGTGTCCACCTGGGTATTACGGCAGCATTTCCCTGCATGAATTCATTTAAAACAGAGAGACTGTCATTTTGACAAAATAAATTCAGAAACCTGGATTGGTAGAATTTGAAACAAAAACTTCAATTTGGATTTTAAAAAGTTAATTTGGAAGCTGCAATGCGACCAAGGCTGCAATACTAAAACACTTTCTTGGGAGTAAGTCCCATTAAATACAATGGGGCTCACTTCTGAGTGGACATGCATAGGATTGTGCTGCAAGAAATCTTAAGGCCCAATCCCATTGAGCATTTTCGATGGCAGAACTCACCGTCAATGCCAGTGGTGCAGCATGCCCATAGTATTGAGCCGTCAGTAATCTTTTCAGCAGCTCTGTAAAACTGGTCAGTATCTGAACCCCAGAACTGCAAAGAAAAAGGCTGAAAGAGAATAGTTTGCTAAGACAGGCTCTGACAAGGTATGACGGAAAGGGCTAGATCCCAAATTTATCCAACTCTATCCAACTTTCCAGTGCTGATTCAGCCAAAATGCAGCCTTGGGGTAAGGGAATAAATGTTCCCTTACCTTGAGGAGACCCTCCCCCCCCCATGACTACCTCCCCACCACCACAGGATGCCTTGTTGGCATGGCTGCACCTGTACTGGAAAGTTGGATAGGATTGGGCCGTTAGCTGCTACTCCTAGTGTCCATGGAGCCTAGCAACAACCATAAAAAAGTAAAGGTAAAGGTTTCCCCACGACTGAATGGTCTAGTCGTGACTGACTGTAGGGGGCAGTGCTCATCTCAGTTTCAAAGCCTGTAGAGCCGGCGTTTTTGTCCGATCATGTGGCCAGCATGACTCTACGCCGTAGCGCACGGAACGCTGTTACCTTCCCACCAAAGTGGTCCCTATTTATCTACTTGCATTTATTTAGGTGCTTTCGAACTGCTAGGTTGGCAGGAGCTGGGACAAGCAACGGGAGCTCACTCCGTCACGCAGTCTCGAACTCCCAACCTTGCGGCTGAAAGCCCAGCAACAGCGGATTAACTCGCTGCGCCGCCACATCCCATGCAACAACCATGGCAGTAGCCATATGGTTCATTTCTTATATCTCATTCCAGCTGAATGAAAGCTTAAGTACTGCACTGTTTTCAAAGTGAATAGAGAGCAATGCCCCCCTTCCTCTTTAAACCAAACTACTAGAAAAATGACATGTCAAAGGATGCCTTTTTGTCATTGAGGAGTTGGAGGACAATGCTCCAGTGCCATGCCCCCCCCCCGACTCTTTCGCCCTCCAGCCATGCCAGCGGTGAGTCCTGCCCGACTCCTGACCTGTGCAAACGTTATTACTCCTGCAAAAAGTTAAGATTTGCGTATGGCTACTCTGCTTGCTTGCTGGAGTACATTTTCTTGGAGAAAACAATCCATTCCAAAAATGGAAATTTGATGGAGCCAAGTACATTCCAGTTGCTTTTGCTGTGTTACGGTGTTGCACTCTCGACAATTAACAAAGGAAGAGAAGTGATCGATTAAGCCCAAGCCAATGAAAAGTGTGATTCCCACTTCTGTCCTTTTATTATGGAGTGCAAGTGCTAAAGATTTATCATCAGCTCAACCAATGTTGTTAGTGCTTGAAGAATTCCTTATTGTTCATTGAAAAAAAGCCATCTCTCTAAATAATGAGCAGAGAAGCCTGACCGTCACCTACATCGTAATAAGAATGATGTGTTCTTCATTTAGGCTTATCAAGAGGTGATGGAAGACTCATCCCTCCAAAGGCAACAGGTAGTGACAGATTATTATTAGCAGTCTCTTACCAGGCAACAGAGGGTTCTTTAGAAACTGCAAAGGCATTTCTAAAGATCTTTCCCGGTAGACAGTTTAAGAGCTGGGGGATTTTTGTACAGGGTATCATGATCAAGCCATAATGGGAAGAGTCATTCTCTTCTGACATGAGGCAAATAACTTTTGAGCACAGGGAAGATAATCACATCTTCCAATTCTGTGCACAAAAGATGCTTAAGATTGGGAGGCTGTGTGACATGGACCTGTCTGGGTTCAGTTTGGGTTTTTTTTCCTCATTGTATAAAAAAGTACCATGCTCATAAATGGCATGGTATAATCACAGTGCAATTTTTATTTTTGGTATGTTAATTTTTTTCTACACTTTCGTTTGTCCTCTTTGCATACTGTGCTTAGGTAATAATTGGTAATAATTAGGTAATAACAACAACATATTGTCAGGCTGTAGGCTCACGTGATTGTAGGCTTCATCATAGAAAAAGTCCCTGAATACAGAAAATTAAATGTTAGAAAGAAGGATTCTAACTTAGACCTCCCCCCAACATTTTAGTTTCGCTTATGCAAGACATTGCCTTACAGTCTGTGCTGCTTTTGATGATGGCTCAAGGCATGCCTGACATGAATGGGTACAAAAAGACACCCCCCCCCAAAAAAAAATGAGTGCACCATAGGAACATTTGACTAAGTGATGAGAGGTTGCAGATTTAGCTAGCTTGTCCGGCATTCTGTTTGTTTGTAACAGGATCACTCTTGGAACATCAAGATTGACATTGTAATAAAACTGGTACACTTATTCAGCATATAATGTTCCATTTCAAGTCTGAACAGCAAGTATGACAGTCCCCTGCCCCTAATACCAGTGGTGGGGAAAAGATGGAGCTCCTCTTCATGACAGAAGTGGGCAACAGTCAATGCAAGGGGCTTCCATTAACTTCTCCCCCCTCCTGTGTTGCACAATGTCCAAGGCTCTGCTTAAATGCTACAGCATCAAGTGATGACTTGTGTTATTAAATAGGCATCAGAAATCAAGCATCACCAACAGAGGTCTCATACACAGTTTTTTTGCACAATGGAAGCAGTTCACATGTCCAGCTATGAGACACCAAGTGATAAAGTTTATAAGATGCTGACCGGCACACACATTACATATGCAGAATCAACTGCCAACAGGTAAAATCAGAAGGGATGCATTTGGCCAGTAATGTTTAACTGATGGAGATGATTGATTGCCTACTTCTATTTACAGGTTGCAGCTGGACTGAGAGAGGTCTCTGCGGAGGCTTCCAATGCAAACCATTATTTCTAAATGCTACTCAGAAAAATAAAAGATACTTAAGGAGACATAGTTTTACGCAGCACTGCTTAACTCTAAGTCCTAATACAAATGAACCTCTTGACCTACAGCTTACCCAGCCCTGAGCAACTAATTAATTTGTGCCTTCCTCTGACCCTTATGCCAGCAAAATCAATGTGAAGCTAAGACTGCTACTGCACATCTTGGATGCCTGCAGCTACACAATTCCACTGAGAAGGAAAAATGGCCCACTAATAACTCACATTGCATGAAACTCACTTGTCGCAGCACCTACTGTATCTCAAAGTGATCTGAACCAAGGAAAAAATGCATACGCCAACCTGCGGGTTCAACCACCACCCGAACCGTGACTGCTAATCAAACGTCTGCAAAGTTAACTAAAAGGTTTTTCAAAACCCGAGCTAGCACCGATGCACACACATCGGATCACCTGTAATCTCAGCATTAGTTAATGCAGTGTAACTACCTTTGCTTTATCCAGGACCAGATCTTGCGACAAACCGTATTTCCCTCCCCCGCCCCATATCCATTCAGGCAGCACCCATTACAGGACACAATAATGTCAGCTACGTTGTTGCTCCAGTACCTTCCATGCACAGGAATGCAGAGCTGGGTGGGGGTGTGAGAGCATGCTGAGACAATCTATTCCTGTTAACCCATCACAGACTCTGATAATGGGGGGGGGGCTGCGCCTTTGGGTTCCCAGCCTGCCCATACCAAACAGTAGCAGAAGGGAGCAGGCAGGCTACAGATTGCACTCCTGATAAGGAGAAGGGGGTGGGCTCCAAATTGCCTGTAAGCACCAAGTAGGCAAGGAGAGGAGATCCAGAAGATAGCAACTACAGGTGCACCATGGTATCCACAGATACCATGATGCCTATTAAAAAGATAAGGGAACATTTAGAACAAATTTGTTTTTTACGGGGCAGGCCTGCATTCCCCTTCCACCTCCTTCCAGCAGGATTGGAAGGAGAGTAGGGGAAAAAACTCTTCATGTCAGTGCTCTCTGCCCTTGCACAGGGTTTAGAGGGAACATGTCCCTTTAAACTTTAAATGCAGTGTGAGCACTCAGTAAGGGGAGGGGGGTAGTGAAGTGCTCCTTCCTTGGCATTTAAAGTTTAAAGGGACATGGGATGATCCATTTCTCACTCATGTTTAGCAAGCGGGGAGCAGAGCAATGCAGCTTGCACCTATGGCGGCTAGAGGGCAGTGGTGGCAGCAATGGCAGTAGACTGGGGGTGAAGGGCATCCACCAATCCTTCCACCAGCCACCCTGACACAAGCCAAATCACCAGGCTTCATGGTTGGGCCAGCCACACGTACTCCCTCTCACTACCTCAGTGCATGGCGCATTGGTTAAGAATGATCAAACTGTGGGAGAGGCAAGCTTCATTGCAAGTGTTTTTGCAGCCCACCCATGACAAGGAGTGAGGTCAGGTCAGGGGTCTGGGTCAGATGTCAGACAGCAAAGACTCAGCCACAGTCTCATGCCCCAGCCAAAATAACTCTATTGCACCACTTCCTTTTCTTTTACCCCTTCCCCACCAGCTATTACAAAATCCCCAGCTCTTCAGCCCCTTTCTCCTGCACTTCCAGATGTCCCTACATCCTTCTGCCCCTCCTTTCTCCAATGCTCCATTTCTGCCAATATGCAATTCCTTGTAAGGATTTCCTTTCTTCTTTTGCCTAGATTCTGCTGACTTAGAGCCTCAGTGTTATTATTAAATACATTTTATTGCATTGTACTTTCTTCTACATAATATTGTTGCACCTTCAATCTCCTCTTTCCATGCCATTCCACTGAGCTGCTCTGTCAGCCATTGCACGTTGTCCCTGCACATGCAATAAATTTCCCTGGGGTGCACATTACAAGTGTCTGCGAAGCCCACCCATTCACAACATTGTTAGGCGCTTATTCATCAACTCAGTGGTCCCCAAACTGTGCGTTGGGACCCACCAGTGGGAAAAGCAAGCCCAGGTGGGTCACGAAGCACCTAGAGCAGCCATTTTGAAAATATGAGAAGATGGGATGCTGGAAAGGGGGAAAGCTGCGTGGTTGTTTTGCTTGTACCAAGCTTGTAAATAGGCTTTTTTTTTTTCTTTCTGATTCACTTTGCTATTGGAAAACGGGTGAGAAATAACTCAACTGATTGCGGCATTCTCAGCAAAGCAGCAGGTTCTGGCATCACAATGACGACACTTCCGGCCATGACATCACTTTTGGTGGGTCCTGGACAGATTGCCACTTAAAAAGTGGGTCCCAGTGCTGAAACATTTGAGAACCACTGGACTAACTCATTCCCCAATACAGGCAGCTCTTGATTGGCACAGGGGTTATGTAATGTTCCTGAAAAATGACACACATCTCAAAAACATGTGGATGAAAACCAGCTTTCCCACAGGAAACAATGGGATTGGTATGGGCAGGGCCAAAGGAGCTGCAGGGCCCAACTGGAAACATTTTTGTGGGGCCAGGTTCACAGCTTGTCTGTAGAATCTTAGAAATAATTTATTATAGACTTTATAAAACTATAGTACAGGGCACTCCAGACTCTGGCCCACAGGCTAGATCCAGTGTCCTTCCCCGGGTTAACGGCATTTACCGTCCCACCCGGGAACTTCTGCAGAGTCCCTCTGAGAGCCCTCAACTGTCACGCCAGCCACCCAATTGGGTTCCCAATTTTCCGGGTTCTGCTGCCTTACCAGCAGTGGTGTCATTCAAATGATTTAGGAACAGGAACTCACTTTTGATTGGCACTTGTCGGGAACCCGGAACCAGCCACGGAGGCTGTTAGGATCCGGAACACCCGTTCTGGTCCGTTCCCCCTGAATGACATCACTGCTTACCAGGCTTTGCGTCCGACTTTCCGGGCAGAAGCGTGTAGCCAGCATGACAATTGCGAACTCTCAGAGGGACTTTGCAAAGGCTCCCGGGTGGAACGGTAAGCGCTGTTCGCACCTGGGAAGCCTTTGCTAGTGGCAGCTGTCTCCGCTTTGGAGGCCGCCTCTATAGCAGAATGGAAAGCAATCAAAATGTGCACCTTCAAAATGCATGTGAATTTATGGACCAAATGAATCTAAGCACATTTCACTGTAAAATCGCATGCAAGTAAGCTTATAAGTAAAGAAACAAAATACATCGATTACCTTTCAAAAATAACTTATTTTAGGGACTGTGAAATGATTCCGTAATATTAACTTTTTGTTTAGAAAAAATTTCAAGTAGTAGAAACAAACACTACTGACTATTTAAGGATTTAGAAGAAAATTAAAATTGTTGCTGTTTTATATAAAACCTGTAATATACTGTTGTATGTATTTGGCAATAATAGGTCACCCTTGTGCAATTGGTCCTAATGGCTTAAAGCCGGCTCTGGGAATGGGCTTGGGGCAGAGTCAATGAGCACTCGCGTCGACCACCAGTGATTACAGAGGGAGGCTACTGGGAATGCGACCGTGAGCTTCTCTGGTGTTCCTGGCCCTTGTGCCGCACTGGGGCCAGGATGGCAAGTGCTGCCCCCCACCTGACCCGGAAGTAATTGGGTCACCACAATTACTTCCGCACCTTCAGAATGGCACCTATTTTTTTCCCAGTGAAAAAAGGAGGTGCTGCTCTGAATGGCCACATGCTTTTTTCACTAGGGAAAGCAAGCAGAAAAAGCAGGTGCCACTGTGATTACTGGCTTCTGTGTATGGAAGCAGTGGGTGGTGGTGTCAGGTGGTGTAGTGCCCCCTTAGTGACTCCTGGGGGCACTCGTACCCATTGACACCCCCTCCCAGGCATGCCAGTGGTGAGGCTGTCAATGGCCGAGATAGTGTCTTTTGCATGGCTACCTACTCGCTGCTAGAACGACGCTCTCCCCCTTCTGGGGCACTCTTCAGAGTTCATCAACCTCCTCCACTCTCTGGACCAAAGCAGGCACTGTCAGGACTGGTCAAGGTCTGAGCCAGCCCTGGAGTCTCTGTTCCCTCGTGTATGGCTGATTAGATGGCAACAGGCCAGCAAGCACATGTGCCTGACTTGCCAGCATTAAGTCCTGATGTAAGACACCTGTGGCTACAAAGACACCTGTGTGAAGGTGGGACGTGCAACACTGCACGTCTGCTATGGAGCTGCCATCAGTCTCCTGATTGGGCAGCATGATCAGCCAGATAAGTATATAAGGAAGGACTGCGTCCCAGGTCTTGCGTCGGTCTAACGTGAGGAGGGGGACATGCTGTCCGTTTGTATACCTGACTACTCTGCTGTGTACCAACTGCTGAATCCTGTTTTGCTGCCTTAATGTACAACAACCTCTGATCTATTTTCACTTGGAACTTTGCTGTAAGCCGTTGAACAAATACAAGCCTTTTATCTTCAGTACAACAATGTGTGTTGTGGCTTCTTCGTGTCTGCAAGCACAGCTGTCGTCCCTGCTGGGAGCTGCTTATGCTGCTTTTGGTTATAGTTGCCAGACCCGGGCTTCTTGCGTTGCCAGGCAGAGCCTGCAAGTCTGGAAGTACACTAACCAAATCTCAACAGGCACTGCTTCTTTTCCGGTCCCTTCCACACAACAAAAGGGGGTGCCCACCGAAGGAGCTGAAGTAGAAATAGTGAGGGGATAAGGGAGGCAGTGTTCTCTGCCAAGGGAGGGTCGGGTTGGGCGGCAGGCATAGCGTGTGATAGGGAGCCCTGCCCGATAGCAAGATGGGAATTTTGCAGATGTGGTCTCACACTGACAGAACACCTGTGTTTCTGCTGCTGACCACACATGCGGGACGTTTTACTGTGCTGTTTCAGAAATGAGCAAATAGGACTAGTTTTCTAGTCCTAATGTATAAATTGTGCTATTTCAAAATGTGCAGATTAAGATAATGTAAAGTGAGAGCTACCAGTATACACACTTTAAAGGGCACTGCCCCTTTCAAGTTGTTTACAGAGGTTGAACAGGTCAATCTCTACGCAAAAGAATAAGTGGTCACAAATTTGACGCTACACATACAACATCCAGAAATAAGTCAGGGAACATTTCAATCTCCAAAATCCTTCCCCTGCCAATTTTGAAGAGAAAATCCCCAGAAAAACCTCAAAGGGAGAACAAGAAAAGCTGAACTGGAATTTCTAATGAAACAGGGGAGAGTTCAGTTTTTTTATTATATTGGACTTCCTATTATATTCACATTAATTGGATTCTAATTGCTATGAGGTCATTATCATTAATTACAAATTAGCTTGAATATTTTAAAACCCATTAGAAGATCAGCCTTATTAAATTTCCTCTTGCCAATTCTTTCTGCTACTTAATTTTTTTTCTTTGTCTGCATCTATGTGTTGCCCTACCACACTCACACCTACCTATAGAGAATTTCATTTCCTGCATCCGATTAAATGGACACTGACCCACAAAAACTAAGCTGAAACGAACATTGTGGTCCTTAAGGTGTCACAGGAATCATTTTTGCTGCTGGAGACCAATGTGGCTACCCTTCTGGAAGTTGTTTTCTCTTTAAGAAAATGTTGAAATCATTGGGGGTGGGGGTAATCTACACATTCATAACCACTTCAATTATGACTATCTCAGAGTGATTAAGAAGTGTCGGGTAATAACCCTTTGGGATGCATACTCAAGATCCAAATTGAATAATAATCAGGCTAAGGGTTTTTTTTCCCCTCACAAGTAACAGCAAGAGTGCCTTTCACTCTGGAGTGTGCAGCTTGTGAACAGCATTCACTTTATTTTAAAAAAATGATAAGCCACGCTTCAATAAAAAGTATTTTCAGGGCAACTGACAAGTTGAACAATAACAACCTGTGTGTTCGTTTCTTTGGATAAAACACAACTGTGCAATTTCAAAAATGGAAGAGATTTTCCCCCTTCCCTCACGATGCTAGGCTGCTGTTCTATGCCCTGAATGAGTGGAGCAGAGGAAGACTGGCTTCTTCAAAGAAGCAGATGCAGCTTTTTCTCCCACAGCAGAGTGCTTGTGTGTGCAGTGCACTACTCTTGTGCCAAATATGCTGCACAAGCCCATCCCTCTACCCATCAGAGGGCAATCTTCAGGTGTTCAACATCCCACCTCCACCATACGTGATGTGGCCGTGGCCGTGGCCGTGGCCGTGGCCCTGCTCCTATTTCTAGTACAATCAGTCAAGTCTTGAAGCTGGGAAAAGCAATCTGTTGGATGCCTTAATTAAGACATGAAGGGGCCTCTATTTAGATACAGGGGTGGCAAACCCCCAGCACGTGTGCCACGAGTGGCACACAGACACTTTCTGAGTGGCATGTGCTAACCCCTGCTAACTGGGCAAGAGGCACTTTTCACGTGGTGTTCCTCTTATATTTGGCAGGGGGAGAGTAATTGTCCCTGTTCGCCCCAGCACAGTGTCTTTTCTAGTGGCTGTTGCTGGTGGTTTTTTGCATTTTTTATTTTTTTTTAGATTGTGAGCCCTTTGGAACAGGCTGCCATGTAACTTTATTATTGCTATTTGCCTGTAAACCAATTTGTGAACTTTGGGTTGAAAAGCGGTATATAAATGCTATTTGATTGATGGATGCACAAAGTCACCATGTATTTTTGAAACATGTAAATAATAACAAAGAAAGCACCGCAACTGTCTATAGTTTGCTTTCTTTCTTTGCTACTCCTTATCCAGCACACCCCCAAGTTTCCAACACTGCAGTGGGTATACTTAGGGCAGGGGCAATCCTAGGGGAGTCAGTGCCCAGAGTCACAGCTCCAGGGGTGTGCCCCCTGCAGGTGCCACCCCACTACATCGCGCAGCTCCAAAGGTTCGCCCACTCCTCCGAGAAGCAACAGGTGGCCCTTCAAAGCATGCCTGGCTGTGGCCAAAGCCAACTGTCAGAGCAACCAGTCGCGCTCTGAAGGGGCGCCCGCCCCTCCTCAGAGGGACGGGGCGGCCCTTCGGAGCCGGGCTGGGTTGTGCTGGGAAGCAGCTTCCACTGCTTCCTGGAGCAATGTTGTGCTCCAACTAAGTGGCAGGGGGGCAGGTGTCATCGCCGCCCTCCCCCAGTGCCGCGCCTGGGGCATTTGCACCCCTTGCCCACCCACGGTCTGCCACTGACTCAGGGTAGCCACACCTACTCTGCTTGGTTAGCTCTGGTTGGAAGACAGGAAAAAGGTGAAAACAGAATGATGGACAGGAGAGAGTCAATAGTGTGTGCTTCTTGCTCTGTACCTTTTAGCACCTTGAGATATACTGCCCTTGAACTTGGAGGATCTATTTAGCTAGCGTGGTAACCGTGAAAAGCAATGTCAAGGTGGAGTGGCACGTTCAAGATTCTCTACATACAAAGTGTCACGTGCAGAGCTGCGGGTTGACCACACCGATTTAGAGGGACAGGCTTGCCAAGACAGGCCTTTTACACTGGAACTGCAAGACCAACCACGAAGGTGCCCTAGCAGACGAGAGGCACTTCATGGATTTCTCATGAAAAGCTGCTCCTGGTCCTACTCCAATTGTGCAGGATTATGACCTAAATTAACATTCTAGCCTAGGGGTATCAAACAGAAGACCCACAGACCAAATGCAGCCCCTGGAAGCAATTTGCAATTGGGCTCTCCCAGTGTGAGAACTGGGCTCTCTCATAGCTTGAAACGGTGACCAAGATTTGCACATTTTCTCTTCTGTCATTTGCGGTTAATGAGCTTCTCTGTGAGAACAAAGTGCTTATTTCTGGCCATCATCCGCTTAATGGTGTCACTTTCTGCTTAATTACAGTATGTCACTTCTGGCCCTCAGCAGGCACCATGAATGCTACCCTCGGCCCTGCGTAGGAAACCAGTTTGACACCCTCATTCTAGCTGGCCAAAGTAGGCTTTTATGGGACATTCCCATGTTTCATCATGTGAAACGAAAACCATTCAATGTTGCTTATGAAAGTCTAGTTCTTTTTATTAAAGCTTGCCAATCAAATCTAACTCTTCCCTTCTGGAAAAGCACAATGCATCGTGAGATACGTTGTTCCTTGAATCATTGGCGCCCGACAGTTTAACTTAATATTACTCTCTGCAGCATCTCACACATTAGAACTTTGCTAAAAGCTTCCATCCAACCCAAAAATCCTGCTTTCCAAAACAGCTGCCAGGGGTGGGTGGGAGAGACTGGACCGAAAAAAGCTGAAACTGAACATATTACTGTTCATTGATGAAATCTGAGACATCAGCTGACCTCATAACAGAGGCCACCGCTGCAAGGCCAAGCAAGCAAAGCCAAATGAGATGGAAAGTTGAGCCCCTCACAAACCCTTATCCAAATAAATAAATAAATAAATCAAGAGTCATACTGGAGTACGGAGGAGTTGCTCCGGCAGCCAGGAACGCAAGTGTGTAATAGCAAAGGGCTACGAGACTTTCCCTTCACACACCTTATATTCATTACTTAAAATAATTATACCCTGTTTTTTCCTAAAGGTATGAAGGAGCCGACAGCCTAAGACAACACCAATTAAAACAGGTACAAAACAGATGCAATGCAATACAGAGTGTGATGGAAAAGGTACATCATACTTATCTTCCTAACACCAGCAAGTTCTCCTGATCTCTTCTGTTCACTTGAAGAATTGCGAGACTGGGGGAAGTGAGATTTTCAGTAGCAGCCAAAAAGATGTCTATGCCTGTATTCAAAAGATGCCTGGGACATAGTCACTCACTGGTGCACATCCCAGCATTGTTACGTGAGAAGAGCACCGCTGGATCAGCCAAGGGCCCATCTAGTCCAACTTCCTGTATCTCACAGTGGCCCACCAGATCCCTCAGGGAGCACAAAAGACAACAAGATGCCTATACCCTGTTGCTACTCCCTTGCATCTGGCGTTTTGAAGTAGCCTACTTCTAAAATTTAAGGGACGTGGTGGTGCAGCAGGTTAATTAGCTGTTTAGTTGCTGGGCTTTCCAACTGGAAGGTTGGGAGTTCAAGACTGCGTAAATCCCATTGCTTGTCCCAGCTCCTGCCAACCTAGCGGTTCGAAAGCACCTAAATGCAAGTAGATTAATAGGGACCACTTCGGTGGGAAGGGAACGGCGTTCTGTGCACTGCGGCGTAGAGTCATGCTGGCCACATGACCACGGAAGCTCATCCTTGGACAAAATGCTGGCTCTACAGGCTTTGAAATGGAGATGAGCACTGCCCCCTACAGTTGGTCATGACAAGACCATCTGGTCGTGGGGAAACCTTTACCTTTACTTCTAAAATAAGGAGGTTGCATCAGCCTGCCATGGGCTTTTCCTCCAGAAATCTGTCCAATTCCTTTTTAAAGGCACCTAGGCCAAACACCATCACCACCTCCTGTGGCAAAGAGTTCCACAAATTACTGGCTGGGTAAAAAAGTATTTTCTTCTACCTGTTCTACCTCTCCTGATGCTCAATTTTAGTCGATGTCCCCTGGTTTTGGTGTGGTGAGGGAGGGAAAAGAACATCTCTCTATCCACTTTATGCATCCCCTGCATAATTTTGTTCAACTCAATAGTGTCCCCCCTCAGGCAGGGGCGGGGAAATGGGGCAGAGGGAGGTCAGAGAGCAGGCGGGCCCATGGGCAGACTGGCCTGGGGACAAGGGTGGGGTGCGGATCCCGCCATTAGGATTTCACTGGGGCAGATCCAAGCAGCTCATAGGGCTGGCTGAGGCTTGTCCCAGGATAAAATATCCCCTTACCCCAAGGTGACCTCCAGCTGTCTCCCAGCCTGTATAGGATGCAGCGCAGGCCAGCCACTGTGACAGGTATCTCTTTGTGAGGGCAATACATATTCAGATGGAAACTTAAAATTTAGTAAATACATCACCACCTGAGACAGCATGAGCATTAGACAAATCTGAAAACAAAGACATTGTTGATGTGTAATGGTCAAGATGCAGGCTGCAAAGTGAAGCACATAACAGCACCCCACATTCTAGAAGGAAGCAAGACAAGCAATTCTTTTGATGAAATGGAAGGATGTGGAGTTAGTGTTCCCCTACTCCACACTTGAATTAAGGATTCAAATATCAATTTAATGCTTCACTTGGGTTGGAGGAGGGGAAAGGGTTGGCAATAGTAGCCCAGAAACAAAAGACTAATATGCGGCAACCACAAGTGTTAACAGGATGCTCCCTTTCATCCATGTTAACAATCCCTGGGCTGGAAGAGAGATCATTTCCCAGGGAAAGTATCAGCACTTGCAGAACTCAAACTAGCAGCATCCATTTGCAAACACAGTTGCCTGAAAAGAGGTCACGTTGCTCATCAACAAGTTAAAATAAGTACAATTTAATAAGCATAGTATTATGATATTGGGAACGCCTCCTATATTATTAATGCACATGTAACATGGCAAGAAACTTTTATTAAACAGACAGATGTTTGAAGAGCTCGATTTTTAAATGCTCTTGTCCCCTCACTCAGGGACCATGATTTGCCATGAAACTGATGCTGAATTTTAGTTGTCCTCTGTCACTTCTGAAATGTAGATGGAAGTGAACTTCGTCATTTTAAAAGAACGGAATCGATGCCCAAGTCCCTTGAAAACTTATTTTCCAGAGAAACAGCAAACGCTTCAGTCTCTGAAACATATGATTGCAACTCCAAGATAGGAAGGCATCGTGTGTGTGTGTGTGTGTGTGTGTGTGTGTGTGTGTGTGTGTGTGTCTTAGGGGGCACCCACGCAAAGTTGGGAAATAATCCCTACCTGTGCCATCACCAGCACACAGCAGCTCGCTGCGAGGAATCCCAGAACGGGTGGCGTCCCGTTCGCCATCGGGGTGTGGATTCAGCGGGACGACTCGGCAGCCTCTCTTGACCTAGTGACGGCTCCGAGCAAAACTCCGATGAAACCCGGGAATAAAGCGGGAGAGAACCTGGAAAGCTGGTCGGAGAGAAACGAAGGAAACGCTGCTCGTCCCTCCTAGGGCGCTCCAAGGAGCGGGGCCGAGAGCTGGGGTCCGCCGAAGTCTGCCATGAAGAACTGCCCCTTCTTCTGGGCTGGGTCGAACAGGCACATCCGAGGACGGAGCACGAGGCGGGCAGGGAGTTCCGTCGGCTCTGATCGCGTCTCCTGCGCTGCTCGCAGCCGCAGCGTCCCCCTGTAGGGGCGGAGGTGGAAGACCGGCGCTTTGAGCCAGGAGAGGGAGAGCCGCCGCGTCCAGCGCCTGCAGTGAGCTGCGGTGGCTGGTGGAGGAGGCCGCTCACGCCAGCAGCCCTACGCTTTCCGCGAGAGGCGAATCCAGACGTGCGGCGAGAGATCCGTGATCCGCAGCAGATTAGTAGCTCCGCGGGACCCTTTCAGCGCTCGGGGAAAGCGGTGCTGCCGGGGGAGGCCTTTAACCCGTTCCTCCCCGGCCGAAGTACCAGCCTGCTGCAATGAGCGTGGGCTGAACTTTGATTATCCCACACGTGCTGGCTACGGGACTTTTGACGGTTGTCGTACGAAAGCAGAGCCCTGTAACGATGGGGTGTCTCCGACTCGATGATGAGACGCCGAAGTGTTCGTTGCTTGGCTTTCCGCTCCCGCAACCCTGAATACAATCAATACGATATTCGATACAACCGTTTGATTTGGTGTGTGGACGATGAACAGTCCAGAAACCCCGTTTCCAAACGTTGCATTCCAGCCGCGTCCAAAATGGAAATGCGCTGTAGCTTGATAATCTCTGGAGGAGGGAAGAACGTTTGCAGTAAAGGAACATGTTACAAGTTACTTACTTAACACATTCGGTCGTGGCTCCTCCGCGCGTTTTGTGCAACAGGGCAAATTGAGCCAGCAGATTAAGCCGCTCGCAAACTGCGTGGCTGAGCTTTTGTCCAGCTACAGCAAGTATTCAGACAGATTTGCTGAGGGCTGAAGTCCTATTAGTTATCTCAAAACACATGCGTGGACTGTGTAATCTCATGGCATATCTGCTCTGAAGTACGGTAGTCCTCATTGCATTGAATGGAACTTACTCACAAGGGTATAGGAGGATTGCATTTAGGTTAGTAGGAACTTCTTGGAATATCCCCTGGGCGGGAAGCAGCGTGATGATTATGCACTCTCAGTAAGTTTATTCCAAAATAATTGTCCTGACAAATTAGGAAGGGGTGTGCATGTATTATTATTTAGTATCCAGATTGTGTACACAAAATAAAGCACACAGAAAGCAAAACTAGGCAGTGGAATTAATTGTTACAAGATGTGGTGATGGCCATTAGCTTGGATGGTTTTAAAAGGGCATTGGGCAAATTCTTGGAGGTCTGGTTTATCTAGTGGCATTCCTACAAGCAGGGAAAATCACAAAGGCCTAATATCACATTAGTGGGGCATGCAAAGGCTACTTGCTGCTTGTGATGTAAATACAACTAGAAAAGAAAGTTTGGCCTGTAGGCCTCAGAATGCTGTTCAGTATATTTATTTATTTATTTATTTTATGCATTTTTATACCGCCTTTCTCCAGATTTCACTGGACTCAAGGCGGTTTACATGGGCAGGCTGTTCAATTGGGGTTCTTACAGTTATTGTTCTATGTACCATTCACAGAATGCTCAATTTCTTCAGATGTTTCCCTTTCAATGTGTGGTCATTATCCTGGCTGCACTCGTGCACCTTCTGAGCCTTCACAGTCCACCACCTTGGCCAGTTCTTTTGTCAGCTGACTCCTCCACACTCCTCCACAAGCTCTGTCAGTGACTTCCGGTCTCCCATCCAAGGCTGATCCTGCTTAGCATCTTCAGGCAAAGGCAACAGCTCAACCTCCAGACCACACTTCCTGCCCTTTCCATCTCTCAGCATAGAAGCCACTGAATCAAGAACAACGTGCGGGATCAGGATGTGTCAGTGAATGACCCACACTGATATTGCAAGTGTGTAATATGAAATTGGAAGCCTTGTCATCCATGCTGATTTCAGAGTGGCAGGAGGTTCTGCCACGTCAAGCTTAAATCAGAGCATCACTGCTGAAGTGACAGAATCTTACGTCCCACCCATAGAGTTATGTGCTCATGCTTCACTTCCTCAAAAAATGGGAAGTTCCAGGGGCAGAGCATGACATGGGTTCTGGCATCCTTGGAATTCGCAATCACTGGAAGCTCAGCTGTATTTTTGTTGTATTTTGCTTATTGATATGTTAGACAAGAAGTCTTGTGACAGAGTGGAGTTAGGTAGCGCACATCAGCAGGTGGAAACGAGCTGGGTTCTGCTAAGCCTGTCTGCACTCTTGGCGTCCAGCTCCTTCTCTTAGCTTTCCTTGCAGTACAAAATACCAGTGTTTGAAAAGCAGCATGCAGTTACTTAATTACTGCCCTCAGTCATATAGAGAGAACTGTACACAGTGTACAGAGCAAGCTGGGCACTTCAGCATAATGGTTAATGCTGTTGCTGGCACTGGAATTGAATGGCTAATTGAGCCTGTCAGGTAAAACAAAACCATTCAAGGCCTCTCTTCCCCCCTCCCCAATTTAGCACATCAGAAGTCTTGTGACATACATGTACTCACTTGCTCCTTCTCCCAGGTCTATATTGAGGCTCTACAGTTTGTTTGCCAAACACAGATTTCCTTCCAAATGTCAGGCTATTCACATGTACCCCAGAAAAAGTTTTGTTTCCAAAACATCAGGTATAATGGCCTTCCGTGTGATTGCATGTGATGCCGTAGCCAACAGCAAAAAATACACATGCTTGCGATCTTACACAGTGTGTGTGTGTGTGTGTGAAGTAACACTAAAAATATGCAACAGGCAGCAGGAATACAATGTCTGTAGCTTCCCATATGCTCCAGCTGCTCCATGAGAGGCAGCAGGAATGCACACCTGCATGCACATCCCCACCTGCATCAGGATGCTTACCTGAGCACCACTGAATTGGCTGGATATGTGTTTTGTTAGAGATGGAGGATCTTCATCCAGAGCCACACTTGGTGAGAGACAGAACTGGAGCTTGTCCAATATGCCCAACTCCATGGCCTGCTTGAGTGGGAGATTACTATAAGAGATCTTTAGGTGGGGGTCACAGTCAGCCCCTTCCCCATCATCTTATCTCTGGCCTTTATGGAAGACGACAGTTCCACCCACTCCCCAAGCAAAACTCAGTGAACATCCAGGGATCATTAGAGATTTGACTCATCAGTTACATCGGTTCTGGCAAGAGGAAAACTGTCACTACTATGTTTAATAATGCAAAGCCTCTGCAGACTTCAAAGGTCTTACAAACATTGCATAATAAAGGCCTCTTGCTTTAGAGATTTGCACTCCCAAGGGCAATGCTGACTTCTGAGATCAATTTGTGGCAGTTTAGAGCAGAGTTGGCAAACTTTGCCACTTTGTTATTTCAAGAGAAAATGAAATACTTTCCTCAAGCATCTATAAGACAGTATCCATACAGGTATAGTACACCATGGCCTTGACTGACGTTGCTCCTCTTGCCGCAGGCAAAAGAGCTCTGATGCAGCACTATCAGAGGCAAGTCCAAGAGCAATGGCATGTAAGAACTCCACTGTCATGCCACACTGTGCTGATTTAGGTCCTGTTTCTATCTGTTCCCCTTCATTTGCCAAAGAACAGGATCCTTTTACGGAAGCAGCTTGTCTTTGGTTATGAACCAAATCTCAATCTTATGCATGCAAACTTAGAAGTACATCCCATTTTGGTCAATGGGGCTTACACCCAGGTAAGTGTGGACCGTGCACTATCATCTTTGCATTGTAACATGGAGAGGTGGTGAAGGGGACCCAAAAGTGGCTTGTCTAAGTCTATTTGAGTCGACAGTGGGGGTCAACTTCACATTGCGGGATGGCTGGCTTCAACTTGTAGTGATTTTGTACCATAATACAACTAACCGCAAGGATTTGACAAGCACCCTTTGGCTTTCACCAATCGACAAGAAACTGATCAGGTGTGTCCCAGACCAAGCCCCACCAGAGTTATGTACATTACTGTCTGCAATCCCCAGCAAAGGGACATGGTTTGCAAGATCTCTTTTGCCAATGAACAGCTGGATATGTAACCACTCTCTAAGTTAAAGCACTTACAATTATATATTATATTTGCTTTTACTTACTACAACTACTGTATATCAATAAAACATACTCCTAACATACATAGCAGGCTGGCTCTCCTAGGCTATCCCTTTCAGAAGCAGCCCCCGATGTTCCAACACCATTGTCTTGTTTTTTCCTAGGATATGGATAATGTGTAAAGGCTTCTCCCAATTCTTCCACAAGATAGACACTGAGGAGTCTATGGAACCCCGCTCTAAATTCCTTTTAGAATAAGATGCAAAAACTGTTCTCAAGGCTGCTGTATGCACAGCTTGATTCCCACTGAAAATGAAATCAAGAAGGCTTCTATTTGAGAAGAAAGAAAACAACACAACACCATAGTTACACTTTATTTACAGCCCATATACAATTTGGTAACTAAAAGAACCAATGCCAGTCAATTCTTTAGCACATCAGGATAATAAAAAATACATCCAGAAACAAAGTAGGGTAGAAATATACAAATTATGATACATTAAAATAAGTGCTTTCAACATATACTACAACAGGTCTGCTGTATTTTGAGAGAATTGATTGTACTACTGCTTTCCTGTTTTGTGCCCCCCCCCAACATTCCAACCCCACCCCCCGGTTTGGTCCCCAAGAAGAGCGTTTCTAGAACCCACTCTCTGCAAGTGCAGGAGTAGCAGAAGCTGCCATGTTTGAAAGTTCTACAATGCAGACATAATGAGTATATTGGCATTTTTCGTAATTGCACCAAAACTCAAAAGAGGTGTCCATCAGATCATCCTCTCCCTAAAGCACAGTTAATAGAGCATATCTGCTCCAATGTCATACCGTTATTTATAAACACACACATGGAATTCACACAACAAAAATTAAAATATTGCACTGACCAGGACTTGAATACTGTCTGAATTATGTGCTTCTAGAATACTATGTTAGTGCCCAACTTCCACCGAGTAGAGTCAGGAACTTCATCACAAGCCATCATAACCCCCAACACGAGATGTTCCAGATGTGAAACATTCTGGCAAATGTTACTTATTGCTTTCTAGGAAATAGAAGTAGTCAGTACTGGAGACCCTGAAATAAAAGGACACTCTCAAATGCTAACGCTTAAGAGAAAAGTTATGCACAATGAGAAAATCCTGCCACTTTGCACTGAAATTGTTATACGATGCAAAGCTCCAACCAGCAGGCTTTTCGGTAGAAGGTGCAAAAGGAGTGTGGACAGCTCAACATCAAGCAGAAATTCTTCATGCGCAGCCTTAGCTTTTTTCCAGATTTGATCATTTTTCCTGCCAGATTTGATCACTGACTGACAAAGGTTTTGCTCAAGTTGTCCCTTATGTCAAGAACTGAGTCTCACTGCAGCAGATACTACACGCGAGGTACACTTTGGACTACTTAGAGGGGAATCACATTTTTGAACCTTCTATGTAAAAAAAGTTCCCTACAATAGTATAAAAGGGGAGGGGGAAATGAACTCAAATCTGATGTGTTCGCTTTCTCTTTGCCAGGACCACTTGCTTCCAGTGTGAAATGGTGCAACCCCAGTCTGCCACTTCAGGATTTGAGCACCTGCATCTGTCTCTTGATTTAAAATATATGTATAAAGGCTTGTCAACCATAATGGTTTTGAAAACAGATCCCAATAATCAAATCAGATTCATGCGGCTGTCGGTATTGCCCGCGTATGCTATTTCAAGATACCAGGTGCTGGCGATTGTAACAAAATGGTGTCATGCAACTTCTGCTCCTTTGGAAAGTGAGAGCAGCAGCAAATGAGTCAGGGTAGGGGGAGAAGGTATTCTCGCGCCCCTGAGCCTACTGCCTTAGTTCACTGGATACATTTTCTGCCGCTACAGCTTGATCGAGTTATCAATAGTTACCAGCCCTTAAAACTGGCAAGGACTTCCGGAGACACCAGGAACAGCTGCAGAGTCTAAGAGCCCGACCCTCTTAGGCTTCAGCGCTGCAGCCCAGGGCCAGTGCTTGGTGTTCCAAAGTTGCTGTAAAGCACGTATGCAACACTAGCAGAGTAAGCAGCGCTGTCAGGGAGGCCTGCACCATGTTGTCAGTGCTGCTACAGTAACCGTGCTGTTGGTGGTATGAAGGTATGCACCGAGGGACACAGGGAGGATGGCGGGAGAGTGTGGGAGGCATTTCTAGGTGGGGGGAGGGACAGGCCCCGGAGGGCAGGGGTCTCAATCAGATCCTGGGCCCACTGTCAGCCTGGAAAGTCCAACACAAGGATCCTTAAGTCCGCACGCATGGTTTAACTCAAGAAGCTCCCAAGGAGACTTCTGGTGGTTTCCCCATGCTTGCAGGATACAGTGGCGGCCGCTTCAGTGCCACTGTTTCTCTGGGAACCATAAGTCTGGACTGTAAGTCCTCCTGTCGATATTCTTTTGGCACCAACTCTGGCCATCAGCAATAACTTCTCCCTCTCCCACTTCAGCCTGAAGTAAAGCAGCTCACTCAAGCACTTCAGGTTGCTGCTACCCCATTCCACTGTAAGCGAGCTGAAATATCTCTCTCACCTTGCACTTGGAATGCTCTCAAGTCTCACCACGTTTTAAGTGTAACAGAAATTGCCATGAAGAGACCAGTGAATTGGGGAGAAACTTCCAAGCTCATAACCTTCTCTCACAGTAGGTTGCACACAGTGCAACCATGCACACATTTTAAAGACACAGAAGTGGCTCCTGGGCATGCCACCCTAGCACAGCCATATTAAGTAGGATTTCAAGAAGGGACAAGTGCATCAAGGATACGAATCCCACACCTGTAAAAGCATTAGTGTTGCTGTTTACCTGCCTTTTCAAAGTCGACGGAGACCACTGCTATCTGCTTACTCTAGTTCATAACTTCACGTCCCATTTAGTTCTTCATTAAAAAACTACTGAAAGAGTACCAGGGGAAAAAAGGATTCCAATTTGTTCCTGTTAACGGGTAAGGGCTGTTTCTTCAGGCCAAGCTAGATGTAATGGGGTGGCTACAAGTATTTTATTTCTGTGCCTGCCCCATTTGCACCAGTAGGGGTAGGTCTATTTTACAGGTTGAATGGGCCAGGCATGTGAGGGATTTGATGCTGTACACCTTCCCAACTTACCTTACTGCGCTCTGTTACTTCAACCAATTTTCTTCTAGCCCAGTTTCAACACCAGAAATGATGTTAACTGGTAGAAAATTTTCTGAAGCACGTGAGTGCCATGAGGTAAGGCTACAAGAAAGACAGCTGGAAACCACTGGCTTCTACATAGAATGGAACGGTGCTCATCTTTCTCAAGGTTGCAAAAAATGATTCATAATGCAGACTTCAACCTCTCTGCTGAAGATAGAAGGCAGACTGAAAGGGAGAATTAATCTTACCTCTTCCATGTCACCAAAATTTAATCCAATACTCCAAACAATCCTCAAGCTTAAGAGGACAATGTTAGGATCACCTCCTGAACTACAAACACACTCTCGCTTTTACTGGCCTTTATTATTTTTACACAAACATCTGTATTTACGAAAAAAATATTAAAAAGTGCTTGTTCTGAGTTTGCAAAAAAAAAAAAATGCCCTAAATCCCCACATCTGGCCTATTGTGTCTGACAATCTCTTATGTCAGACACACAAGCCATCTGGCTTCAAGAACTGAATGCAAGTTTCCGTACCAGCAAAGGAACTCGTGTTTAATCAAAATTTGTTACACCACCTAAACATGATATGCCACAAAATGGTGTTGCAATGTTAAAAAAAGGAGCAAACTGGAAGAACTGACTCTTTAAAGTGGCTGAATGAAAATTTAGTTGAATTGCTTGCTTTAGAACAAAAAAAAAAATTATCCAAAGCACCCAAGTGCCTCCTGCTTTCAGAAAGGAACAAGGAAGAATGTCGTAAAAGCTGAAGCCTATATTTTATCAAGCTATTTGTATCAAGACTGAGGCCCTTCTGATATGGGTCAAGGGAGCTAGTCAAGGGACATTCTTTTTATCAAGTTTCATCTGTGGGTGTGGTGCTTTGTTTTGGGGTGGTTGTTTCCTTGCACACAGACCTTAGCACCAGAACTGCTCTATTTACCAGTGTGTGCTGAAACCTAACCCAGGGTACCTTTGGACAAACTGTCACACAGTAAAATATATTTTTGACTCCATAGAAAAGTTTAGACCATTAAAAGGAAGTGGTGCCTCCAAATGACAAAGTGATGTGTCTGCAAATGGCTAAAATCCTCAAATACTGCTCACGGAAACCTGTACAATGCCATCCGTACCTAACAGATCAAGTTGCTTGTTACAAGGCTTACAGAATCAGCTCCAACGACGGCGGCAGTGGACTATTTTGTTAATAACGGAATGAACTTGACTCCTCATGACGGAGATGCTCACGTTAGGGCGTGCCCATGATTGCATACTTTAGGCAGCAGCCCAACATGGGAAACATCATGATCCAGAACAGGCCAAGACCATATTTCAGTGTCCCAATACAGTTTGCAGTAACTGGTGGACATCACTGCCCTAGCGCAAGGCAAATCTGTCGGTGCCATTTGTGCCTGCACAAACGTACAGCCCAGCTCCGACCTAACAGAATAGTATCCGCCAACTGCTCCAGGAGTGTTCTTGCATCAAACCTTACTGACCGCACTTCAGCCATAATTTGTGCAGCCAGTGTTGAAGATCCTTGAGCTGCTGAAGAGACTGATGGCGGGTGGACTGGGGAAAGGACAGCGTTACCTTGGGTCTTTTTTTTCCGTTTTGAATCAGAAGGAGTTGTTCATCATGTCACCCAGGAGGTGTTCCCGCTTAGCAGTGCTGGCCCAGCCCTGTCCAGTGATCCGGCACCATCAAAAAATACTTGTCCATGGCTTCACAAAATCTAGTCCGGTACAACTCTGGAGATACCACAGTTGGCATTTTGCCTAATTTACAGCAACAACAATAACAATAAAACACAACATTAGTGTGAGGCAAACAGGAACACAGTAAGGGCTACATTTACAAAACTAACTGCTTTGTCAAACTTTAATAAAAGGGCTTCCAGAAACAAGTGATAATGGAGACCATAACATTCAGATTTATACCAAAAAAAACCTAAGGCCACAACCATAGGATTATCACCAGTGTCATATAGAGAGAGGGACACTTCTCTCTGTCACTGTGATCCAAGTAGTTTACCTCTGGTGGCAGCAGCACTGAGTGTTTTCTTTTCCTGCTATGACAGAATTAGGAATCTTGAATTTCCACAGTGCTCCAAACTGAGTTTTTCTGGGGTGGGGGAGGGGAAGGTAACCACCATGACCGTTTTCACTGACAGCCGTTTCCCCACTGTTCCCTAGGAATTGTGGAAATCCAAATGTTGGGCAGTCCAAGATAACTGAGAGTGTCATTAAAAAAAAATTAAGATCCATCTTGCTAAAAAGATGTTCACCTGTATGTTATGCTTAAGAGCTTGAGGGGTCTCACAGGATGGTCCCTGCCAAAGGTCTACATGCTCCAGTGTCTGGCAAGGGAGGCATTAAGGCCTAAGAATTTCAGTAGCATTGTGACAGAGATTAATAGGCCCCAGGTGTCCCAAGGCTAAGATAAATGGGAATTCAGATTCAGATTCTGGAGCATGGTACTAACAGCCATATTGTCTGACAGACACTGAGTCACTCAGTAGCTTGGAGAAATATTGATCAATTCAGCCAGGGTGCTAAAGGTCCCAAAAGCTGTGTGTGAACACCAGGCTTGAAGCCACTTACTGCTTGCTTGCTTGCTTGCTTAACATTTGAAGATCATGCTTGCCCATGAGAATAGTCAGTTGAAGATGGGTGCATGGAGTGAGAGGGAACGGAAGGACAAAAAGTTACACCAAGTATAAAGTAGAAAGACTTCTTAGACTCACCTTGTCCTCCCAAAATGCCTGTTGATTTAACCACCATTTCAAGTTTTTTGTCCCAAGTAAATGTGCGAATGTAATCTGCAATAAAAGTAATTAACTTGGATTTAATAGAGGGCTCCTTGCAAAGCCTGACATCATGCAGAATATTTCCATCTTCACAGTTCCTACCATCTGTCTTTAGGGCACATCATTTCTCCACTTCTGTGATGCTACTACCATCAGGCACTGCATGACAACCTCTTTTCCTAAGCTCATCATACTGAGACACCAGGAGAATTTCTAACCAAGCAGCCAAAACGGTTTTGACGCATCAGAGGTTACAAACCACTCCTCCATCGATGGATGACTTCATCCATGTGACTCCTCCACTGAAGTGATGACTTCAGTGATCATTGCTTCAATGGAAAAACCCAGTTATATGCAGCTGATAACGACATCCTAGAAATCAGGTGGTACTCTAAAGTTATTGATCTCAACACAATCCTCTAATTTTTTTTATAAAAGACAGACCAAGCATTTCCATACAGCAAACACTGTGAAGTCAATTCTGAGAGGCTAAGAGTTGCTTTTCACAACACAGCAACACCATGGCAGCAGAGGGCAGAGGAGAGCACACCTGAGAGCAGAGGAATACCATGCCTCTGGAGCTTGGTATACGGTTTGATACAAGGTAATGGGCAGCAAGAATGAAACGTTGCAAGTTCAAGCTAGGAAACTCAGCTTCTGATTTGTAAAAGGACACAATCATGCTTGAGCCTATACTAATTTGCCCGATTCTCCAAGGATAAAACTGCTCATCTTTATAGAGTTAAACAGAATACTATACATAATTATAACAGGTTGTGGGTTTTGCACAGATGCATCCTACACTTTAGAGTGCTGGATACACTGTTGGTTGGTAAGGATTCTCCTGGGCTGTTTGTTGCTTCACATACAATGATGACTACACCCACTACTGGGCTAATAATGCCTGAAACCAGATACCCCCCTGCACTACTGCACGGTGATCATCAAGATCTGAGCAGAGCCTGATTTGAGCAGCATCAGAACAGCCTGCCGTGGGGAGCAGATGCTGCAAGCAAGCAGCTCCTATCAGGCTCCGCATGGCAGCCCACCCTCCAAAACAAGGCTCTCATACGGCCAGCTAAACCCTGATAGCTTGATGTCAAAAGTTACATACCAATAATCCCAACCACAAGTTCATCAGTAGTATCATCCCGGCCCACCAGAAGAGAATAGTCAATGATGAGATGGCTGGAAAGAAAATGAGAATCGCTGTGGATGGAAAGCTTCAGCACGGCCTTGGAGTGAGAACGGATGTACAAGGGATTGTCCCGCACCAGCTTCAGGAGGTTTTCATCTAGCAGGACAATGTCACAGCTCTCTTTCCCAGTGTCTGTTTTCACATTTCTGTTCCTCAAGGAGCCTTTTAGGTCAAACACCTAACAGGAGCAAAAAAGGAAAAGAAAAAAGCTTCACTTTGGAGTTATTTAACCCATCTTCAAAAATACCAAGCCATTAACAGTACCTGATTTAATAAGTTCGTGCACCACTTACCCACCTACTTCAGATAACTTTGGTGTTGTACATGCGCTTAGTTTTGAGCACACGAATAAGACGGCTCCTAGTTGCTTTCCTGCCCATCTCCCAGATCCAGTGTATCAAGGCTCTTAACAGGTACTCCAATACCTGAGTTTAGCATGGTTTAGAGTTTAGCATGGTGCATGTTTGTTAGAGAGAGCTGGTGCACAAATTCAGAGATTATAACACGTCATTGCTCTTTGGAGCTGGAATATCTGTCTGTCAAATGCAGACCTTTCTACCTTCCACGGGAATTTAGTATTGTTATTATTCTTGTTGTTTATATTCCGCCGGATGCAAATGCGGATATGGCGCTGGGTCATCTGGGCGATGAAATTGGCAACTTGCAAAGCAAATTTCCGGATGCAGTATACATTATTGCAGGAGACTTCAATCATGTAGACCTACGTGTAGTCCTCCCTAAATTCCATCAACATATAAGGTGTGCCACTAGGGGGTCAAACATCTTAGATAAGGTCTACACGAATATTGCAAATGGATACAGGGTATTACGATTACCACATTTGGGTCAGTCTGACCACATGTCCCTGTTTCTGGCTCCGGAGTATATTCCGCTGAGAAAACAGTCAGGGCCGGTAGTCAAGACAGTGAAAAGCTGGCCGGAGGGAGCAATGGAGCAGTTAAAGGACTGCTTTGAACAGACAAACTGGGAAGTTTTTGATCATCCTGATCTGGAAGAACATACGGCTGCGGTGTTAGGGTATATGGCACACTGTATTGACACTGTCACGGTGGAGAAACGTATCCGGGTTTATCCTAATCAAAAACCTTGGATGACCGGGAAGGTTAGACGCCTGTTGTATGCAAGAAATAAGGCTTTTAAGTCTGGGGATGATCTAGACTACAGTGCAGCAAGAACGAACTTGAGGAGAGGCATAAAGCAAGCTAAGGCCGAATACAAGAGGAAAATTGAAGACTGCTTTCTCAGCAATAACATGAGGCAAGTTTGGCAGGGGGTTCAACAACTAACGAACTATAAAGCAAAAAAGGTTTCTTCGGGCGGTGGCGTGGAGGTGGTTGAGGAGTTGAACAACTTTTTCGCTCGATTCGAGATCGATCAAACTGTACCTGTTCGTTTGCCATCATTTACTCAGCAGTGTCCTCCCTTCATTGTTAATGAGCTGGATGTGAGACAGACAATGAAGGTGGTTAACTCCAGAAAAGCAGCTGGACCCGACTCAATTCCTGGTCGGGTGGTAAAAGACTGTGCTGATCAGCTAGCCGGGGTTTGGACTGTAATTTTCAATCGATCCCTGACACAATGTGCAGTTCCTGTCTGTCTCAAGGCTTCCATCATCGTTCCACTGCCTAAAAAGTTGCCTACAAATAGTCCAAATGATTATAGGCCGGTGGCACTAACTTCAATCTTAATGAAGTGCTTTGAGCAGCTAGTTCGGAAATACATTATCTCCTGCCTTCCTGATTCCTTTGATGGGCTTCAGTTTGCTTACAAAGAAAATAGATCTACTGAGGATGCGATTAATACTGTGCTTTATATGGCTTTATCCCATTTGGAAACACAAGGGAATTATGTAAGAATGCTGTTTGCGGACTTTAGTTCTGCTTTTAATACCATCATACCACACAGATTAATAGCCAAACTTAAAGATCTAGATTTTCCAGATTCTATCTGTTTATGGATATGGGATTTTTTAACAAATCGTCCACAAAGAGTTAAACTGAATGATTACATCTCTACTGACAAGATACTCAGCACTGGCACTCCACAAGGTTGTGTCCTTAGTCCACTACTGTTCTCCATTTATTCATCGGATTGCACCAATAACCATCCCAATAATAGGATTATCAAATTTGCGGACGATACTACATTAGTAGGACTTATTTCCGGGGATGATGAGTCTGCGTATCGGGATGAGGTATTACAGCTATCCCGCTGGTGCAAAGAAAATAATCTTCTATTTAATATCCGAAAAACCAAGGAGTTTATAGTGGACTATAGGAAAAAAAGAGCAGACATTCAGCCACTGTATATAGATGGAGTTTGTGTGGAACAGGTGGTTGAATGTAAGTTTCTTGGGACCATCATAACTAATGACCTGACTTGGAGTGCGAACACCACTGCTTTAATTAGGAAGGCACAACAACGGTTGTATTTTCTAAGGATTCTTAGAAAGCAACAATTGGCTGAGAGTTTGCTAATCACCTTCTATCGGAGTTCAATTGAGAGCATATTATCCTACTGTCTCTGTGTATGGTACACGAGCTGCACAGTGGCAGAGAAAAAGGCAATTCAAAGGGTGATCAAGACGGCCCAAAACATCATTGGCTGTTTACTCCCCTCTTTGGAAGAACTGTATAAAAATAGATGCAAGAGGAAGATATCTAATATATTGAAAGACTCCTCTCATCCGGGACATCAGCTCTTTGAACTATTACCATCGAGAAGGAGATTTAGGGTATTGAAAGCAAGGACGAGCAGATTCAGAAACAGTTTTTACCCAAGTGCAGTATTGAGTTTAAATGCGGGGTCATAAGTTTTTGTGGAATTTAAATTGCTGGGAGCAATGGGGTATTTATATTTGTATAAGTGATTGTTGTATGGTTGATTGTGCATATTTTAGTTTTGGTGTTGTCCAGTTTTACCTTGGGGAAGAGCACCTCATTTCGTTGCACCCAGTTGTGAGTGTAATGACAAATAAATTTCTTATGTCTTATGTCTTATGTCTTATGTTTAGCGCAGTGGTCTCCAAACTCCAGCCTTTGGGGCTGGATCCAGAGACCGCTGTTTCCCTCTGCCCGGTGACCTGCACTTACCGTTCCAATGGGGAGTGTTGGGAAAGCAGTGCCTGCAGCCCCCAGTACTGCCGCGGCCAGGCGCTTCCTGGGTCTGTTGCTCCGGCAGGCTGTGCATGCGGCATTCTGGGCAGGTGCAGCTGGCCGCAGCAACACTGGGGGGCTTCAGTCTGGTTTTCCCAATGCTCCCTGGCAGAATGAAAAGCACCGCTGGGGAGCCTTTTCAGCATTGCGGTGGTCTCTAGTTTGGAGACCACTGGTTTAGTAGATAGTATTATGGACCTGAATTTGCAGAGGTCACACTCTGCTCAACTCTCATGCACTTGGGACAGCCTTAATGCCTGTTGTAATGGTTATTCAAGGCTTACTAACCGAGACTCATTCAAAAATGACAAGCATTGCGCCACAGGAACAGCTGTACTAAGAAGAAGACTAAGGGCCCAACCAACTACCAGCCCTGGTGTTGCCAAGATGCCACATGGCACCTTTAGCGCCACAGCCCACTACCCAGAGGCAGAGAGGGGTTAGTTTCACTGCTGCTGGCAGTGCGCTGTTTCTGGATGGGTGGGGTGGGCAGAGCAGGGGACAGGACTGGTGGTGGCCTCCACAGTTGGATCCCGACATCCACGTTGGGCTGCACAGCCTGACACAGAGGCTCCTAAGTCTGCGTTAGCTAAATGGCCATGAGGAGACCCGTAGGCTGGTCTCAGAGCTTATCCAGGGGAAGGGGACAAACTGTTTGCCTACCGCTGTGACTGTGGCGCCCATAACTGTTGCTTGATTACAAACAAAGACCAATTCCTACAGTTATCAGAACCCCAGGATTTTGGTTTTCAGCATAAACTGTGCATCTCTAACACTTCATCTCAAACTGAGTGTAAAATAATCCTACATAAGCCCCGTTTTCAAAACAGAAAATACTGTGCTCTACTGTTTTGCAATCCAAGTGTTTGAAAAAAGTGTAGAGACAACTAGTTCACACACGGTGCCAAATCATGATTTGGCATTACCAGCACCACAGGCTTGTGTACTCTCCCTTGTGCACTCCAAATCTATCTATAATACTTATACCCTGCACTTTGTGCAAAATGCAACTTCTGAAGGAGCAAGATGACCTTCACATCAATTACACTTTGATTGTTTTACTCACTACACTGCTGCAGTCCTTTATACAGTTTTTTAAACTTTGATATTTTGTAAGCCACTCTTATTTACAAGGAATTTAATTTAAAAATGCAGTAAAAACAAGCCGAATAAAATGACATAAAAGCAACGTAACAGACAGTGTTTGAAAAAATAAGGACATGGGTAAGGTTCAGGTTCTCAATGAGTTACATTGAGTTACACCCAATGAGTTACATCCGGAACAAATTGGTCTGTACAAAAATGGAAGGGGAGAAAAGGAAGGCTCAGACATGCAACATGGATCGGAATGTTACATTTGTCTCAAGTCAGTGAGCACAACACTTCATCAGAGTAAGATTAAAAGCATATTTTTCATGAACAGTCATAAGAATTAGTCCTTATAATTTTAATACCGTAGGAGAGCAGTTCTCAAACTTACTGTGCTCACGGTGCCTTTCTTTTGTGGCGGCCATCCTGGCTCTCCCAGGTACTGCCATCTTGGATTACGCAATCCCTGGGAGAGTGGGAACATGGGCACTACCACCTTGGACTGTGCAAGATCTCATGAGAATTGTGCAATACAAGATGGCAGTACCCAGGAGAGCAGGGAAAAAGAAGCCACCAGGGACATTCTGTGGCACCCCTGCAAGTTCGCTGCAGTGCCCTCAGGCACTACGACACAGTCTGGGATAGGATAAGAGACCCTGCTTTCTTGTTTATAAACATGGCAGTTCCAAGGGATGTAAACTGTACATCTGAATCTAATGACGTGTAGAATTCTTACTACAGCAGTGGGTTTTTGCACAGTTATACAAAAGTCCAAGACCAGAAGCAACATTAAGATCAAGGGCTACAAAAAGGGCGCTACTTTTGGCCCAACTCTTCATTTTCAGTAAGCTGTATCTAGCTTCATCACACAACTACGTTTTTATTAGGTTGTCAAGATGTATGTCCTGCTGTGGCACAGCAGAAAAGGGACAGAGCTTGATGCCCAAAGCACTAGACATGCGCATTAAGTGGGTGTGGCAGCTCAAGTTCCGTTCACAGAATAAGTTTCCATGGGCAGTTCTCTTGATCCTCCAGCCAACAGAGAGAAAAAAAGTTTGCCATTTCCTCACCTGAGCCATCTTTCTTCCATAGAAAAGGTTTTCCATGACTAGCAGATCAAGCTTCTTTTCTGTGTTGTTCTGAGAATTCTTGTAACCAATCCGATACACCCCAAGAATCTTGGCCAAAGCTGTTGGCTTCTGAAATACAATTGTTTTGTTTGGTAACTAAGTGCTAATTCTTCAACTCTCAGTTCAGATCTAAATTATAGCATGGGGGTGGGGAGGAGGAGGAAAAAAATCTGTAGAAGATTCTCTAGAATATTAATTTGCCACATTTTGTATGCAAGTCTTCACTCAATTCACCAATTAGGAGATGCAAGAAAAATTGATTTAAAACTAAGGCGCAAGTATTAATCAAGAAGTATAAGAAAAAGTATTTTGCTGATCCTACCTTTTGCTGAACAGCATTAGTAATATATGTAAAGTAGTGCGGGGCAAAGTCTAGGAAGGACTGGACCTCCAAGCGGGGCATTTGCTTCAAGATGAATCGGTCATCTGAAGAACAAGTGTCAAAACACTGGTTGATTGGCTAATTTGCATGCTAATGTTTTGTGGCTTTAACAAAACACCACTAACAAACAAACCAACTATTTCAAAACACTTAACCAAATAGTAGCACAAGTGGAAATTATAGTTCTGATCCCAGCATCAAGGATTTTTTGATGCTTATATGCTGCCTCTTCCAGAGCACTCAAGACTGTTTACAACAAAACATGAAAGCAGCACTAAATTCATTGTAAGCCATCAAATCTATGAAGACTGAGAATGTATCAAAACGAGAGTTAAGCAGCCAACACAAAAACTTTCCCATTGCCTTGTTCTGGCAAATACCCCCCCTCTCTCTGTCTGTCTCTCTGTCTGTGTAATATATATATGCGCGCGCATGCATGCCTTCTGACCTGCAGGAGGAAGAGGGGAACATTCCACCAGGCTAGTGCCACTACTGAAAAAACCTTGCAGTTCTTATTGTTACATTAGCAGATCACTACGTTGTTTACTTTCAGCATGGAACAAGAAAATGAAGTGAACATTTATGTAGATGGAAAAGTGAGAAGCCAGACCCTACCTTCAGTCACATAAAAGGCAGCTCCCGATTTGCCTCCTCGCGCCTGCCAGGGCAGCGAGTGAGACAGAGAACGGATAAAGTCCTCTTCACTGCTTCCAAGTATCACCTCACGCATTTTATGGAACTCCCCAGCATAGTAAATCCGACAGTAAAACTTGGCATTAGCATCAGAGAATTCTGCCAAGAAATAGGGAAGAAGAGCATCCTTTATGAACCAAGGCAATGGCATTAAGATCCATCTTGCTAAAAAGATGTTCATCTGTACATTATGTCTGGCAAGGGAGGTACTGAGGCCTAAGAATTTCAGTAGCATTGTGACAGGGTTAATAGGCCCCAGGTGTCCCAAGCCAGGCTAAGAAACATGGGAATTCAGATTCAGATTCTGGAGCATGGTGCTAACAGCCATATTGTCTGACAGACATTGAGTCACTTGGTAGCTTGGAAAAATATTGATCAATTCAGCCTGCCTTGAAATGTGTGTGAGGCTTTATTGGTAATGTTCATGCAGGATAAACAGGCGTCTCTCTCAATAGTTGGAGCCCCTGCCTCTACTCAAAACCAATTCTGAGAACACCAAAGATAGTCGTCTAGAAAGAACCCTGCACTGTCAGGAAAGGAACAGAGCAGCACAGGTTTGTGTGTTATCTTGAAATAACTACAGAAGACCTGAAATAAGACTTAGCTAGAATCCTTTATGAGCCCAAAGCAAAGACAGATAAACCTGAGCATTTTCACTGGTGTGTTTCATTTCAATGAGCTTTTCTGTATTTATTTCTGCTCCCCTGACTCTTCAGAGAGGCTCCAAATAAAAATAATTCCTACATTTAGTGTATTCAAAGAGCTTCTACACAGTCTAGAATCCTTGAGCTAGAATCCATCATACGCCCAAAGCAAAGACGAGGGATGCATCATGAGCATTAGAGATTTTCACTGGTGCATTTCATTTCAGTGAGCTTTACATTTTTGTATTTATTTCTGCTCCCCGACTCTTCAGCTAGGCTTGGAAGAACAAAAATAATTCCTGCCTTTGGAGTGTTCAAAGATATTCACATACATGAACTCAACCACCTACATAGAATGTTAAAGGTAGAGGTTTCCCCACGACCAAATGGTCTCGTCGTGACCGACTACAGGGGGTGGTGCTCATCTCCGTTTCTAAGCCTGTATTTGTCCTAGGACAAGCTTCCGTGGTCATGTGGCCAGCATGATTATACGCCGTAGCGCACAGAACGCCGTTCCCTTCCCACCAAAGTGGTCCCTATTTATCTGCTTGCATTTTTAGGTGCTTTCGAACTGCTAGGTTGGCAGGAATTATGATGTCGGTTTGGATTATTATACCCAACTTTGTGGGTAGAGGAAAAGGCAGGTGCCAAGGGATAGCAGCTTATCCTAAAAGGAAGTGGCCGGATGTGGCTCTCCTGGGCCCATTTGGACTGCTAATGCACAGAAACATTCTAGGACCAAGAGAGACAAACCAAGGAGAGGATATCTTTCACGTTACCAATGTCTGGTGCGTAATGGAACCAAACTTTAAAAACTAGTGTCCTGATGTGTAGCCTTAGAGGCTGTCAAGAGCAAAACAACTCTGATGCAAGGAGCACAGGACATTTTGCTAAGCAATGCCTGCTTCACAAGAAGCAGACCAAGATATAATCTACTCCACTTCCAATACCCAGGAAACTGCCTTCCATATTACTCGTACAGGGGCTGGATGCAATTCCACAGTTCCTTTGAATGAGAAAGTACTTTGTACAGGGCCACACATTCTGCTTCCTTGCCCTTCATGCTCCCAAACCGACTCCTACTTACGAAGTTCAACATGTGGATTTGCTAGCTGTCTCTTTTGTGCATCGCCACCATCACTTTCATCTGAAGGAGAGAAGAGTACGTTGGATCAGGAGTGGGCTCATACAGGGCAGAAATAACGCGTCCAGCTGAGAGCTTCCACCCTTCCCAAACAAGAGGCTCACTGCAATGGCTTTCTAAACACAAGAACTGCAAACCACTACCAAATGCAGTAAAATGTTAACAAAAAGAGACATTAAGGGACGTAATCCACTGGAGCATCGCTACAGCTCGTCGCACACAAAAAAATTACAGTGAAGTTCTCTGAATGAGTTACGACAACCACCAGCATTCTGCTCAAAAAATTTGCAGACAGCATGTCGGAGAAAGCCAGCAGACCCACTGCCAGTCAAAGCAAACAGTCCTAGCTTAGACAGATGGGCAGTGCAATCCAATCGGTCCTCTGAGCCGGCACAGGTCCTTTGCACTGACTTCCGAGTGTCATAAAGCATGTTCACATCTACTCAGGAGCAGGCTAGGCCAGCGCAAGCACATGCGCTAGTCTAGCAATGCCAGATCCACACCAGGATGGGGTAAGTTTGTGCCAACTTGGGCAGGTCAGCACAGGTGGTGGGAGAAGGTGGCAGGCCTCTGGAAAGAAATGGGAGGTGCCTCCTGGACCAACCAAGTCTTTCTACAGAGCACCTGCCTTGCGGTAAATGAGGAGAAGAGTATCCTGGCACCTGCACCACTGGAGGGCAACAAGTAAGGAGAACCCTGAGACATGCCATTCTCACAGCACTTACATTTTTCATGACTTAGGAGGCATAATTCAGGCCATAACAGGCGATCGAACAGCTAGGATACCACTGTATTATTACCACGGTTTATGAGAAAGCAGTGAGGAAAGGTAATACGGTGTTAGTGGTAACCCCTTGGCAAGAGCCAGGATGTTCGTTGTCATAAGTTAGAAAAAAAATTGAAAGTCGAAACCCTTTCTACTTTCCGCCCATTTTAAAACTGGTGTAGAAACCCTTGGCACAGGGTTGCTCATATGGAGACTATCCAATTTTAAAAATAAGGGCAGGTTGTGAGGATGTAATCTGAGGAGTCTGCACTATTGAGAAAAATAAATATGCTAAAGAAAGTATCTGAATGGAAATTATTATTATTATTATTATTATTATTATTATTATTATTAATAAAGGTTTAAAGGTTAGAAACTTATGGATGGATTACATATACGGTTTATTTGTCTGGCTCACATATATTCTTGTTCATGAATATCAATGGGCCATTTTAGTTTGTTTATGTAAATCTTGCAATCCTTATATGTTAAGTAAAAATATTTTTCATAATGTCTTTTTCAGCAGAAAACAAATCCCATCTTTCCTAAAAGAGGAGAACACTGGGGTAGGCATCAAAGGACTGGTACCTTGAGCCTCAGCTCCTTGGTTCTCTGCCCCTTCTTTGCCCGTCTGCCCAACCTGGTAGTAGGCACTGTCTGCTCCACGCAAGGTCTCCTTTTTCTGGGAAGAGAGGTCCGGACTCCTCCCTCCTGTGCCGCGGAAGAAGGACAGCACTCCGTACGGCTTTTTGGCTATAACCAAAACAAGAATAAAAGGTTGGTGAGGTCAGTCGTCCATTCCCCGCCCCAAACCAAACAATTCTAGGGCAAACTCCATCATCCCCCTGGGGACCCTTTACAGGTTTAGGAGGAAGATGTAGGTGAATCCTCTCAAATTTTTAAGAAAAAGACCTGCACCGAAGTATTTTAAGAGTCTTACGCTGTTCAGCCTCTGCCATTTGGTTTGACTGCCCCACGTTCGGCTCAGGCAACCGGACCGGACTGCTGTTCTTGGCTCTGCTCTCCGCCATGCTAGAAGACAACCGTTTTTTGAACACTATGTTTTAAAACCCACAATAGGTAAACACAAATGCAACGCTTCAGAGTACTGTGACTGAAACAAGACACCGCAGTCCTCCCATCAAGTTTGGCAGCATGGCCCAACCCTGCACAAAAGGGAAAGCACTCCTTTTAGAAAGCCAGAACCTTGTTGATTAGACCACAGGACCCATCGAATCTAGTTTCATGTTTTCAGGAGCAGCCAGCCGGCCGGCCGGCCACAGGGAAGCCTCCAAGCACTGCATGGCAGAACCAAGTCTTGATTGTTTCCCCCGCCCCACTTTTTGCATTCGAAGAGACACTGCTCTGAGGATTCCATTTAACTATCAGGGATAACAGCAGTAGACAGGCCTATCAGGTAAGCTTTGAGATTTGGCATCATGCTACATGAAGCAGCTACCCTGGAAAGCCATGAAGATTCAAATCAGGCAACATAAACATGCAAACAGACCAGTGAGTTCTGCAATATTTTGCTGCTGATATAACTAAGGAAGAGTCATTACCTGGAATCTAGACAGGGTTTGCACTGAAATCATTTAAGAAAAATTCACTCCAATTGCCCATGACGGGAGGGAAAACCTCATTTCATTGATTTAGTTTAGTAAATGTATATTCTGCCTTTCCAGGTTGTTCAAGGTGATTTATAAATTAAAAGCATAAATTAACCAATTTCTTTCCAGATGGAGGATGTTAACATACAACTATTAAAGAAATCATTGTATCAGAGAATGTTGCCTATACGCAACAATGAGCAGGAATAAATCAACACAAAACCACACTCAGTACAAATACTCAAACAGTATAGCAAAAATTGAAGTGATTTGGGTCAAGATTCAATTCAAGTTTAAGCTACAAAAAGAGCTTACCAGTCTAAAACAGCAGAAACACACAGACTGACAGATCTAAATATTTTAATCTAAATAAATTATAAAATCCATGAATAATTAGGCTCAACCAGTATCTACTGTAAAAGATAGAGACACACACAGATGTCAAGACAATCAGTTATAACCAAGTTGCCTACATTGAATGGTGACACTGGCAAAAAACTGAAGGTTTTATTTAATCGCATTTAAAGGTGCGATTTGAGTTGCTCTCATTGTTTCTTCTCTAATACAATGTCACTTATCAGACACTTATCAGATTTTTCACCTGTTAGATTGAAGTCCTTCGTCAGTATTGTTCTTCAGAGAAGCTTTGGATAACTCATCTAAGGCATTTCTGTATTCCTTGCAACTGAAGAGTAAAGCAAGAGTAAAGCAAAGAGATTTTACACAAGTTGATCAACACTGCAGTTCCAAGTACAAAGCCAGTTTTCAGAGAGCATAGCCCTAGTTCCCACTGAGGTAGCAAGCCAAAGTTTTGGCTCTCTCAGATGTCTGCAGGTAGAGAGTTATACAATTACATGCAGGCATATGTTATACACTTTCTATCCACATAGAAAACTAGCATGTCAAGGAAATATTCCTTATGCTAGTTTTCTATGTGTAGGATTTGGGGATGTTTCTTTTGAATCAGGGTTTCCCTACCTGGGGGTTGTGATTGCCAAGGCAATTAAAGAGGGTAGCAACCCAATTGGGGACTCATGGATGCCGTTAGCACAGAACTTCCGAGTTTCGCTGCCACCGCCACCAAATAGAAATAAGTATGTTTTCTTTCTTACTTGTGTTTGGTGACAGCAGCAAAACCCAGAAATGCCATGCTAAAGAGATCTAGGGTCCCTAGTTGGTCACTACCCTCCTTAAGGGGGTTCCAATATAACAGGGATACTCAGCCTGTATTCATAAATCTATTAGTGGTTTAGTTTGTAGTCTGCTTTATCCAACGCCGCTACTTTATGAAACCCAATTGGCTTAAAGCTAAGAAACCAAGTTGTCTTTTTCGGTATCTTGGATGTTTATGACAGATGCTCAGGCTTGTCCAAGGACAGCGCGCCATTAACCTCAGTAGTCAATTTTTGTCTTTATGCCACTTTAGGCAAACTATAAAGTGTACACCAGCATGCAGGTAGGTGCTTGTAGTAAGCCTTTAAAGGAGCTTTGAAGAGGGAGAAGGAAACAGGTCTCTAGGATCCAAACTGATTGAATCAATTTTAACATCACTCTGCACCAACCCCAATAAGTGCTAGCATTCTGCTTCCTGAATGTGAAGGTTAAAAAAACACAAAGCTATAAAACCAATAAAGAAAGCTGACTAATATACCTGAGAGCAAAAGCTATGATGGAACTTGGTTCCTTTTCACAGACAGCAATAGGAACGCGTTCATGCTCATACATTAAATAGTGCTTGTCGGGTTCACTGCATAAAACACAACAGATTTTAAACACAGTGCAATATAATGTTCAAGAGAAAGCAGTTATGCTAAGCAGTCAAATCAACTCATTACTTCACCAGCAAAAAAGGAATTTTTACTGCCTTTGGATGATGATGGGACTCATAAAAACATGACAGGATGGGAACAATCAAAACAAAAGATTTTTAAATGGTCAGCAAATAGAGTGGCCAATGGGCTGGAGAAGTGCCCAAGGTTGTTCTTTCCTCCTCCTCTTCACATACTTCCTGCTGCTGAAACCTACATTGAGGCTGGAAGTCAAAGGCTGGTACGTTGCCTTTTCAAAGGCAACATTCGCAGAAAGTATACAGGCAGCCAAACATTTGAGCTATTCCTCCACTCTAAAACCTGGCTATAAAGGGCATCCAGGCAAAAGAGCATGCTGAAGAGTTTTTTTAGAGCAGGGATTCTTAACCTGGGGTTCATGGAATCTGTGAACCAAAACAACCCTATTTTAGACAGTAGCAGCAGGCCGACAAGCAGTCATCCCAGGGCTAGATTTGGCCCTAGAGATTCCAGTTGCCTAAAGGTAAAGGTCTCCCCACGACCAAATGGTCTAGTTGTGACCGACTGTAGGGGGCGGTGCTCATCTCCGTTTCAAAGACTGCAGAGCTGGCATTTTGTCCGAGGACAAGCTTCCGTGGTCATGTGGCCGGCATGACTCTACGCACGGAACGCCGTTCCCTTCCCACCGAAGTGGTCCCTATTTATCTACTTGCGTTTAGGTGCTTTCGAACTGTTAGGTTGGCAGGAACTGGGACAAGCAACGGGAGCTCACTCCATCACGCAGTCTTGAACTCCCAACCTTCCGGTCAGAAAGCCCAGCAGCAGCGGTTTAACCTGCTGCGCCACCACGTCCCTTTGCCTACTGCCACTTTATAGATTTAGAAAACATTTTCGCCAACACTGTTTCATACCCTACACAATCAAATATACAACATTGCATTAGCCTTGTGTCCAACGTCACGCAACACAATCAAGCAGCATCATTTGGCCATTTCTAAAAATACACTATGCACCTACACAAATAAGGTACTATTTATCTTCTCCTTGGCAACATTTTACTTACAAAGGGGATGGGATGGGATTGTAGCTGTTTCCAGGTAACAGATTTGCTAGAATAGCCTTCATGGTGGATTTCTCTTTGACTTGGCTGTCTATGGACCCCAGCAAATGACCATCAAACACATCTGGAATAAAAAAACCAACATCACTTAATATTGTCTCAAAACTCAAAGATTAAATTATCGCTCTTGAGAAGCTACAATGGACATCTAATCTCATGTTGAGAATGTTAACTATATTTCATAATGGATTAGCAAATTACACTATTACTCGTAGCAAAAGTAAAGGCAGCAAGATTACTATGGATTTCACAGACTACAGCTCAGGATCACAAGAGTCAACTATAAGTAATTTTTCCCTTACAGTGAAGTCAGAGCCTAATCTTTGAGTAAGATGTGACCTGACTGTACTGCGACTGGTTAAGTCTAGACATAGGGCAACAAATGAAAGCGTAAACTATTGTGGAAACCTTTTATATCTACTCTTTAACAGCAACAATTTAGTAGTTTGTGTTCAAATATTCCTCAGTACATAACAGACTAAAGTTATTTCTTTAAAGCAGCAGTTCCCAAACATACTAGGGTCACCATACCCTTCTTTTGCAGCAGCCTCTTTTCCCCCCCAGCTCTCCTAGGTGCCACCACTTTAGATCATGTGACATCTTGTGCAAAATCTCACAAAAATTGCACAAAATTTCATACAGGATGGCACCCAGGAGGGCAGGAAGAGGCCACTGGGGACATCCTGTGGCACCTCGTGACTTTGCCACAGCTCCCTGAAGTGCCTCAGTGCACAGTTTGGGAACCACAGCTGTAAAGCAGGGGTCTCCAAACTATGGCCTGGGGGGCACTTTCAGTCCACCACAAAATTTTATCTGGCCCGCAGCAACTGATTTGTAATCATTTGTAATCATTCGATATCATTTCTCAGTTTAATCATGGCATTGTTTCTTTGTAAAGGTCACATTGCTCCTTTGTTCCAGGTCATATCATGTTTACAAAAATTACAAAAAAAAATATCCAAGTACAACTTAATTTCATTCATTAAACTGATTTTTGTGGGGCCACAAGAATATACGAGTAGCCCTTGTACTGAAAGGTCACCTGCTTTAAAGCATTAAGAGAATAAATGGTATGATGCACATTAAAAATGCACCTATATGGAAATAATACCGGCTGAACTAGCTCTGCGTGCCTGAAGGAGAATGTATTTCTTGTACAATGTTTCCCCATGCTCCAAGACTAAGCTCTTTTGAATCATGAGGAAAGTTTGAAACCCACTTTTTGATGGGGCATAGAGATGTTAGCCCAAAAGGAGGACTCAGATTCTACTGGGTATGACCAAAATCTTGACTGTGCCTAAGCAGCTCTACCTTCTCACCTCTTGCTCCTCTGACTCCACTTAAAAGCATTCATTTCTGGGTTCTTAAATCTTGGCCAGTCTTACATACTATACAGCACTATAAAAAGTACATACTAGCTTGAGCAGGAAAAGCCCAGACCATCATAAAGCAAATCAATTTAATAAATGCATATTGCTATGCTCTTTTTTTTCCATAAAAACACAGCAAACTGCATCTATTAAACGAAGGGATACAGAGCAAAGATGACACCAATTATACCTTCTGAGCTGCTAGTTGTGTCTACTTCAGCGAGCGCATTTGCAAATGCGGTCCCGCCAGTCAGCTGATCAGACACAACTTCAGGAGGGGTAGGGAGCTGGAGGAGGGAGGAGCTTGTGGAACTCTGGCTGGACAAGGTTGTCAGGAAACGATCCTCTGTTAAGTGAGCACATACTTAAATCACTTATACATTCAGTACCTATCTCAACATTCTGTACTTGCTTAAGAATTCTTTGCTTAGTTCGAGATGAGATTGAAAGGGACAACAAGCAATTTTCTTTCTACTCATTGCCATTCAGTTGAACTGAAAAACCACCAGATTTTTTTCTCCCCAAATACGAGAACATACCCAAACCCTAAAAATTATGAGAGCAAACTATTGAAAAAAGACAATATGATATACATGGCAAAGATAAACATTCAGAAAAATGGGTTCTAAGAATCATCACCAGTACTCAAGGACAAGGAAAAAAGATTTAAAATCTTTTAAACAAAGATTGATCTGCTCCAGTGTCTATGTGTTGTGTGCGCGCATGCACCCCCTTTCTCACATCCAAATTTTAAAAGGGGTGGTTGCCAATACTTAATGAGGTATCCACTGCCATATAACAGTTAATGGAAATGCAAGCACGTACCTTTCTCACCGTTCTGTAGCGCTGGAGAAACATTGCGGGGAGATGCATCCATTGAGCTGATCTATTGAATAAAAAGCAACATAAAAGGCTATTTCCCTTTCTAATGCTTCCCCTCTCAGATGTTAGTGGCATAGTTTTCTCAACTTGTCCTGTTATGAAAAGCCACACTGACATTTCTCAAGTACTGCAAAAAGTTGCATACAAGTGCCAGGTTGGAGTGTTAGAAATAACCCCCCCCCCATTTACCTCCAGTAAGAATTACCAGAATTCATTACCTTGCTCTCTTCCCCTTGCCTCAGTCTCCCAGGACTAGGTGGTACAGAGGGCCGTTTCCTCCCTTTCTCCTGCTGGAAGAGATCTTGTAACCTACAACAGGATTCACATTAATGGTCTCAGCACATCCATTGGTCAAGGTTCAGTGTGGTACAGCTATCTTCTCACAGCTGATCAGCAAGCTGGAGGCCTTTTATGTGCTACGCTTGTTACTTTTTTTGCTCAACAAGGGTCTGACTCATGAATTCATATTCCCTACATCAGCCCCCGAGATCTACTTCAAAAATCATTCACAAACAAATCAAAGCTTAAATGAAGAAAGATGCTGCTGGGACTTGTTGCAACGGCACACAAAAATGGGAACGCCAGGTAAGTTAAATGGCAGCCTTCTCACCTGTTATTCCAAGCCTGCAGCATCTCACAGAGACTTTGCTTCTTTGCTATCAGAGATTCTGAGACAGACTGCAGCTGCTGAGGAGCGTCGAGTGATGAAGAAAGCATCCTTGCTTGAATTTTCTCTATCCAGTTCCGAAACTCTACTTCTTCCATCTGCCAAAGGAGAGGGCCAACATTGCAATGGTTCTTAAGAGAGGGCCTAACTCCTGCCTTGTTTTGCATGTTCCTCTAAAGTTCTATCTTCAAAACAGGCTACCAAAAGCAGACTTGGTATCTACATAGCCAGTTACAAAAAGATCACTTATTTTTATGAGGCTTGAAGCAGGCGCCATCTGGAGCAGACAAACCAACATTTTAGAACCAAACTGTGTCGGGACCCACTTGGTGGGTTGCGGGCTAATGTCAGGTGGGTTGTGGCAAGCTGAGAGCAGCCATCTTGGAAGCTGCAGACCTTTCTCACCTTTCTTTCTCTCTTGCTAGATTCCTTGTGAGTGTTAACAGTTTGAAGATTTAGCCGAGAGGGTTAATGCCTCCGTTTGCCCAAAGAACAGCTGAAGATCTCAAGGTCGTGAGCTCGGGACTGCCGGAAGTCTCCGTGAGCGGCAGACCTTGCAAACTGCAGCTGATTAAAGCTGAGTTTCAGCTGCCTCGTGGGAGGAGGAGTGTGCTGAAGACAGCTGCGTCTCTGGTGGCAGCAGGGAAGCATCAGCCAGCAGAAGACAGACTGGTGGCTAAAGAAAGAAGGCTAAATCCAGAAAGAAAGATCTGTATGTGTGTAGTTCTTGAAAGATAGAACATGTCTGTAAATTGTAAAAACCTTCGGGTTTATGAATAAAAGTCTGCCCATGTAAACCGCCTTGAGTTTCAGTCACTAGAGAAATCTAGTGATCTTAAGAAAGGCGGTATATAAATACATGTATTATTATTATTATTATTATTATTATTATTATTATTATTATTATTA
>JAJKFI010000015.1:16020046-16118330 GCA_029204185.1 Lerista edwardsae | reverse complement strand
TATTATTATTATTATTATTATTATTATTATTATTATTATTATTATTATTATTATTATTTGAATTTTCAAGTGAGGGTTTTTTAAAAATTGTTTTTAGTTCGGTGCTTCTACATAATATTTTGTCCTAATCTTGCTTTCTGTCAGGGATGTTTCACAGTTGTACAATTGCTGCAGTCCAAGAATGCCAATTTGCATTCCAAGAGTGTCACTTTATTATGTTACAATGATAGCACTTCCTGCTAGATGATGTCACTTCCTGCCATGACATCACTTCTAGGTTAATGACGTCACTTCTGATGGGTCCCATATGAGTGCCATTTCAAAAAGTGGGTTCCGGTCTAAAAGGTTTGAGAACCACTGTTTTAGACCACAGGGACAGAGTTAATGCCACCAACTTTTGAGTTTTAGGGTACAATCCTACAACGTTCCAGCACTGGGGGAAGGGCAATGCAGCTCTGAGATAAGGGAATACCTTGAGGAGGCCTCCGTGACTACTATTCCACTCCAGAATGCATAATATGCCCCACTGGCACAGCTATGTCAGTTCTGGAAAGTTGGTTAGCATTGCACCTTTAGTGGTTCATTCCTCTGTCTCCTTTTACCTTTGGTCAAGACAGGTAACTTCTTTTGAACCAGGCATCAATGCATCAGTAGTTTGGGATTAACATGGCTATTATTTCAGCCCCATTTTCTCTGTTCACCCCATGTTAGTGGCAATCTTGATCTCCTGGTTATTTTGCAAGAAAGGCAAATCTGCTATATTGAGTAAATTTTTCAAATCCACTGTATTTGATTTGCTTAGCATTATTTCCCCCTCTCCATGCATTTGCCACAGAGCATATTACCTCTTTCTGTGCAAAGAGATCCTCCATCTTCTCCTCCCTTGTTTTGCTAAAAGTATCCGTTTTCAGAGATGTCAGGCGCTCATCAACAGCAATATATACCTGAGACACCCTGCAAGGACAGAGTTTGTATGATGGTTTGGATACAACAGGTTCAAAAGAGAACCACACATCATTCAGCCTGTCACACATGCAAGTTATTCAATAAAGGTTAAGCCGTATGAATTTGGTTTCCCATTTCACTCAGTTGTGAAGTAGAAGGTACAAAGAAGTTACTTAAGATTATAACAGCAGCAAGGAACAGAGTAGCAGAAGAATGGTATAGGATGGAGGTGGAGGAATGCAAAGTCAGTGCAAGCTTTCAAGCAGGGAACAGAAGGTAGTCAGTCTCTCTTACAGATCACCAAGTAATGAGAAGTTACAGAGCGTAAATTTCACTGGTGCACCAGCTGTGGCTATACTGTAGTCAATCAGACCTTGGTGATAGATGTGATCTGCGGGGGACTGCACTTCAAGATGGTTCAGAAACTTGTTAGTGCAAAATGTGATGGCTTGAGTGGTTATCGGGGCTTGGTGATTTGATTCTGTTGGACCACTGCTCCTGTGACTGCTGGTTTGCTTCTGGGCCCAATTCAAGGGTGTTGGTTTTATCTCAGTCTTTTATCTTTGAAGCCCTTGGTGGCTTAGGACCACAGTACAAGAGACCACCTTCATCAATACATTCCAGCTGATATGTACATTCCAGATCCCTAAAATCTTCAAAGGGGATGCAGCTGCATATGCCTCTGCTGTTGGGGGCAAGGGATGCGGCAACAAGTAGAAAAGAATTTGTGTTTGCAGCCCTGGAGTTACAGAACTCCCTCCAGTGTGAATTATATCTGAGGTACACAACTCATTGTATCTTGCAAACTTCTTTCCTGTAGCCTCCTCACACATTGCAAAGCCTAAATCATGATTCAACATTTGCAGAATCACGATGGAAAAAAAGTATTTGACTGTGCATGTTACCAGTGATTGATGCAAAATGATCTATCAAGAAGCCAATTAAACCTTTGCAAGTAATGTGGATTGAAAGGAAATTTCTTTAACTTGCTTTATCAGTGGCACTTGTTGCTGGCTCCTCTACATATATAGTAGATATGGAAACATTCTTTGTCAGCTTTGCCATAACCCTAATAAACCTACCTGGTGGTCATGTTGTGAAGTGATTACATAACTGGCCACAGGTCAAGAAAAACTAATTAAAATGAATTTACAGTTGGATCCAATTGTTGGGAAAAATCTTTTAAGTCACTTATATATATTGCCCAAATATATGGTTATATGCCAATTATGGTTACATTATATTGTTTGTCCTAAACTTAAGACCAATTCATTTTACCAGACAATTTTCAGTTCTAGCAGGGAAGGAGGAAGAACAGAGAGAATTCCCCCATCCCATTTTCATTTTAAGGGACTGCTATTAAAAAGGAAGAACTTTACAGAAAAGTCAAGTACTGAAGATTTTTTGGGATCTTGGGAAAGATGTGCCAGTTTGCACATTAAGATAAGGGGAATACAACCTCACAATCTAGGAATCTGAGACACAAAGTACAACTTTTTGAAATGCTTCAGTACCACACCAGTGAAAGAACCACCATGAAATTTCAGGTTGGAAGTAATGGTCTAGTGATGGGTGGGTGGGTATGCAGCTTACTTTTGAGAAAAATCCTTCAGATCTTGCAGCATGGTAACCTTTAGCGGAACCTGACGTTTTATGTAGATCTTGGGATGTGGGACACATACCTCAAGCAACCGTACAGGCGAATAACTAGGGAAAGAAGATAAAACACACCTTTGAAATACAAGGCCCTCCAAATCTCTCACCACAGCTAAATTTTTGACATCATTTCAAACCATGGTTAAGGAAGCCTAACTCTAGTTTGACAACGTCTGAACTGAACACTGTTACTAATCAAACCAGAAACGGAAATCATAGTTTCAGCAAACTATTTAGACGGTTATATAAATGGACAGATTACAGCCATCATGCCACCACCAGATGCTGCCACATTATAGAGACATGGGTGAATTCCTAAATCTGAGAGGGCAAACGCAGACAAGCAGTTGCATACCACAGTCTGGCTGCAATAAGTCTGGAAGTTAAAGCCATAGTTTGGCATCAAGACTGAATTAAGCCTTCTTTGAATTTTGAAGTATACAAAGTCAAAATCCTTCACGCTCAGCTAAGTTGTTTGGGGGCACAATCTTACTACAAAAACATCACTGAAGAAAATAGGACTTACACTGCAAGTCCCAAAACAAGGTGCATCCTCTGTACCATACTCCCCATACCCCAGCCCTGATAGTCTGGTGGTAATATACTATGAAATACTGTTCAGACCCAGAGTGGGCTAATGTCATTTATGTTATACTAGCTGTTTGTGACCCGGCGTTGCCCGGGGGCAGACATTATCCCCAGGCTCTATTAGGAGGAATGAGTTTGCTCTGCAGTGCACCCCCACCTCTGGGGGCGTAAGGGGGGCCCTACCCCCACAGTATATCTGTCCAGATCGTAAGGAATAAGTGCACCACGTGTGGTGAACATCGTTCCAGGCGTTCCAGAGTAATGGTGGAACATACACACAAATATACAAACCTCCCTCAAAAGTATGACATAGTGAGATCCATAGATAGACATATAGAACTCATCCCTGAAATAACACAATATTGCTGACGTGGAACCCAAAACGCACACTATCACTGTGAAATGAATGAGGAAACAGGGACACCCTAACCTAAGAGAGCAATATGAAGGTCCCACTTACTGTCTGCAGGCCCTGTTGCAGGGTAGCCCTGACGTATGAGAAACAGGCAGAGGTGGCCTGTGAGCTCCCTGGACATAGGCCCCTCTCAGATCCGACTGGGTGCTGGAAGTCTCTGGATCCTGCTCTTTCCACCCTGGGCCACTCAGGCAACGCAGGCAAAGCATTTAGTTTCGCTTTCTGTTCTGCCTGTCTGGTAGCTGAGCTGCTCAGCCCTCCCACATAACCTGCAGAATCGTCTGTAACCACAGGGTGGCAGCAGACCTGTAGCTCAATGCAATCCCCTTGGTTCCCGACGATCTGGGCCCCCTCCCCGAAAACCGGGGGGTGTAGGGGGGTCTGACCCCTGCAGTGATTCCTTCCAGGCTGCAAGGAACGTGTGTGCCAAGTTTCGTGGCCGTGGGTCAAGGGACGGAGACGTGTATAAGGAACATACACACACACACACACGTCCGTTTTTATATATATAGATTAGAGAAACTGAGATGGAATTCTGCAAGACTCTTCAAGTACACTATCTGGATTGGCCTGTTCCCGAAAAGAACACCCCCTTTGTACATTGGGGGTACAATCTCAGTACATTGTATTGAGAAATTAAGCCATTTCTTATGCGGCAGTTCTAATTCTAGAACATTTGTTTTAACAAGAGTGATACTTCACCCCATAATTCTGATTTGAAATCTATCCTATCAGAGGCCACTTTTAGTGCCTGATATTACAACAGTTTCAAACATTAGGAAGAAAAAAATTGTCATGTACCTGAAAGATGCTACCATCTGATTGTAGGAAAAATACTGGTGGTAGTCATGATGTATGGAGTGGCCACATGGCTCAGCATTAGCTCTGCGGGTGTACTGGTGCCCATAGAAACGGAGTTCAAGGTACTTGGCAAATGACATAGACCATGAGTCATTGGAAAGTGGGACAACTGGTGTTACCTGGAAAAGTTCAAGTGAAGTTTATCTGAATAGATCAGCAACATACCTAGAAATGCAGATGAGCCTTACCTGACTGATCGCCTCATAAGTTGCTGGGTAGGGTGAGGAATGTAAAGTACGTAAAATGTCTGGCTATTTTTACTGGGAGGTGTCAACAACACAGCTCCAACAGTGTTACTGGGACAGAGGAAGCAGGTTAAAGAATTGGTTACTACGAAGTCTCATTTCATAGAAATGCAGCCCTTTCGAACAAATCCACATTATAGCAGACTCTCTCTCATCTGTGCAGAAGCACTTCTATAATAATCTTTCAATGCAGTGCAATCATTTTCACCAATGAACTGCGAGTGTGTTCTTCAGTGAGCTGCTGCAGAGTAATGGCTAAGGGTTAAGAGCATAAGCTCTGGGCCAGAGGTTCTCAGTTCAAACCCCCACTTGAGCAGGATGGCCTTATCAGCTGCACCTGATAAGCCATTATCAGCTGCACCTCAGTGGCCATCCCCCCCACCTGTAATGTGGAAAGACTGACCTACTTCACAGCCTAGTTTAAGATTATGTGCTACAGTTAGAATTCAAGAAGAATGCTGTACAAACACAAGTTCTATCAGGGTTAAAGTGGGGGGGGGTATTCATCAAAAACTGCTGTAAAACAAAGGCAGGCCCTAGAGGCAGCCTGGAGCATTCAGAATGGTTTCTCCCCTGCCCCTTTACCCTGTGTTTTCAGCCTCCACTTGCATCTCTACCTGCGGTCAACTATGCTCACTGTCTAAAAGCTTTGAGCACAAACAAGAACAGAGTTCTATCGTTACCTGCTTGCACATTCTGCACCAAGAGTAGGTAAGTATGGTGTGCTGATAGCCAGGCACTGGGGAGTCCAGCTCCTTCAGGATGATTTGTACACAGCCTTGACCATGGACAAAGCGACGGACGTGGTGCACCATGGGAGTTTCACAGAACATGCTGGGGCACTGGTAGGAAGGCCTTCAAACAAGAAAACGGTAATTCTGAGGATATACTTCAACAGTCAGTCTGATGCTCTATATAAACTCTCTCGCCCCACTTGACTTTATGGTGCCCATCTTTGGAAAAAAGAGCAAGTTGTTTGTCTTAATATTATGATGATCCCTATTAGTCCTACCTAGAAAGGGGTGAAAACTTTTGTTTTTTCACAGATTTCAATGTCTTTCAAAATTGGAAGTGCAAAAAGAGATGTTATGTGTGCCTATTTCATTATCACTGAAAAAACCCACCTCTAGTCATACCTGTTCTGAATGCCAAAACCATGTGTCGTGTCCTGTCTTGGTCACTTCTTGCTTACCCAACTGCAACCTGTGCCTGGCTATCTTCCCCTTCTCCAGTGGAGACTATTACTTTCAAACCTCATAATTCTATATTCTGCATTCTCAGGCATTTGCAAGGCAGCCAAAAGAGGGTTGTACAAAAGCTTAACACCTACAAATGGCAACAGTTCCACAAAAAGTGCGCACACATCCCCCCCCCCACTCTTACAGGTCCAGCTAATCCCAGCATTGGCTAGCTGACTGGCAGCAGGTCTGAAGTTTCCAAGAAGAGGCCTATCAGAGATGCTTTGAGCCAGCAAGGCTCGTGCTTGACCACTGAGACAAGGCCATCCAAGGCCCTGAATAGGAGACCACCGAGAGCCCCACTGAATAGTACCTGGTTCTCTGTGGCATGCACCTTCTGCGCCCATTAGCCCATTAACTGTTTTGTGAAGCACACAGGCCTCAGAAGGGCCAGCAGCAGCAGCCAGAAACCACTGTCAGTTTGTGAACGCAACTTCCGGTTGATTCCGTGGGCCATTCCAAAGTCTGCAGAAGCCAGTAGAATGGGTTGCTGGCCCAGCATGACCCAGAAGAGGCCTCCAGAGACTCCCAAGAAGAGACCTGAGTGCTTCGCAAAACAGTAAGTGTGGATGTCCTTTTATCCACAGTTGGATAACCAGGGAGGGAGTGTATCCCCTGCAGATACCGGTGGATACCTGTATACTAATATAAATAAAAATCATTCCTGTATAACACATAATTTATTGGCACATAACTTACTTCACCCCTGCTAACTGGGCAAGGGGCACTTTTCCAAGTGGTATTCCTCTTTTATTTAGCAGGGGGAGAATAATTGTCCCTCTTCACCCCAGCACAGTGTTTTTTCTAATGGCTGTTGTGAGTGGCGTTCTGCATTTTTTGTCGATTGTAAGCCCTTTCTGGGGCAAGTAAACATTTAACTTTATTTTTTGCCTGTAAACTGCTTTGTGAACTTGGTGTTGAAAAGCCGTATATAAATACTGTTTGACTGATTGATAGATAAACATTCCAAAAATATTGTTCTTGTAAGAAGAAACTACTAATGCGACAAAGTGAGCTACAATACTGGATTAGACATAAACCTTTGTTCAAGCTCAGCAGAGAAAAATGTGATGGACTTCTGCAAGCCAAGACAACTTTTAAAAAATTCAAAGGAAAAATTTCTCACCTGAAACAATACCTTTCTAGAAACACACCCAAAGTGAGGTCATTCTTTCCATAGAACTCCATTATCACCATCCTAAAGTGATTGAGAACAAGAATGTACCTTTTAGATGAGAAGAACAGTTGAGCAACATGTTCCTAGAACACTCAGTAGGCCCTACATTTTCTCTGAATGCCAGATAAACATGGCGCTAGAAAGAGGCGTAGACTCTGTACAGCAACATGAAACCCTATAGGCAAAATCTGAACTTACAGCTATAACTAGCAAAAAGTAACCTTATGTTCTTTTGCTCTGGTTCACGTATCTTGTAAGTAGTGTCTGCTTCTTAAAAGCGGCCCGATTTTAGAAAAGCCAGTCAATTCTTTCGGCAGTTAACATCTAAATGTCGCTACTACACTTTTGCAGAAGTTGTAGAATCCTTAACATCACTATATCATCCGTTTTGGGATGGATTCGGTCCTTTGATGGGGGAGAGAACCACCTCGTTGCTACCCTCTTCAGTATTACACTGGGGACACTCTTCGGAAGGCAGGTTCTCCTTCTCAGAATGTCAGCTGGGGATAGGATAGGTGTATCCTCTTCCACCCCCACCCTGGGATAGTAGAGTGAAAAGCAGTGCTGATCGACTGCCAATCTTGTCCTCCAACCTCTTCCTATAAGTGGAATAAGTCCGACTGAAATGCAAGGGAGTTGTAGGGTTTTCAGATCTCTGTGCAGGAGCAGCATGAGGGATCAGTCAAGGTCAGGCACTGGGTCCTCCTGGCTGAGCCTCTCCCCGAACCCAATACCAGTGGAGTGACCCATGCACAATGTGCCTCAGGGGGCCCAGTGCAGGGCTTTTCCTTAGGGCTCCCAGCAATCTTGTGCCAGCATCATCACCATGCACGTTTCCTACCAGTATGGGAGAAGATGCCCAAAGAAGCCTGCATTCCCTTTACAGCTCCCCCCTTCAATAGCTGGGCACATGTACCACTTCCAAACTGCACTGCTCCTACTTCTCTATACAGAAACCCATGTCTTACAGATAGAGGACACACATTTAACAACAGTCAAGGGGAAAAAGAAAAATCATTTTTCACACCATGGGCTAACGCAGGCACTTGGAGCATTGCTGGATTGGGCTGAAGAGCTGCTGAACAGGACGCTGAGCCTCTGATGGTTTGCAGGGCTAAGACAGTCCACCTGGCAAGACACACCCCAGCGAAGTGTTAATGCACCATTGTTGACTGCGCAAAGTAATACGAAAGACATGCAGAGAATTCGCTTGCTCAAAGAAACCCAAAGCTGAGCTTTGCCACAGTATATTTCAGTGACTTGCATGGCTGTCCAAATCAAACAATGTCTTCTAACAGAAAAACTGGGATAATGCCGGGACTTCACACAGAACCGACAATGTTAAAAGACTAAACCCAAGATGCCTTCAGCAACAGCATGGGAACATCCCCCTCCCCAACCAAATTTTTTCTCCACCTTCTGTTCACTTCCTTAGCAATAACTTTTCCCCATTTTCAAAAACACTTTTGTTGCTTTCCTCAATTACATTTACACTGAGGAAAAGGAACAAAAACTGAAGGGAGAAAGTCTGGATTTGGTTAAGCAAGTCTCAAACTGTGCCCCTGCCCAAGCCAGAGGCACTGTCCTCCCAACAGGAAAGAATTTCCTGCTCTTCCCTCCCAAAGTAGTTTCCCAAAGTAGCAAAATGGACAGAGAGAACATTTAAGTACTTGCTTACTTTACGAGACCATAACGCTTCACTCTGAAAAACCCCGCTCTCATCCTCATCACTCCTGGCTCCAGCTTTCACACCAGATGTTTCTTTAGGCTGTGCAAAGGGGTCTGAATTTTTCTGCGCAATCCTTCCTCCCCTGGCTCGGAAGTCGGCCAGCATTCGGGCCAAGCTTTGGCTACTGTTCAGATGCTCAGCGATTCTGGTGCCAACAAGTTCATGGGAAGGCAAGATCTGAATAGGCTTGGCTTGGACACTTCCGTTCATTCCTTGCAATCCAGACAGATCCCTTAACAGGTGCTTCTTCCTCCTGCTGTCCAGCTCTTTGTACTCCTTGCTGAGGAGAGGAGACACATAGATCTGCTCCAAGAAGTACTCCCTGGTGGGACACCTCATGCCCTTCTCTGTTAACAGAAAGGGCTCGTTGAACGTGATGACTGGGGAAATGCACAGAATAACATCCTTCAGCTCTTGCTTAAACGCCAGTGAAAAGGTTTTGAGGCGGTCCTCTGAGGACGTCACTTCCTCCGTAACGTACAGCCCAGTGTCGTCTTGCAACGGGTCCCTGAATACCCTGGTCTGACTTGGGGGCTGCTGGAAATCATCAGAGTCTCTCCGAGTCTCCAAGGGCTCACTCTCCAAAATGCCCAGGTGTTGCTCCGTTAATTGCAGGGGTAACGGTGGCTCTGGCACCAGCACTGGAATGGAAAAGGGAGCTCCACATGAAGAAAAATCTGTTGGGAGGTGTTCTTGCCTTTTCAAAAGTGGAACTTCTGGTAGGTCTCCATTATCTGGGTCTTCTCTCAAAGTCCTTTGTTCCACAGAACTAGCGTCATCAGAAGTCAGGGATTCTGAGATAACAGGCAGCTTCTCCGTGGCTGAGTCACTCTCTTTTGCTGTGATGCCGAGCTCCTGCTGCCCGTTCTCTTCTCCTTGCCCGTCCGCCAGCCAGTGGAAGGAGCCGTTTTTGGCCAACACTGGGGGCATGGCAAACTCATCCATCAGGAAGGAGATCTCCAGCTGGGAATGATAAGCCACGCAGATCATAAACACCAGAATCTCCTTCACTCGAGCCAGCTCGTACTCGCCAGCCCCTCGCAGCTTGATGGTACAACCCAGGTGCTGGGGGCAACCTTCAAAAAACATCAGTGTTTTTGTTTGTTCTGTAAAAACCAAAGAGAAAGGATTACCTTTACTATCATTTTTAAACTGGATACATTACGCCCACCCCACCCCACAATTCTACATAGATTCATACTTGTCCTGGGCATAGGCCAGGCTTTTATTTTACAATACTGATGCATCTAATTATTGGCTCTTTCAAACGATAAAGATTTCCAAAGGCTCCTCAGATAAAACTATTTGAATTTAGCACATCAAACCATTACAATAATCAAAACAGGCTATTAAAACTTCAATTAAAGGACGACAAGCACAGATCTGGCCACAGTGTCACCAAGCCTTCAAAACCTTTGCGCGGTAAAAGTCAACCAGTGCTCTGACTGTGTTCTTTTGAGCAGTCCAAAGAATGGGATACAAGGCTTTTCCCTTGTTATACAAATGAAAGGGTAAAGAGTCATCAATCCACTGAGGGGAAAAAAATGCAGCGGAGTAGATGTAGCTGCAACAGAACTAGCCGATGCAATATCCAAATAGGAGATCAAGTTTCAAAAAAGGAACGCTTCCCCCTGTATTCAAATATTGTCTGCCATAAATTCAGCAGCTAACCTTAAGCAAGTCACTCGCTGGCCCAGGAGTGTCGCAAACCCACTGTAAAGCGTGTTTGCACCACTCACAGAGGCTGGCACACCTCCGACACTGTTTCCATGCTAAGGTAGGAATTCCAATTTTTACTCACCATTAGGCAACTGAAACACTTGTATGTAAAATTTATGGCAGGTTCCCAGGTGCGGCTTGGTCAGCAATTGATCCATGGACATTACTAAGTCCCCCTGAGTCATTCGACTTACTCTGTCCAAGACTTGCTACAAGAGGACATGGATACGATAAATAACATTTTGCACTTTAGCCTGCCTTCATACTAACCAAGCGAGTGAGAATAACAGGTTATAATGTATAACTAAAATCAAAACAAATTCTCAGCTAAGTCCCAATTGTAAACAGAGATTGTACACAACCCAACCAGTCCCAGATCTGCCAACAACGGGAGAATTATACAACTAACAGTTCCTTGGATTAAAGATTCTATGTGGGTTTCTGCACTGTGGCATTTGAGATGTTTTGACCACGTCTGGAAAAGGAGAGATAGCAATACGATGGAATATTTGTCAACTGAAGAAACAAGGAGAGAAAATGCGTAATGCATAAATTGTACCCCAAAATGTTGTCAGAAGTACAATGTTGGACTCCAGACAATTGATCTCACTGGATTCAGGACACAATCCTAACTAACTTTCCAGCACTAACATAGCTGTGCCAATGGGGCATATGCTACATCCTGCAGTGGGGCAAGGCAGTCATGGAGACCTCCTCAACGTAAGAGAATGTTTGTTACCTCAGAGCAGTACTACCCTTACCCCACTGTGGTTAGGATTGCGCCTTCAAGTACAAAGTAAACACCATTACTCATCCCTAGTTCTATCTAGTAATACTTCAATGCCCTCCACCACTACTTGGAGTACAGTTACAGCACTTACTGGCTTAACGTTAATGACCAAAGTAATGCCGTGTTCCAGCAGCATGTCCTGGGCAATACGGGACACAGTTTTTTCAACCAAGACTAATGTAGGTCTGACATCCACTATCCGCTGAACGTAGTTCTTTAAAAACTCTCTTTCCTAGCATGAAAAAAGGCATTATAGTCAGTCACCACTGCTGTGCACATCAGGTAGCATTTGAGAACTAAAGCAGGTCTAAGGCAGCAAACATAAGCATGCTTACTTGAAAGAAATTTTGGCTGAAATCAACGGGACATTTGCAGAAGTGCATGTAGAATTAGGACAATCACCAATCACCACCATCGGAAATTGGGTACTCAAGAACGTGGTCCACTCACAGAATAAGTCAGACTATTCAGAAGGGCATGTGTTCATATGCTCTCTATGGTATGTGAGGACTAATTGGTGAATAATCTCCACAGATAGTTAACATAGCTTGCCTATGTTCGTAACAAAGCCTTGAAACACATACATTTCTTACCAAAAACATTTATTCAAGGCGGTAGTTTGCTGACAGAGCAAGTTGGGAGAGATTAAATTCTGTGAAAGTCTTAGAAAGTAGAATATGTTATATTATAATTCTTACGCTGAAGGATGGGGTAGCACATTTTTTAAAAAAGTGCTTCAAGATTTTAATATTCTCAAATTAAGGGTTAATGTCCATTTAATCTAGAAATTTATATCCCACACTTTCCCTTCCCAACAGGAGAGACATTATTAAGGCAGCATTATGTTAAAACCACATTCAATTTTAAAGGGGAAATTAGGAAACAAAAAGGGCAAATGTTTAATGGCCCAGTACAGACATACTGTTACTAGTGTCCTGGGACACCAGAAGCACATCTTAGTCATAACAAGATCTGGGTATACTATTGCTAGCCTTCTCGCCCTTCCACCTCATCCCTGTTAAATTATGCTTACACCAGCTTTATTAGATCTGGGAAAATGATACCGGCTCAAAGCAGTATCATTAACAGAGCATTAGTCTGCACCATTCTTAATATATTACCCCGCCTCCTCTGTGTGAGCTTTACTTTTCCATTTGTCTGGTGCCAACAGTGACAAAGGATTGTGTCAGTTCCAAATGCTAAAATCAACCATATTGGCTTAAAGTGTGTTTTCAAACTCTAGTTAAAGTTCTGATTGCCATTTCTTGAAAGAAGCTGACTGTGGGCCCAAACTTATCCAACTTCCTGTAGCTGATGCAGCTGCAATGCAGCCCTGAGGTAAGCAAACCTCTTACCTTGAAGAGGCTTCCATTACTTCCCCTGCACCACAGAATGCAGCACACACCCTATTGGAATGGCTACATCAGGGCTGGAAAACTGGTTAAGATTTGACCCTGTATTAAGTATTGTATTGTGCAAACTAACACTCTGTTATACCTGCATTTGAGCCCGCATCATTTCCCCAGTTTTAGTAAAGCTGATGTTTGAACAGAGTAACATGGGAGACTGAGTGTATGGATGGGGAGAGGACTAACAACTCCATACCAAGATCTTGCTATGACTGAGACACTGTTGTAGCCAAAAGCTACCTCATGTCACCAGGCTACTTTCCACTTTAGCCTGTGCAATATGGATAAATATAGTGAACTGAGTCAAGCACTGGACTTCTCATGCCAAACAAACATACGACTGAAAACCTACTATTAAAAAGTCATGCGAAGACTTTAAAGCTGCAACAGCCTTACCTTTCTTACAAGGCCGCAAAGCCTAGCAGAATAATTAGGAGTGGTTCTGAAATCCACCTCAGTTACACAGCAACCAAATGGGGGGGGGAAGAGAGAGAGAGAGAGAGAGAGAGAAGAAATAAAGCCACCCCAACCTGAAGGACAATGGGATCTATGCACGTAAACTTTGTTTCTTCTCGGTACAGGTATTCAATGGAACACTTCAGCAGGAGAATTTTAGGGTTTTTAATACAGGAGTTCATCTAGAAAGAGATGGAGTTGTTAAACATACATTACTACAATTTTGTACGAAAAGCATAAATAAAACATTCTCTAACAAGACTTCATGTGGCAAACTAATACTCAAAAGCAAACGAGTGACCTAGTCAAAACTTCAGTTTATCTATCATCTATCCATCCTAATCTTACAATCAATGGTCAAGTTCTTCAGTTTAGGGCGCACACACACACCCTCCAAGCTGGATTGCTTGGATTAGGTCAGATGTTCCTTCCCATCATTATACATCATACAAGGTAGCTCTAGCCCTCAAGCAGCTTGGCTGAAGACCCCTCCAAAATGAAACTGCCCAAAAGTGCACTCTTTAGTAATCTCATTTCCCAATGGAAGGGGAGCCCACCAAGGCAAAAAACAGCTCTGCCAATGCAAGAGAACATCTGATAAAAAGGTACAGAAGAGGGGGGGGAAGAGAATAACCACAAATGTTATGTAAGTTATATGGAACATCAAGTGTTTCACTGAGCTAATCAGGCTATCATGTTATACAAACTAAAACACCACTCTACCTTTTTATGTGCTATATTCTTGGTGCATACAAAACCATTCACCACGATCGAGTCAAATTTTTTTCCTCCTGGGATCTAAAAAAAAAGTAGAATTTCAAGTCTTGTTTTCCCCATGAAACCCAATTTGTGAGTAAAGCTATGCAAAAAGAAATGAAACAGCCAGTACAAATAATGTGACTTCCCAGGCCAGGTTCACATAAACAGGCATGTCATAGACCAAAAACCTTATCTAATTTTATTTATCTGTTCATTCACATTGTTAAGGGCCTTTCCAGGCATGAAATTTACTGTCCTATAAAGTGCCTGTGTTGATTTATTCTACACAATCTAATTTCCTGCCCCCTCAAAGAGATATAGTTAGAATGTGGGGGAAATGCAACACCCCAGAAACAGTAAAAGGTTGTTTATGGGAAAAAGAATATGCTTTCCCAAAGTAAATGCAATTCAAAGTGCTATATGAAATGCTGTTGCAAAAATGGCACTTGACATTATATGTTGCTTCTTTCAGTCTGTACACTCCCTTGCTGTACCAATAAGTACAGAAGCATCCAGGTCGCAACCCACCAGGGAAACCAGAAAGGAGTGATTCCCCTTTAAGGCCCAGAAATCAGCAACAGCATGATCTCCACAATTGTACTGCTGCTGATCAGAGAGGGTTTTTTTTAAGTTTATCTGGTGGTCACAGTGGCTCTCTGGAGGGCCCACGGAGCCTGTGAACCCCTCTGCAGCCCTCCTGGTAGTTCCAAACTGCCAGGAAAAAAAAGAGAAAAAGCCACTTCCTTCTTTTGTCGCAAAACCCAAAGCAGTTTTTTCTCTTTTTTAAGCTTATGATTGTGTAGTTACCTTCCCCCTGCTCCACGCACAAAGACTTATGGTGCTCCCAACCCCCTTGTAGGAGTTTGGGAAGCACTGATCTACTTTCTATTTGCAGCAGTGCAACCACCAGCATAACTTTTTAAAGAACATATTCCACTACTAGCACTGGATAAAGTTGAAATAAATATTGCGATAAGGGAAGGACACTGGGGCAAGGATGGATTGGGGAAGAAAAACAACAGTGATTGCATTTATCTCTTGCCTTTCCCCAGAATGGAACTCAAGGTGGTTCACACAGGGCTTTCCAAAAGGTAAGGCAATGACCAGACCCAAACCTGATTAGCTTTGGCAGGTTCGTGGCTGCCAACATGCGCCCTGAGACCAAGCCAGCTTTAGGATCTAGACAAGCCTCAACAGGAAGGAAAGAAAGGTAGTCCCAGTATATGTGCTTGTACATCTTCTTTCATCTATTCAGACAGGCTTGTGCTCATATACCTGCTGGCTGTATGCGAGGACTTGCTGAATAATCTCAATAGTTAACATAGCTTGCCTTTGTTCACATCAACAAAGCCTTGAAATAAGACACACACTTCTACACCAAACACATTTAAGCTAATCAATTCTCACTTGTGTCAAACTTTGATTACATTAAGTAATTGACTTCACTAAACATTTTTAAAATTGGCAAGTGGCTTAAAGTGTAAGACAGTATCTTCTTTTAAATTCAAGATTATAATGAGGAATGCTGTGAGTTACATTCAAAATAAACATTAGAATCGAAAGATGATTAAACAGAAGCCAGCACCATTATACATCAGAAATTTTGCAAGAAGCACATGCACTGTGATTACCATTGTCACTACCACATACAGTGTTTTTAAACAGAAACAATAGATTTTAAAAAGCCAGAATAATAATCTGGTTACTTAAAGGTTAGTTCAGGCATACACATTACCACCTACCAGTTAAACACTGTGGCCAGCCAGCCTTCCTTTTTTCACAATTCTAAGCAGCAAAAATAGGACATCAATCAAGTCCATGGACAACCACCATACAGTAGGCCTGCATTATCCATGCAGGTTCTGTGCTGGAGGCTTTCTGAAGCCGGGAGAAGCTGTGTTTTCAGCTTTGCTGAAAACCAGAATTTTGCTCAGGGAAAATTGGCTGCAGGCAGATGCATGCAGCATCCATGACCTTCAGAAAGCCACTAGACCCAACTGGAGCTAGCCCCTCCTGTGATGCTCAGTAGCGGGGCCAATTCAGCATCCGCAAATGTTGGAATCTGTGGAAAACGCAGGCCCCGTATGGTTAGTTTTGGGCTTGTTTGGTCACAAATTATGTAGCCTTGAGCTAGTCAGTTAACAAGAGAGAAATATTTTTAGAAGCAGATCCCATTGTTCAAAGTCCGCACAACTCTTAAGAGCGGATTTTTCTACTCTAATGTGCAGTTCTCCACACCACATAAACTCACTTTTTTGACATGGACCAATTGGCGAATGTCCATATCATCATCCCTGTTTTTGACATCAGGTCGGACGGTCTGAACCACCTGGCAGACGACCGGCACAATGATATCCCTCCATGAAAGGGACAACGATTCCCTATACAACAGCTGCTGAAGCAGGGCCATCATGTGGTTGTGATTAGCTGAGCTGCAGGAAAAAAAATAGAGAAAAGGGTTTAAATTCAGGGACGGAGATATTTAAACCTCTAAAAAAATCTTTAAGAAGCAATACTGAGGGCTAGCATCTCCTTCAAATTTCCATACAACTCTACCTGAAAACTGACATCAGGTGTCGGGGAGGGGGTCTTAGAACATCTAACCTGAGTTACAAAGAAAATGTCCAGCATTTCCCCAAGCAGTGTGTCATGCATTCATAACCTTGGTGGTAGCTTCACATGCAGTCTTGACTCTGAACTCACACACAAAGAGGTAAGTGTCTCAAACGGCCAACATTACCACACTGGAAGCATGCCTCCAGAATTAATCACCCTCCCCAACAGGGGATCTTTGGTGATCTGAGAGAAAGGGAGAGCATGTGCACACATGATTATTTCAGTTCAAGTGCTTCTCTGCTCCCTGCCAACTTTGTACCCTTGTTTTTCATTTTCAAAAGGTCACAAGATGGCTTATAGAAACTGAGAAAGATCCCAGATTGTGTTACGAAGATGAGCTCTGCAGATCCTAGCTGTGTGTATGAGTGTGTCCACCCAACTTACAGCAATCTTTCCATGGCTTGTTTTTCTCCATTCTCTTCCCTCAGAAGGTCCAGGCTGCTGTGGTGCCACCCTAAAGGTGTGAAAAACAGCTCCTTGGATTTTTCTTCAACTCTCCGATTGAACAGTGACTCTAAGAACAGCAAGGAGAAAAAAGTTGTAATACTACATCTTAAGTGATCCATTGATTTCTTCCAGATTCAGGGCTGCTTCTCTCCCCCATCCCCTCACACCACCTTCCTACAAGGTTGCACTTTATCAATTCTGCAGTTCATTTGCAATAAATTAGAGATGGAGCTCCATATTTCATGCTTTTAACATCAGCAAGATCCTTCGGGACAGAAACTATACAACTGATCCAAACCACCATACAGCTGGTTCCACACACATACACAGAAGCTTTTGGTGTCAGTTTCTTGAAGACCCACAATATCAACATGGCAAACACTATTGAAGCAAAGGGAGCTTTTAAAAGTTGCTTGCAACACCACATGAGTGTAGGACGGGGAATTCCAGGTAATAATTCCTATACTACTGGGAGATCTTGGACATATCTGAAGTACCTTTTTGGATCCCAGCCTGACAGACAGAGCTTGTGCACCATGTAACAAAAGCTCTTCCCCACCTCCTCAATTTAAAAATGTGGGTCTCACCACAGAAATTCTGGTTTTAATCTTCAAATAAGGACAGTATTGCCATTGCCCACACATAGAATGAAGAGCCCTGCAACCTTCAAAAACACCCCTGATCTCTATGCAACTCACACTGATATAGAAGTATTTTACCGGCATTCCTGGGTAAAAATAATTAAGGAAATCAGAATTTATAGGCTTTTAAAAATGACAAAGAAGTCAAAGCAGAAGACAGGCATTTTTGCTAATTTATGGTTTATGTGGCATGGATGAGGCCATGTGGCTTTGCTTAATTGCTGAAAAAAAGCTTCATAGTTTCAAGCCCTCAAAAGGAAGAAAACTGCTATTCCAACTTGTCCTTCAGAGAACAACAGGAGAGGGAAATGGGACAGCCCCTTTCCCCCAAGTCCTTGGGCATAAGACTGTTTTCTCCCGGGACTGTAAGAACTACACAACTCCTGCCCTTATTTCAGTCAAACACATTACCTGGGGGGGGGCAGGGAAAGAACTTGCATAGGCAATTGGATTAAAAGGCTGCATCACCACACCAGGATAACAACTGCATAGGACCACTGTACAAAATTGCATTAAAAGGCTGCATCACCACACCAGGATAATCCCACGAGTGCTCATAACCCAACAAACCAATCACAGAAAAGGTTTAGGTCTGCCACAAGGATTGATTGTTCAGTTTAGGTTTGAGCCATTTAGGGGCCCAAGCTTAATTTCAGATACCATTCAGGTTCTCCAAATGGAATACTTGTGTTAATGGAATACAGGGTGTTAAGGACCATCCCAATTCGTTACGCAGGTAATCATGTTTCACAAGAAGGTGCACTGTCTATATCAGTGACGGTGAACCTTTTGGGCTCCCCATGTCAAAAACGCCCAACTTGACTCTGCTGGTGTGTCACAATCCCTCCCAAATGAAAGAGTAAACATTATTTGCATATTCATTTATTTACAAAAATATAGCCTAATCACGTTTGGGGCTATGCATTATAAAAAGAAATCAAATCATTACAAAAATGAAATACTAGTAAAACAAACTCAGTTGTTGTCAGGTATTGGTGAACTCTGGCGTGTCACCCAAAACATCGTGGCATGTCACGCATGTCATACGTTCGCCATTACTGATCTATATCTAGTTTCCTAAATAGGTTCTGCCATACACAATGCAGCAGACCATCCTGACAATTTTCAATTCACGGTATTTGAGGGTGCATTCAAATGGATAGATTTTCACAGTATCTTGGAAGGTGATCTTGGGCCAATTACTCCAACATCTCTTCAAGGGTTGTTGAAGCATAAAACAGAAATCTACACATTGCCCTGATCTCCTTGGAGAACACATGGTTTGTATTTTAAGTTATACTGACACATGATCACATGAATCAACTCTACTTCCCAATTACTCTTCTTAAAGGCTATTGTGTTCCTAACTCAGTGTTCTTCAAACTTGGGGTTGGGACCCCAATGGGGTTGCAAATAATAATAATAATGCTCGCATTTATATAATAATAATAATAATAATAATAATAATAATAATAAATTTATTTATATACCACCTTTCTTAAGATCACTAGATTTCTCTAATGACTGTAACTCAAAGTGGTTTACATAGGCAGACTTTTATTCACAAACCCGAAGGTTTTTACAATTTACAGAAACGTTCTATCTTTCAAGAACAACACTCATACAGATCTTTCTTTCTGGATTTAGCCTTCTTTCTTATCCACCCGTCTGTCTTCTGCTGGCTGAGAAGAGGCTTCCCTGCAAAGCCTCAGTTGTCGGTTCGTGGCAGCTTTCAGGAATGGAAAAGGTTGCAGGCCATTGTACTAGAGTACCACCAGGTAAAGGGGGAAGGCATCTGATGTGCCCCTTCAGGTACCAGGAGTTCATGTCCCTGTCCTGCTCAGGTTCTTAGAAACTGTGCTAAAATAGCTTTCATCAGTGCCTGACTTCATGGTAATTGTTTCTGTTCTCTCTAATAAGAATATGTAGTTACAGTGAACAGTGCTGGGAATGGGCGGTGACAAGGGTGGGGTGGGCGGATAGGGTCCTGGAAGGGGTGGGATCGACAGTGGGGTCCCCAGTCTCATATGTTATTGGGGTCATGGCACAAAAAATGTTGAAGACCACTCTCCTAACTCATTTCATACAGTCTCCTCCCAGCTGCCAATTATATTTGTTGAACTCTAGTTCCTAATGCCAAAGATTGCCTAGAGCAGGCGTTTGGATCCAGATCTCCCTGGTCTACTCTATTTTCATTGTATTAGTTAAGATTAGCATCTCAAAGCAGCATTCCTGCTTTAAAGGTCAACAATCTACACAAAATTAACTTGCAGCGTTTCCAATGACTCAGAAGGAACATCTCTTGGGTCATAGCTAGCAAGCCATTCTCTAAATGCAACAGCACTTGAACTTCATTGTTTTTGCTTAAGAACAGATAAGAGCATCTCTCATCAGAACAGCTTGCCAACTAACAGCTCAATCCAGTAGTCCCTGACCACCTGGAAATGCGGTGGTAGCCAGGTGGCTACTGCTGCAACCCAAGGCAGCCAGGCAGCCCGGGGGGGGGGGGGCTCTACGGGGAAAGGGGACATTCGTTTTTAGCCAGAGCAGAAGCAAGGGCCTCTGAGTAAGGCTATGTGGCCTTACTTGGAGATCAGGAACTGGCATCGAGAGTCACCACCTGCCCCACCTCCACTCCACCCCTCCCCCAGAACGTCCTCCAGTTCTACCCAGAATGGCCACATCGCTGGTGAGCGGGACTCCCTTCGGGGCACCCATGGCCGTTGTCACCATGGTACCATCCCAGCGCCAGCGGTAACGACTTACCACTAGCATGGGAGGCGCTTTATGGTGCCTTGCGAGACATTTGCTCGGGCGGTACGTGGTAAGGGTCATTGGATTGGGCCCATGAAATGTTTTTATGGGAAGCGTTTCTGCTGTATTCCTTCTGCAAAAGTTCCAGCGGAATGTACATCAGCAAGCACTCCACCATACCCTTCTAAAGCCCTGATCACAGGGAATGAAGAACTGTGCTTAATCCTATGAACTCTCCCAGCTACAAATGGGAGAGACAGGGATTAATACATTCACAGTCCTTTTGGCAGGCGTCAACAGTAAAAAAGAGTGGACCCCAATATACATGCATCCACAAGAGGTCCTTCTTTTTCAAAGAGGGCCCATTTTCAAAGGGCCCGGTCGGCCCTCCCCCTCCCCCAAAGCCCACCCCCTGTCTCCATTACATCCTCCTGCCACCCTGTCATATCACACACACACACACACCCGAGCCAGCTTTCCTTGGCTGGAGCAAACTCACTCTCTCCAGCACTGAATCTAGGTTCTGGGAGCTGGTGAAGGCCTCTGTGCTGGTCTACCCAACTCTCAAGCCAGCCCAAGTGTGCCTGACGGCTTGTTTGCAACACCCGGGAGCCGGCACAGGGGCCTGCAGTGGCTCCAGCTGGTCTCTGGACTGCTCTACCAATGCAATATTAAAATTATGTCCCTGAAATAATTCTGATTAATTTAAACTACAGAGGAAACAGTGGCCTACGCTGCTTGACGTTTAGCATCTAATGAATATCCGAAAACAGAAGATCAACATAGCTATATTATGGAAGGAGGAAGGTGCACATACCAACTACCAGTCACCAGGAAAAATGAATTGCCAGATAGCTGCAGTTCTGTGTTTACAGATGTTCACTTAAACCGGAAACAAACCAAACAGCAGAAGCCAGAGGGAAAGACCAAAAATCATTTTGCTGCATTCAGACACGTGGCAGACACTCAGATGTCATCAGGCTCTGAATAAGAGCACTATCTTTTTGTATACTCCTTCACCAACAGGAGAAAAACCTGACATGTTCACCCAACACTATTTGATCTGCCCACCCATTTGGTAGGGGAGAAAAGAAAACCCTCGTTCAGCTTACCTTTGATGAAAGCGTCACTTATTGAGATCATCTGTTGCCCTCCGTTGTCAGCAATCAAGTACTCTAAAAGGAGAAGGGGAAAAAATTATGGAGATGGGAGGGGAAGAGGAAGAAGTGACAGGTTGTACTGGTGTGGCTAGTATAATTATATAGCATACACACCCACTCCATACGAGAAGAGTTATGACTCATCTACAGTATATAGTCACTGTTGTAGGAACAATCCGAATGTTGTTGCTAATTGTGCTCTGAAGTTCTCATTCTTTCTTATCCGGTCAGTGTGTTGCCATCCCTGCCAAATCGTGTATGAAGCAGTTAAGGAACCAGCTTAACATGAAAGAGACTGAACAGAGCACCTTCCCAAACACACATGTGCCAGCCTAACTCCAGGTTAGGATTACACTCTTAAAAATTGAAGTTCAAAAAAAACTTTGAAGTATGGGAAACATCTTTATAAAAAAAGAGATTAAGCTTCTACTATGCTTAATTGACAGTATTAATTGATAGCATTAATTGATGCTCTGCACACTTTTTATAATGCTTTGTGCTTTAAGCAGGGCAGCTAGCGAACATCCATTTTTAGCACCACAACAGTGCTCTTACTTTGGACATCTCAGAATACAATCCTAACCTGGAGTTAGGCCAGCACAATTTGGCTGCCACAAGAGACACAATAAAGTAAGTTTGGACTTCTCTCGGAGTCGGGGGGGGAAGGAGCACGCATGTGTGCTGGCCAGTCCAAACATACTTTACAGTGTCCCTTGCGCTAGCCAAACTTTGCTGGCCTAACTGTGCCTGTCTAATTTCAGGTTAGGATTGCACTCTGAACAAAGTAAAGGAATAAGTCATGAAAAATATCCCAAAATCTTTGTCGTTCCTGGCAGATTTACTATTTGTTTCTGTTTATTCTGTTCCTTTGCAGATTTGACGAGTTTTTCCTCTGATTACAATGTGCCAACAGCAGCAATCAACACAAGTTACATATTTCCTCTTTTCATGTTTCCACTGTAGAATAAAAAGGAACAGGGAGAGGCTTATGCTTGCTAGCACACTGGGACAACTCACGTGGAAGTTGTCCTCAGAGGAAGGCACCATGTCCACCATGACGTGTTCCAGAAAAAGTGTGGTTTACTTCCTCTTTACCCGCTTGTAAGATCAAAAGTGGCTCCAGTATTACTTTTGTATACCATATATAACCTGAGCGTGCACACATGCATGTATGATAAATGCCACATCTTAGAAGTTTTGACACTACTTGTTTATATATTCCCTCAGAGTTCTGACAGAGAAAGCAGCTAAAAGGTGGTCTTAAAATAGTAGTGCCCTATCCAAGATAGGAACCATTATGAGAAGTGAGATTTCAAGATCAATTGTTTGAGAATGTGCTACACGTGTATTCACTCGACTGTGGTGGTTTAACGTCCTGCATTGTAGGAAGTGCTTAGAACACAATCTTCCAAACCAGTATCTTGGAGAACAGTAGTTTACCAATTGAAGAAGCTTTCTATCTTTGTGGGCATGAGAACAGAGGAAGAAAGAGGGCACGGATTTGTCACTTCTCTCTCACATGTTCAAAATTCAAACAAGCTATAGCTGTCTGGATTGTCTGAAGTGGTCTACTTCCTGTCCCAGTCACACACTTTTAGAGTGCGATCCTAACCTGGGCTGGAACAGTGCGGAACTGTGCTGCGTCCCAACCAATTTTGGAGGCGGCAGCAGCTTAATACGGGGCAAGGGGTTGAACGTTGCCTTGCCCTGTGGTAAGCAGCAAGCAGCCCAATAGGGCTGTTCGGATCTGCACCAGCCAAATAGCAGGTGCACGTCCACGCAGCCAAGAGTGGCCCAAATCAGGGCTGCCCAGCCCAGGGACGGGGATTTGGATGTGTCCTAACAGCTGTGTCCCATCTCCACCCCCTTTCTGCCCACAGGTCCACTCTCCCACCATAACTCCTCCTACCCACCTCCGGCACAGCCTCAGCATGGGCCAACTAAACCAATGCATGGCCGGCACAGCTGGCAGGCTGCGCAGCACACGTTCGCCGGCGCTATCATCTACGCTGGCCCAGTGACCAAATCCGCGGTGCAGATACTTTACGGCATGTTTGCGACAGCACTGGTCTGGTGTAAGAGTGCTGTGCCAGCGCAACCCCAGGTTAGGACTGTGCCCTTAGTCAGATTTCTGTGGTATGACGAACAACGGTAGTGCCTTACAATCTGCTCTAATTTCTCAGCATTCTTTGCACTATTATAAAGGAGTCTTTACCCTCCTGTTCTGGACTAAAGCAGCTGCTAACTCCATAGGCGGGCTCAACAACGCAAATCAAAACGCCTAGCTTAAGGTGCTTTCAACCATGGTTTGCCCTTTTAAATTGCCACTGCTCCAAGATGTGCATGAATTCCAGATACAACTTGAACATTTCAATTTTTCCACATCTAGAAAATGTCTACGTATCACCAGTGGTTACAGTAGGTGATTACACTTCTGTATTCATCAATTACAATACATCTGAATAGGCTTTCAACAAGACCCGTAACACACATTTTACAATAAGTAAGGTTACCAATCAACTGCAACACACCAACTTCCAAAAACAGGCATCATTAAGTGAGGGTAGTGAATGCTCACTTATTGCCCTCTTGTGGTTAAGTAATGGTGATTCACGGCTGCTTTCAGATGTCATGGGCAAGCTGAACAAGAGAGGCAGTGCCATTCTAATCTTACTGCAAGAGGTCTATCAGAGGATTGTGTTTGCCTAACAAAGCTACTTCTTATCTTCATCATGGTAAAAACACAACAGTTGTCAACAGGCTCAGACCAATAACCAGGGGAGAGACCATGCGGACTGCCATTTCTGGAGACACTTCAGAATCATTCTTTGAATTGCCAAGATTTCATGTGACATGCACAAGTTACTCAACATTTACTCAACAGAGAGCTTTTCATTCAATAGGTTTTTTAAGCATGCAGTATTTTTTTAAAAACTATGTTAACTTCTGCTACTACTATAGCGCTCTAGGATATTAGTTTCATCAGAAAGCATTTTAAGTAGTTAAGGGTTTTAGTAAGCAGAAGCTGTTGCATAATGTTACTTGGTATAAATACATTCCAACATCCGTTGAATTACAATAACTCACTTTTCTCTCTACCTAGGGTATGCACACAAACAAAATTTGCCTTTAAGCAGGCAGGTTACACGGCCTGTACTGTAGCAGGCACCTTGGGGCAGAGGAAATATTTTTCTTATTACCCCAGGTAACATCCCAGTCACCCCTATGGGGCATCTCTGATTCGCACCAACTATTTAGCTTGCACAAATCTGAGAAGCCTGGTGTAACACCAGCCAGCCTGGAGAGGGGTCAAGGATAAGGCATGTGCTGCTGCCGCCAATCCCCTCCCCTCCCTGAGATGATACTTTCCTTGTCCCTCCTCTCCACTGCCCTCCCGCCACCCTGACCAGAACCATCTTACCTGCTCTGGCCAAAGCAAGGTTGGGATCCAGCCTGGCTGAGCCTGCAGGGGGCCTCCAGGCCAGCCCAGCCAGCTCTCAAGTTGGCGCAAGTGTGCCTTGTGGCACACCTGCGACATTCTGAGCCAGCACAGGGACCCCTGTGCTGGTTCAAATGCCAGTTTGGGCTGGGTTGCCCATGTCTCGGAGGCCAGGTGGGGACGAAGGAGAAAAAATGAGGAACAAAAAGGGGAAAAGACTAACAAGGCTCATGTTTAAAAAAAAAAACACAGGATGGGTATGGTTCTAACCTGGTATTGCTGCATGCAGAGCAGTAGCATGAAGCCACTGAGAGTCCCAGACTGCAATTTCTCTCTGATTTTGAGCCTGAGCCCAACCCAAAAGCACCATGTCCTTAAAGAAGGACAAAATGCCTGAAGAACAGGAAATCAAACCCAAGCCTAGCAGGCTACAAACCAGCACAACCTGCAGCAGGACCATGAGCTCCATGAGTGGGGCCATCCTGATCTTACGGTCACATTCCATAGTCATGACATCTGCCATGCAGTCAGTGCTCTTCAAACTCTTGCACGCTGGATGGACAAAAGGGTGCCCCTGTAAGAAGAGCTACACAGGCACTTGAACACCCAAAGCCAGTTGGTGGCAAACGGTCCAATTCCCAAATACAAGCAGAGACGCATGAGCAAAAGAACTGGTGAGGGAAGCAGAGGAGGGGGTGGGTGCCCCCCCGGCTTGGGAGTGAAGGAGAAGGTGGCAGGAGCAAGTGTTCAATCAAGTTGTTCTCAAACCCTGCCTCCTAGCACGTGAGACTCCAGGTGGTCACTGCCTCGTACCTTTTTGGTCAGCAGGGTGAGGGGGCACGTGTGGGTACTTGGAATGCTTCTTGATATGGAAGTTCACGTTGTCCAGCTCCACGTTCAGGCTGATGGAAGCGGCTGAGTCGCTGTCCATGGCAGACTGGAAGCTGCTGACAGAGGTACGCTTGCTAGGGCTGGCCGAGTCTTTTAGATTTGGGTGAGGGGGGGGGGAAGAGAGATACAGGGAGGAAGGGGGTGGGTTTAAATAGTAGGTATTCATGAGGGTATCAAGGAGAGGAGAGAAATGGTGTGAATTAAACAGAGCCTGGAGTGCAATACTGAAGAGAGAAAGAAAGAGAAAGGACACAGTATTTTCATCTCCCGAACCCTGCTGGCTTACTTGGCCTTAGAATGCAGTCTGAAGGCTATTTGCTCATAGCAGAGTGCCGACTGGCTCGCCAAACCCTTACAATGCAAAGAGCTTATGCCAATTTCAAAGATGAAAACGTCTAGCAACCTTCACAGAAAATACTGCATCTACTTAAAAAGGATTAGATTAAAAAAAAAATTTCTACAGCCATCACAGGCCAAGCAAAGCAGAAGTCACACTTGCCACTAATAGTTGGGGGGGGGGGACATTCTGAAAAGAGGGACACTGGAAACTCACTGGTCAAGTTATCATCTCCTTCTTCTGCAATTTGTTCTGTGTCGCTGTCATCAAACTTTATGTCTTTGAACCACGAAGGCTCAGAATGACCCTCCACAGAGTTGACAGAATCACTGTCAGGAGAAGGGGTTTCGGAGAATTCTGTGCTCTGTAAAAATCACATGTGAGAGAGATGGAGAGAATGAGAACACCATTTCTTCAATTATTCCTGCTAGTACACTAGTGAAACAAATGGGGTTCACCCAAATGTTCCGAAAAAAATTAAAGATGAGATATGCGATGTGAAGAAGAGCAGTAAATCCAAGTTTATTGGGGAGCCAAATCTAAAAAGGTATCAAGGAGTATCAAATCTAAAAGGGTATCAAATCTAAAAATCTATAGAACTAGGAATACCACTTAACACTGTCATTTGTTCAAAGAACTTCCCATGTATTATCTTCCTATAATCATTAAAACAACCATACAAAGGATATGCAAGGATTCTATCCATGTTGCAGTTGAAGAGCTGAGGCCGAAAGAAGAGCCTTGCTTAAGTGAATTCATGACAGAGAAGAATTTCAAAACGGGAGATCCTCCAATTAAAGCTCTTTAAAGCTTAACACAATAAAAGAGGGGGGGAGTATGGCTCAACTTCAAAGAATCAGGAAAAAAATAGTTTGCATGTCAGCTGCCCCCAACTTTGGAAAACATGGGTTTTATGAAAGGACCGGCCATTATCCCACCTCACCCCCCCAGATAAAAAAACCAGTGGGGCAAACAGTTTATTTTAGAAAACAGTAGCTTAGCAAACTAGAACTACAGGTCTTGCATGCAGTCTGAAACAAAGGCAGCTTATTTTTGGCAAAAAGAAAGGCATTTCATCTTGCTTATTTTCCAGAAGTATGCTTCCACCATGCTGAATTGAGAGTCTATCAGCACCCAATAAATCCTCTACATTGTTCAAGCACACACAATAGCCAGAGTTCTACATACAGTCTATGGATGGCTGCGTTCCCCTAAACATAGTAAATTTGGTTTAAGATAAAGGTTTCCCATGACCGAATGGTCTAGTTGTGACCAGACGTAGGGGGCGGTGCTCATCTCCGTTTCTAAGCCGAAGAGCCAGCGTTTTTCCCGAGGTCAAGTTTCCATGGTCATGTGGCCAGGGTGACTATATGCCAAGGCACACGGAACACTGTTACCCTCCCACCGAAGTGGGGCCTATTTATCTACTTGCATTTTTATGTGCTTTTGAACTGCTAGGTTGGCAGGAGCTGGGACAAGCAATGGGAGCTCACTCCGTTGCGTGGTCTCGAACTGCTAACCTTCCGGTCAGCGAGTTCAACAATAGCGTTTTAACCTCCAGCGCCACCACATCCCGGTGTACTGGGTTCAATGTACTGGGTCTTAAAAGCTATGTGCTTTTATTTAGGTTCACACAAAAATTTACAAAGCATATCAGGATTGGCAAATGTATCCACAACAGTTTTACTGTACATTTCTGTGATCTGCAATCTCCCGCATGAGACATGTAGTAAATGTTAATCTTCCAGAATGCCACATTTCCTCTCCCCAATTATTCCACAGGCACTAGAAGTCCCACTGTGTGTTGCCCAGCCCCTTTCATGCCTATGTGACCCAAAACACAATCAGAAAAGGACAAGCTAACAAGCTCCCTAACAAGCTTCAGCTAGCTGTAACTGGACACTGAGACCTCCACCAAATGGTTGTGCTGAAATACAGCCTTTGCTCCAAGGTTAGCAATGCTCAACCCATGGAAGAAAAATACCATCCTGGCCAAAGGTTTTGAGAATGACACAAAGATTAATTCACACAAGGTCTGCTGCTCCAGTGTGGAAGATGGCAATGTGCATATACTCCAGGATGTTATGAGGAGTGATCAGATCAATTGCAATTAATTGCACAGTCCCTCTTTGCCAAGAAAATGAACTTAATTCCCCAAAAACATTTCCACTGCATTTCAGCCCTGCCACAACAGGAGCAGCTGACATCATGTCAGTGACTCCCTCATTAACACAGGTGTCAGTGTTGACCAGGACAAGGTTGGAGACCACTCTGTCATGCTAACTGACTCAGAACAACAGACTGGAAGCTTTAAAAGGATGGTAGTGCTTGACATTGTTCTTCCTCTATTCACCATGGACACCTGCAAGGAAACACGTGCAGCTATCACTGCTTTGCACAAAAAGGGATTCACAGGCAAGGATGTTGCTGCTACTAAGATTGCACCTACATCAACCATTTATCATATATCAGGAACTTCAAGGAGAGAGGTTCAATTCTTGTGAAGAAGGCGTCGGGGCGCCTAAGAAAGTCCAGCAAGTGCCAGGACTGTCTCCTAAAGGTGATTCAGCTGTGGGATCGGAGTACCACCAGTGCAGAGCTTGCTCAGGAATGGCAGCAGGCAGGTGTGAGTGCATCTGCATGCACAGTGAGGCGAAGGCTTGTGGAGGATGGCCTGTTGTCAAGAAGGGCAGCAAAGAAGTCACTTCTCTCCAGGAAAAACATCAGGGACAGACGGGCATTCTGCAAAAGCTACAGGGATTGGACTGCTGAGGACTAGGGTAGTCATTTTCTCTGATGAATCCCCTTTCCGATTGTTTGGGGCATCCGGAACAAACCTGGTCCATAGAAGAAAAGGTGAGCACTACCATCGGTCCTGTGTCATGCCAACAGTAAAGCATCCTGAGACCATTCATGTGTGGGGTTGCTTCTCAGCCAAGGGAGTGGGCTCACTCACAATTTTGCCTAGGAACACAGCCATGAATAAAGAATGGTACAACATCCTCCAAAAGCACCTTCTCCCAACCATCCAGGAACGGTTTGGTGACAAACAATGCCTTTTCCAGTATGATGGAGCACCTTGCCATAAGGCAAAAGTGATAACTAAGTGGTTTGGGAACCAAAACATTGAGATTTTGGGTCCATAGCCAGGAAATTCCCCAGACCTTAATCCCATTGAGAACTTGTGGTCAATCCTCAAGAGGCGGGTGAACAAACTAATGCCCACAAACTTTGACAAACTCCAAGCATTATGCAAGAATGGGCTGCCATCAGTCAGGATGTGGCCCAGACGTTGATTGACAGCATGCCAGGGCAAATTGCAGAGGTCTTAAAAGAAGGGTCAACACTGCAAACATTGACTCTTTGCTTAAAAACTTAATGTAATTGTCAATAAAAGCCTTTGACACTTATGCAAATGCTTGTACTTATACTTCAGTATACCATCGTAACATCTGCACGAAGATCTTCAAACACTGGAGCAGCAGACTTTGTGAGAATTAATCTTTGTGTCATTCTCAAAACTTTTGGCCAGGACTGTACATATTTACTACTTGAGCAAACAAAAATGAGGAAATAAAAATGACATCAACCTTCGCCATCCATAAGGCCAATTGGCCTCTTCACAGTGTAATTCCACAAATGCAGCTCTGAAGTATGCTTTAGGACACAAGAGCAGAACATTTCCAGGAACCTCCTCCAAATAGTTATCCACCCAGAAGTCACGATGAATAGCCATTTACTCCAAGTTACACTGATACAGCTTTCAGTAATCTTCTCTTTAACAGGAAGACAATCCTGTCTTCCAGGAAGACAATCTATCGTTCTGTGCTCTCCCACTCACCAGAGGCAGGGTGGTGGTTGTGGTCTCTACAACTCAACCAACTCATAGTCCCAAGTAGGTTATAGGAATTCTGCACTAAATACATGAATTAGATTTTTATGCCAAGGCAACTTTATCTTACATGGCATAATTTACAGTATGATCCCATGCAAGTTTGCTTGGAAGCAAGTGCCATTTTCTTCAGTGCAGCTTCCTGTCGGTAGGCAGAAAGTTAACATACATTTGTGACTTTATGCTGTTTAGGACATGCATACAGTGTCACACGATATTAACCTTCACCCTTGACCACTTGAAACCTTAAACTAGCAACCTTCCAGGATGATACCAATTACCTGCATACGTGAAAGCCTCTCTCTGCAACTATAAGAGACGGGAGCTTTAAACAAGGAAAAAGCTGAGGCTAACACTATATTGTATGCTTTTTCTGCATTTGCAATCACGAAGTGCCTCTCCCTGCACCCACTCCAAATTGTTTAGCCCTCTGCATCCCCAACTCAGACAAAAGAAAAGCAGCTTAGCTGGCAGCACTCCCTCTCATGACCATGGCATTATGAAACAGTCACACAGGTAAGGCAGTCTGATACTTTGGCCAAGGGAAGGCAGCTTCTTCTATCATCCCATTGCATGTATTGGTGTATGCTACTAGTCTCTACAGCCAGTTGTCCAGCATACTCTCACAGGGAGCAGGCTCATATTGCCCAAAGACAAAGAGTTAGGAAGTCCCACCTCTTTGCCTGAATGTGGCAACTGAGTTATCAGTTATAAGGAAGCCCTTTGCGAGCAAATAACCCTCCATGTAAGGATAATTGCTTGGAATACACTTGACTACTTGAACTTTCAGTCTCACATGTAATCAAGACAGCAATTTCTCCCAAGTCTACTTTCTCCCCTTCCACCTTTCCTGGGAGGTGCATACCTTTCTTTTCACTGAGGATTTCCCAGCTTTCTTGCTACATTTCTTGACCTTAAGTGATTAGGTTACATTCATTAGTTGATCAGAAATTTTTTAGGGCAAGTTGTCAAACAAGAACACGCAAACACTGCTCAAAAGACTACACTTCACCACAGCTGTTAGATTTATGTGCTTTAGAAGACTCCAACCACCACACAGCAGCAGAACAGAATGATTCACATGCAAAAGCCACCACAAAGGCAGAAAGTCATACCTGCAGTGGCCTATAGAGGGCATACTCGTCTCTGAAGATCTGATCATGGTGACTAACACAATCCAGCCAACGGCCATCTACCAGCGCCTGTCCTATCGCAATGGCTTGAGCTCTGCAAGACAGACGGTTTTAAGATCTCAAGTTATTCATTACCGAAGAGTCACAGCCTGAAACGCAAGTGTTGCATCCTCTCCCCACACGAAAAATAAAAACGCAACTGAAGAGAGACTACACATCAGAGATCTATATACTTACAGAATTTTCTCTGCCAGGTATGGCAAACTGAGCTCTACAAGGTTTTCCCCCTGTCTACATCAACAGTAAGGTAAGCCCTACTCCTTCTCGGACAGAACATCCCAAGCATCTTGGAAACACGCCTAAACTGTACGAAAGTTTTCGATATAGGATAGAGGTCACAGAGAATAAAAGCAAAACAAGGAAGTGGGGGGGGGGAGATGTGCACCCAAAAGAGAAGGCACAGAAATATTCCTTAACTTGTGGGTCTAATTTTTCCACCAAGCGGTGCAGAGAAGGCAACCTCCATTAATGCAGGAAGGATGGTTCTTATTCTAGTAAAGGGGAATCCAAGAGATTCTAGTATGCATACATGCAACTCACTTAAATTCATTAAACAAAATAACAATCATGTTTTGTTTTTGCCTCAAATGCATCCTGGAAGCTTCCTCTTGCTTTGAGTTGAACTTTAAATCAGACTAATCCTATCGCTCTTTTTTTTTTTTGCTACAATTTTTTTTTCAAGTTTATAAAAAGATGGACAGAGTGCCCCAGCCCACTAATACAAGCTGCTAGGGAAGGGGGCAGAATTAGAATGCAAGGAGGGTGGATGCACAGAGGCTAAAATGGAAGATTTTGCTCAAGGACGGACAGACAAATGAGAGATTTGAAAGACAAAGCTAGAACGTTATCTTTGGACAGGAAAAAGTACAGCCAAAAGACTTAGCTAAGCCCACATTGTAAAGTATAAGAATGATTTGGTCAGTGGGTAGGAAAAAATTTTGACCTTCATTACAGCTGGGCAGCAGTGTTGAAATAATGAGGCTTTGATCGGTTATATCCTATCTACCCTTGCCTTCCACTACATTTATCCAACCCTTGCTTAACTGCCTGTAACCACTGTGTTGCTACCCTGTTCATCTAACAGTTCTAGGGCATGAGCTATCATCTGGCGCCATCATCTCTTCCTCAACCACCACCACATTTAGTTCAGAGAGATCACGTAATCCTACTATCTAAGCACCCATGAGTCTCCCATTACCTTGTGGTAATGTGGCCATTCCTCATGAGCCAGTTGACCAATTCCTTCCCCACAATACAGTTGGGATGTGTTCGCAGCCAATAACGGTGATCCTGAAATTCCATCCCACTGTTGTGGTGGCATATTTTCTTCCACAGGTCCTTCAACTGGACAGAGTCCTGCAAGGCAGAGCGATGACATATTTAGATAACACACCTTCAGAGGGCTTAAGTGTTCTCAGGAGGAGGGAGGGCACAATGCCTATCTCTTGCAAGTTATTTACAAAGGGTTTTTTAAATGTATTGTTCCATGTAGTTTTATACACAATCATAAGGCATGCACATAAATAGAATGTAGCCGTTCCCTGTGGTTACCTTTTTTTTGTTTTTAATTACATGCAGTTAGAATAAAGACTATAAATATTGAACTTCCTTCAGCAGATAGTTTGTGATGCTGATGTCTGCCAATTTGCTTTTTGAGTAAAGCAAAAAAGGATCTTCAGAACATTTTGTGCTCTTGACACTTAGAGCTACTATCTAGAGATAGCACTGGAGCAATCAGGCTGTGAACAAGCTTAGAGTGGTAAACATTTAGCGAACATTTAACATAGTGAAAAACAAAAAAAAAATTAAGTCATAACCCCACCAGGAAGCTCCATCTCCAATGTTTTACAGTCTTGAAAGTTTTAAATGTAATTCTAAAAGCCATCCATATTGCCTTCCTGCTGCCTTTCCCTCCTCTCCTCTTCTCAATGAGCAAGAGTGGGTTTGCATCAAAAGGATGCAAATTTACGTAGCACCTCAAGCCCCCAGAGCACCATCAAGAAAAGCAAAGATAAGAAGTTGACTTTCCTATTCAACAAGCAGCAAGCCTTTAAAACCAATGTTACAAAGATAGCACTGGGATGTTGTAGTGGTTCTGGGGTTTTATATAGATCGGAAAGATCCAGATTAAAAACTTTGCCATGAAACTTCCTGGGCGATTTTGAACCAGTCACTATTTCTCAGCCTAACCTACCTAACCTGTTGTGAGATAAAAAAAGAGGAAAGGAACCATGTACACACCCTGAGCTTGTTGGAGAAGAGATCGTATAAAAACATGAAAAATAAATGTAAATCATGCAGACATCTCTTCCGAACCAGCATATTTAAGAGGGATCACAAATGCATCACATAACTTACTGCCTACTCAAGCCACTCATCCCAAATAGAACCAATGAGGTACCTTTTCCTATCAGTAGACAGCACCTCAAAACAAAACTTCTCAATGGAAGCAGTTCATTAATAGCACTGCAAGCCATTGAGATATGAAGGTATTAAGCAATATGCTTGAATGAATCAGTACATAAGGCACTAGAGCAACCCATGCAAGTTTAGAATTTGCATTACATTGCTTTATGTAACAACATTCAGAAGGCACACTCAACTACACACTTTTTTTTCCAGAAAACAGGAAGGCATTTGAAAATATAAGCATTAGTGTAAGATTGTAGGAAAGATAACATGGGGGAAAACCATATATACCACCCTTGAATGCACATTGAGATCTTCCACCCCACATGATCAAAGGGAAGAGCTTTAGTGCAGTACAAGTTGGTTACACTTTAGAAATCAGGTACCACAAAAAGGAGTCATAAGGATCTTTTCGACAGAAATAAGTAGCAACACAAAACACAAGAGCTTGCTTGTACCAGAAGAATTTTGCGCTCATCCTCATTGGTCTCTTTCACATAGGTGCGGTTGGCTTGTGGACTGACAGATGTCTCGTAGGAAGGCATCATGGGAGACCCTGAACGATCCAGGGACAGGTTAGTAACACTTGCTGATCTGTAGGAGAAACAGAACAATGCCTGTGCTAAGTTCTTAACACTTCACTCCACCCCTCTAAAATTAAACTTTAACAGAACAGGTCACAACATTAAGGCAATGTTCTCTCCCACCAAGCCAGATGTAATAGTTTTCAAAACCAGCAGCTGCTAACAAGAGAATTCTTAAGATCAAGGGCAGCAGCATCAAGTTACATTTCCCAAATGCAACTTCCCCTGTCTTCTCCATTCCTCCATTAAGGAGGCCTGCTGGATTTATTACCCCCTCCCAGTTAACCAAGAACAGTCTACTCAAGAATTCTCAGGCCCAACTCACATGTATGGTGACCCCCCACCGCAAGCACTTGGGAGTACACAAGTTCCCACTATCAGGCGCCACTAGCACTGGGGAAAACCAGCACCTCTATGTGAGGGTTGTGTGCAGCAATCTCAATTGGCTGTTATAATCAAAATTAAGATTGGTGCATACGTTTCGATCCAAAGACGGCACACAAGAGGGGATGGAGGTTGTGCGCTTCTTATCTGAATCAGGTCTACAGAATACAGCCTAAAGTGCCAAATGTGGACCAAAGGCTATTATGCAATCAAGTACTTGAAAGGGAAAAACTATTTTAAAAAAGAAACAGTCTGTTAACTTGAATAAAAATAAAAGAATAAAAGTTAAATAAAAATAGATGGATTGGTTCTCTACCAATGAAATGATGTTGGCTAGTTTTTTTAAACTGTGGGTTGGGACCCACCAGTGGGTCGTGAGCCAATTTCAGGTGGGTCACGAAGCACCTAGGATAGCCATATTGTAAATATGGGAAGATGGGATGCTAGAAAGGGGGAGGGCCACGTGGTGGTTTTGCTTGTGTCAACGTTGTAAACAGCCTTTTTTCTCTCTGATCCACTTTGCTATTGAAAAATGGCTGAGAAATTACCCAACTCATTGCTGCATTCTCAATGACAGCACCTCTGCCAATGAGATCACTTCCGGTGGGTCCCAGACAGATTGTCATTCTAAAAAGTGGGTCCCAGTGCTAAAAAGTTTGAGAACTATTGATGTAGGCTTCAAATGTTTCCACATACAGCTATTACACAAGACAAGTTATGTACTAAAGAAAATACCGCAGAAGGGATGCAGAAGCATCCCATCATATCATTATTTTACAATACGCTGCTGTGTCTTTAAATGTTAAGCTCAAGATGTCTATTTCAAGTATAACAGCTTTAAAAGACAGTGGATATATTGGAAAATGATCATAAACCGACAACAGTAGTTTGAACGAGTATTGCATTCATAGAACGAAATTAGACTTGAATATGGTCATGTACCAATGCCACACAAGGCTTCATCTGTACTTCTGGGAGAGTGGAAAGAATAAGAATAACCCAAAAAAGGCCTATCCATAGTCTTGGTAACCAAAAAGGTTAGAAATGTGGTTCTGTATCATAAATGTTTCCTTTCTAGTATGCAAGGCCAATTTGTCAGACACAAGGTGGCAGCAAAAACCCAACTACCACAGAACACAACCAGCTGAACAGTTTAGCCACATTATAAGCAATAATTCTCTAGCTCTGCATAGTGCACCAGTTTCCACCTTTCAGGAACAGTCCACCAAGGCCCACCTAACTGAAGTCAGGAGCCAGCTAAGACAAAAATGACCTTTCACATTACAAACTTCTGATACTGTTTCACTCAGCACTGAAGCGACCATGAAGTCAAGTCCAAATTCTGGACTTCATACTGCAGTGGTTCTCAAACTGTGGGTTACCCACCACAACAATGGATCACAACACAATTTTTGGCGAGTCACGAAACTGACAAGGCAGATTAGGCTGTGCATCAAGGTTTCAACAACTTTATACAGGAATGGGGAAGCACTCAAAGGCTTGAGTGGCTGGTAAAGTAAAACTTGTTTTAGGTGGCTCCTGATGCTAAAAAGTTTGGGAACCACCATCATACTGCAATTGCTATACAGACTTCTTGCCTTCTCCTGGCTACCATGCAGTCTATGCAATGGCTGCAGGCAGTACCATTTTGGCATTGTTCCATTACCAAGAGATGCAACACCACATCACTAGTGTCATTTCCTTTAGGGTCAGCAGAAATAGATTTTCCATTGTGGACATGAGCAGCATGTTGTTTCTACCAATACCATTTGGCACAGATGCGTGTGCGAGGTGGGTTACTCACCTGTTCCGAGCAGGAGACTTCCCTCCTTCCTCCTGAACTGATCCAAGGCGTGTTGACAAAGTGGTGGATGAAGAGTCTGCATGAACCAAGCTGTAGGTAAATGAAGCCATAATTAAAATCACAATCAGTACTAAGTTACAGTATTAAAGGAAGGCCAATGCAACTACCACAATTCAGTGCTGCCAGTCTTAAGGAGCAGCACATTTTTTTGCCTTTGCCCCACCTATGCAACTACCTATGTTACATGATAGGACATTGAAAATAACCGTACAATTAGGACTGGTAGTTATTTCAAGTGCTTGAAGCTTAAACAGGCTCAGCGTAAACTGTTGGCCAAAAGGAATACACAAGTCACAAAATCATGGGGCACCTTTGCCAGGTAAGGTCTTCTTCGAGGAAGATGTTGCGGCTGGCTTTTCGACTGCCAACAGGAGTCCGTGGCTCGCCAGGATCCAGAACCGATACACAGCTAGGAGAATCAGACAGAGCGCTCAAGTCTTCTCCAATTGAGTTACTGTCTGTGGAGTGTGCGTAGCTTAAGGCTATTTTGCGACAGTAAGTGCAAGCTCTGAGATCACCTGTGAAAAACACAAGCAGAGATGAAACACTCTTGCACGTGGCTACAGTGAAGACCCAAAAGCAGGCCTTGTGTAATCTTTGACACTTATCTACACACGCACAATTATGCAGGAAGGGAATCAGGGCTGAGACAGCAATCTTCCCAAGATTCCCAGTCACTAAAGGTGGGAAAAAATGGTATGGGTTTGGTTTTTATTTTTTGTTGCAGATTTTTGTGTTTTCCAAAGGCAGCAGTGCAGAAAGCATGTGTTACATGTTTTAAATCAAAACAACTTTTAAATAGCTTTAAAACTGTACTAAAGTACGTTATGTAGGTGGTATAGTATCAGCAGATGAAGCCATAGTCGTTACCTATGCAACCCTCCCCCCATTAAACCAGGTTTTTTTTTTTTGCAGATTTTGTTTGTTCTACAAAAATGAGAAGTGCAGAAAGCAGTGCTACGTGTTTTTATTTTATTATCACTATTTTCTCCCACCTCTACCGATCACTATGAGCCACAACTGGGAAGGAACTGTAGAGAAAGAGCCCGAATGGTTCCAGATTATCTGGAGTATATTATACAAAGGAAGAGTGGGCCCCTCGAGAGACAGAAGCTCACACCAATTCAGAGTCTTTTACAGTATTCAGTAGAAAGCCCGTCGCCCAAGCAGGGATGCCTCCACCAAAGAATGTTTAACCTTTTGAGTGTTGAGGAAACACTCCTTTCATGTCCCTTCACAGCCCCTTACCTTTCCTAAAGAACAGTGCAGTTCCCAGAAGAAGAGAGAGAACATGTGCTCACCTACCACCTAGAAAGGAGTGGGAAGAATATCTAAGTGGTTACTAACCACCAAAGGCCAAAACACCTGCCCTAAGAAATGGCCAAAACAAGCTATTTTCCCTTGCACTTTAGAGGAAGGCTCAGAAATATCTTGAGAAGCAGGGAAGGCTGGGCACCAACACCCAAACAAAGAGAGCCAAGAACCAGTAAGGTGCACAAACTTAATTTATTCTGCCCAATGAATATCAATTTTTTAAAAAAATGTTTATCAGGATGCTGTAGAAATAAGACAAAGTGAACGTCACTACCTTGCACCTTAGAGATTTTACTCTCTTCATTTCAGCATGGACGGGGAATACATCAGGGGATCAGGCACGGCAGTAGCTAAACACCATGCTTGAACGCTCAGTACCAGTGACAGTGGTAGCCCCCGAAGTGTCGATGTAAGGCATATGCCCCAGGACACCACCACCCCAGCAACCTGATGTGGATGCTGTAGGCATCCCTGGGTCTGTTTTGGACATTTTGCTGGTGCTAAGGCCACAGCTACTGCCTAGCTGCCGTGTTTCACTGGTTTGTCACTTCACTCTCATGCTTTGAAGTCTAACATTAACAAAAGAAATTGCTCTTCTTTCAGGAGTCATTATAGCACGGAAGATAAAAGTCCAAGAGTATTGCTAATTAGGACATTTTTAGTGATTTGAAAGAAAAACGCCTAAATTCCATTTGCATGAAACTATTAAATAGCCACTGTCTTGTTTTCAACATGAAAAGATCTCCTTGCCTAATAAAAAAAAAAAAATTAAGCAGAGCATACCCCCTCCCGCAAAAGGCTCAATGTTTGGATGAACAATATTTTACCTGTGTAACCCATGAATTTTCCGGGGATTTCCTGGTTACAGCATCGGCTGCAGAAGATCTGCCCACATAACCGGCAGTGGTGTCTGCGCCGAAAGGTGGTGAATTTCTCACTACAGTCATAGCATTCCTTACACTGGCTGTCTGGCATCCAGTACTGCTTGAGATCACTATCCTTTGGAGGGAATTAAATGCATTAGTCAAGGCAGAATGGAAAGCTCTACATTTGCATAGGATCCTCTTGTCTCTGCAGCTAAACAATACTATGAGATCTAAGCCGATTAGGGTCCCACGTTTCCTCAGTCACAGGCTAAACTGGATTTGTCAGAGCAAGGGCTTCTCAGATCAAGTGCTCTATGGAACATTCTTAGATGATCAATAATACAATATTTTGATGAGGCTCATTACAATTCCCTCCAAAATTGCCAGTGTAATGTTACATTGTTATGTAACATTCCAATGTTACATTAACGGTGGAATTGGACAACTCTTCACTGAATTCTGCTGAAAACATTCAAAAAGGCTTTTCTGCGCCATGCAGATGTGTTCTGCCAAAGTGAAGGAAATCCCTGTAGCCAAATTGCACAAGCTAATCCTAAACAACACTCTCCCTTCCTGGGCACCCCAGTTCTGACCACGCTTGCTGGCCCAAGCACCTATTTCCAGTTGGAAGCATGTCTCGTGCCTCTAATGCATTTCCATGTTCACATAACTTGATTCCCACTCTCATTAGAGCTTTGTGACCTGACCCAGTAAATGCAAACTATTATTCTTTAGCATAGAAAGAATGGAGAAGGGAGATGGAAAAAAATGGTTACCAGACTTTCAATGTTGTGCTTTCTGTTTCCTAACTATTTAGTGACTTATGGAACACAGCTTGAAAATCAGCATTTACAAGAGAGCCAACAGTAACACAAGTCACGTCAATCCACAGCACTGCACATACTATAGCAGTGGTTTTCAAACTGGGGCGTCATGACGCCTTAGCCTGAAGAGGCTTGTCCATTTCCCCTTAAGGGGCAGGGACATGGAAGTGACGCAATAGCTACAATCGTGCCACTTCAGGGAACATATTATGGCGGGGGAGGGGGGACTTACTTGGGGAGCCCTGTGGCCCCCTCTGCAGGGCTCCTTGTGCATTAAAAACGTAAATAGGGACTATCTCAACCCACTTCTGATTTTGCAATCACAATCAGGGAGTGGATTGCAATTGTTTTTATTTACATTTCTAAAACTCAGGGAGCCCTTCAGATGGGTCCACATGGCTCCTCAACCCTCCTGGACAGTGGGGCAGCCAGTGGTAAATCCCCCCAGCCCCAATATGTGCCCCTAATCGATTCAATAGTAGCAATTGCATCGCTGCCATTCCCCCACCCCTGCAAGCACTTAAAGCAGTTCTCGAACTCCGGGAGAGTTTGAAAACAGCTGGACTATAGGAACAAAATGATCCCTTCTACAAAACCCATGAACAAAATATTTCCTGATACAGCAATACCTGGCTTTTTCCTTCCATTATTTCCTTGAGACGTTTTAAGACTGTACTAAGGCTTCTGAGCTGAACAGCTGTGCGAGGATCATGACCGCTGAGAGCCGGTTCTTTTCTTCTGTTTTCTGAAACCAAAAGAGGTGCATGTTCTCTTAACGGAAGCTCTTTAGAATATGCAGAAAATGCTACTTTAGCCTCTTTTTTTGGAAAGATATTAACACAAACATGAAAGCTTTTTAATGTGTAGAATACCAACTATTCAGTACAACTTGATGGCTCCTGTTCAGTGTCAGGCAGCCTTCTAGTGTAAGAAATGCTGTATTTCAATGATCTAAGTAACAGGGAATGGCATCCCTTACTAAGCATTTTCCACAACAGGAACGTTTGATAGCTTGCTACTCTACTTTGAAGGAAGCTCAACTGATTTCCAGCAAATTTGCTTCTTACGGATAAACCCTTTAGATAAATAAACCCTTTAGATTCTAACCAAGAGCCTGTTAACAGGGAGATGTTAACTCCTGTTAACTCCCACTCCTGAGCTGCCTGGCACCCACGGGCACAGGGGCAGCCAGGTGGCTATGACTGCATCCAGCGCTGGAGGCAGGGGATGTTTGTCCCCTTCTCCCGGGTAAGGAAGCAGGGAGGGCAATGGGTCTCCTCACCTCTGTGCTGGTATAGAGGTAAGGGCCTCTGTGTCCGGCTGCATGGCTCAACATGGAGCTCAGGATCTGGCAGTAACCAGTCCCACCCCCACTCCACCCGCCCTGCCCAGGAACACCCTCCTGCCCCATATGAAGGACAGGCAACATTGGCAAGGGGTAAACTTACTGCACTAAGCCCTTACCACCCATGCTGGACATGTCTTATGGCATGCTTATGACACCAGCATGGGCAATATGTTTGTACTACCTGCAGAAGGGCTGAAGCCTAACTTCAGTAAAACCAGCTAACACATCTGGTTTAGCATCTTAGCCCTAACCATCTCAAGACATCAGTGGTTCTCAAACTTTTTCGCACCCTTCTTTTTAGAATGACAGTCTGTCTGGGACCCACCACAAATAATGTAACGACCGGAAGTGCCATTATTGTGACACCAGAGCCTGCTGCTTTTCTGAGGATGCTGTAATAAACTGGATTATTTCTCAGCCATTTTCCAAAACCAAAGTGAATCAGAAAAGGGGAAAAAGCCTGTTTACAACCTTGACATAAGCAAAATAACTACACAGCCCTCCCTTTTCTAGTGCCGCATTTTCTTAATGGTCAAAGATGGTTGCCCTAGGGGCTACGCAACCCACCTGAAATTGGCTTGTAGCCTACTTTGTGGGTCCCAAGCCACAGTTTAAAGAAAGAGTGTTCTAAATGAATGCTCCTGTATTATTTTGAATGCTGAGGCCAGAAATTTCCAAGACATACACACCAAATCATGCTACTACTTTTCTCAGAACACACACACACTTCAATCAACTATCATCATTTTCTCAGAAACTGTATCACATCACATTTGTGGAATTATGAACAAATCTAAAAATATGTGCTAAGTGGATGAAATAGTACAGTACATGTTGGAAACACACACTTTTAGGAGTGTGGCAGCACTGCGTTCTATTACCAGCATTCAAGTTCAAAAAACCTATACTCTATCAGACTGGATCCCAGTCTGCAGCAATGGCTTCCAGTTATTGATTTAGAGGGTAGGAGGAAAGACTCAGTAGCTGAGGAAGGGAAAGTTAGCTTTTCTTTGCCTAGGAAGCAACCAAGTTTAAGTTTTACAGCAAGGCCAACATGATTTCTCACATACACATTGAGAAACAGTAAATAAGTCTATTCAGAGGGAGCCGGAATAAAGGTACATATTCTAGAAAGTTACAAGCCTAACCTCAAGTTCCCTCAAAACAACCACGAATAGATGAAACTTTATGTATCAGCAAGGAACAAGACAGATGTTTGCTTTGAGCAACTGTAGAGTGAGGAAAAGAATTCTCAGAACTTCAACTTGCAAAGAAACTAAAATAAATGAGAGGCCAACAATTTGGAAACCTATCAGCATGTCACTAGACATAAATTCTCCATGAGCCACAACAAGTCACAAAATTCCTCATGATAATCCATAACGGTTACAATCCTTCACTATCAAAAGTGATCATGAAGAACATTTAGACTAAAAAAAGATGCAAACGCTTTAAAACCAGTCGATACTGTTATTTTATCATGAGAACTTTAGCTGAAGAGTGGCTAATAACATTAGCAATTTTTTTAAAAACCCAAAACAGCCAACTATTAAAGAAAAAGTGATTTGCATGTTTTGCTTAATGCTATCCAGGTTTACTTGCTATTATCAGCGTTCTTGAAATAGATGCTTAAAGTCTGCTAACCGCACTCTCCTTGTAGCACCTCCTTTTAGAGGGCCTTTTCATCTCTCGATATATATACACAGTATATCCATATTTCTAAAGCATCAAATTTCTTACCACTGCTACCGCTCTCCATTGGACAAGCGTTTTATTTTGCTCTCTCTTGTATAAGAGAAAAACAAAACATGGCTCCTTTGTGAGTACTCTTTCAGTGGTGTCAGCAGGAATGCTGGTAGCGCAGGCAAAAAACAGACAAGTTAACTGTACAACAAGGACTCTGCTGTGGGAGAGACTAGAAACAGTTTGCCTTTGTAAGCTGCGAATCTCTGTGCCATGCACAGAAAATGCAACTAGTAAGATCTATTGACTGGCCACAAGCTTTGCTTAGGGAAGAAAAGTTCTCACTGAAAATGGGATCTTAACAACTTTGCCATGGTGTTCAATTCAACCTGAAAATATTGGGGGAAACTATGTTGTACAGAACACAATGCTCCTACTACATTTCGAGTGTAGTGCATCATAACTAGCAAAAATGTAGGCTCAATCCAGACATTTAAAAATAAGATGGAAAGTTATAGCAAATGCCCTCTAGGTAATCATGATAAATGATCTTAAAAGTCTTTTTAAAAAATGGGAGCTTGGGGAAAAACTGCCATTTTGGAAAGTGTCAGATCTTTCTTTGAAATCTAAAAGCATCCATGTTTCTGAAGCAGAATAGTCTTACACTCAAGATGTTCAGAAGATTTCCCCAAAATAATCTGAATAGGATTTTATAAGTCTTTACTTTTACCATAGGTATCAAATTAGTGTATCCTGCTATTTTCAGCTTTTAATTCAAACTGTCCAGGTAAAATGCTAATCTTACAGAATGTGAAGAAATCTGCTACATCTCAGGACATCTCAGGACAGAGTCGCATCAGCTTTCTGCAAGCACACTGCTTCTGTTTAGAAAAAGCATTGTGTGCACTGGTACATATTTATGAAAGTGATCATTTTGCCACATGAGGGCATATTCAAAAGCAGGCATATTCAAAAGCAACTCTACTTGCAGTTGCTCTACAGAGACACAATATAGGCACATACACCACTTTCTTCAAATCCTTTTTCAAGAAGTCTTCAGCACTGTGCCTGAAACCTCCAGCTAACTGGGCAAAGAGGCACTTTCTCTTTGATGAGTGGTCCTTGTCTTATGTTTACCAGGGGGAAGAGCAACTGTCCCTATTCACCCCAGCACAGGGTCTTTTCTAATGACTGTTTGCTGGGGTTCCTTCTGTATTTTTTAAGATTGTGTACCCTCTTGGGACAGGGAGTCATTTAGGTTTTTTATTTTTTCTGTAAACCCGCTTTGTGAATTTATCCATTGAAAAGGGGTACTGTATACAAGTATTCTTAACCCAAGTCCTCTTCCCTACTGTAACTAAGTATATGCAACTAAAAAAAAAAAGAGCAGATGCTTTGCTTGCTTCCCTCTTCCTGGTGTCAATATCTGGGCAGTAAACAACCATCCCCCCCCCCATCACTAAAGTCCAGTGATGGCAGGGAGCCTATGGCAGGGAGTCCAGTGATGGACTCTAAGTGGCACACAGGCTGACGGCACATTAAAAATAATCATGCAGAAAGTCCTTGCACTTCACAATCTTCTTGTTAAAGGAGCCCTGGCACAGTGCTTTCAGGGATTTTTTCCATATCCTAAACCCTTTGTCACTCCCCCCCCCACAGATAGAACACTCTAGAACAAATTTAGTTTGAATACATTACTAAGCCTACAAGACTGATCAAGGAGCTCTTTTTTTAAGAATAGGTGCTCATCACAATGTAAATAGCACTTTTTCTAATTTGATTTCCTACATACACAAAAAATAAGCAGAGATTGTTTGATTTCCATCACCTCTTCTAACAGCACAACCCTGTGCATATCCGTTTCCTGGCTTACTCCCATGAATGTATAACATCGCAGCCTAAGGGCCCAATCCTACCCAACTTTCCAGCGCTGATGCAGCTTCAAGGTAAGGGAACAAAAGAAAGTTGGATAGGACTGGGCCTTAATTCAGTTATATGTACTTGGCCACCCATCATATAAATGGCTACATACTTATGCTGTACCGATAATAGGGAAGGGGAAATCAGGTTGGGTTGACATTTCTGCAATACTTTTGACTTTCCATGAAATTGGAAAGATCGTGCCAAGAGCTGCAACCCTCCTTTTGGACAATGTAGTATTTGCACATGATGAGCAATCCTGTTAATATTTAAAATGCCAACACTGCACCTGGGCTCTGTGCCCAGATCCTCGAAGTGGAGAAGCATGGAAGCAAAAAGACCAGTTCACCACTTGGCTGCATTTATGCCATTTCTCTCATTGTGAACTCCCACAGCATGAAGGAACGTGCACTGTGCCCAAAATCAACAGTGCAGAAGCACTAAGTCCCGTTTCCCAAACCCTTATGTAACCTCATAGCAATCTGGCAAAATCAAGTTATGCATGAAGGAGTCTGTTCTGCAGTGCCACTTCCCAAGCACAAGAGTCATAAGAGCCAAGTGGAGCCCAAGTTTCAAAACCAGGGCAGGTGATGTCAGGTAGAAAATTTTCTGAATATTTTTCCACTAGTAAATGCATCACAGGTTAAGCCTAACTATCCGTGGATTTTATATCTGGATTGGCTCAAAGCAGGTCCCCCACTTTGAGCATGGATTTGGCTCAAAGCGGATCCCTTGGACCTGCACTGACCCAAATTAAGCTCAACCTGAAGTCTCAAAGGGCGACTAGACCTGTGCTCCAGTTGCCTCTGGAGACTCTTCTTGGGCTTCCCTGGGTTGAGAAACGCCTTGTAAGGCATTAAAAATGTAGCTTCTGGTTTTATCAAAAAACTGGAAGTTGCATTTTTTAGCTTAAATGCCATTCTGAAGCCCACAGAGGCTGCACGTGGATGCAAGAGGCCTCAGTGTGCCTCAGAAAGCCCTCCAGTCAAGTTCAGAAGGGGGCAAAACCCATGGAATTTTTTACCTACAAGGGTTCCAGGAATGGAATCCTTGTAAGCCCCACCTATATTTCATAAAGTCAGGCTGTAATCCTATACAGGTTGTCACAGCAAAGTTTTATGTAATAGAGCTGACTTCTGAGTATACAAGCACATGATTGCATTGTTAATTACAATAGATACAATACAGTCAAATTGGGCACTGCCAAGTTCCAAATTGGGCAGTTCCAAAAAAGTTCATTTCTTTTTTAAGGCAAATGACTGTAGAAAGCATATGTTTGAATGCCAATATGTTAGAAAATGCTGAAGGCCCTGCGCATGGTTTTGTGGATTAAACACTAAATCATGCGCATGCTACTATGTGGTTATGTCTGGACAGATTGACATGTTTTCCAACAAAAGCTTCCATGGAAAGCTTCGCGTATAACATTTGAGCTGCATTCTGGGCTTTGATTTTTGTCTTCATCAACAGAAAGGTTCAGGAGCTGCTTCAGCCATCAGCCAGGTTGGGCAATGGTCATGGGCCCACACTGAGAAGGCCATAGAGAGCATTCAATGCAATGCACCATCAGGACCTAAACGGGGGCAACATGGAGAGCCTCGTGTCGGGTTCTGTCCCAGGACCTCCAACACCCTGGCATAGGCGCAGCTTCTGGACAAGTCTGTGTCTCTAATTCAGATTGCTCTTTGCCTAGGGTTGACTGTGCCCAAAAGAGACCTTCCGCACCATAATCACCTGCTATCACCGCACCATATTCAACGTACCATAGTCTGTCCTCCTTTCAGGGCATGCTAAGTTTACTGTACAGCAACAAGTACAAAAATAGAAGGCACTCTCTCCCCAGGCCATGACTACAGCCAGCCACAGGGTGAAAAGGTACAATTCATATAGCCAGCCCAACTATCATTGAGGTGGTAAAACTGGGTCTAGGTTGTACTACCTCAGACTGCAGGTGGAAGCTCCTCTGTACAAATTTTAGACTCCTGCTCACAGAAAGCTGGCATTTTAAGGAGAATAGTTTTCCTTAAGAGTAGTTTTCCGAAAGCACGTTTGAACACAGAAACAGTTATATGGTGGAGCATTCAAACCTTGTGAGTCGCCACCTTCAGTCTGAAATGGTACCGCCTAGAGGCAGGGGTGCTTCTTCTTCCTCATCTGATAGGCACTGCACTTAGAACGAGAAACTGGCGAAGTGTGTGAAACTGGCACTCTGAAGACATACAACCAAACCACTCTTTGAGATGAACTTGCCCAAACCTGAACATTAAGAGACAGCAATGGAAATCCACCCGAAGTATCGGTAGTGAGGAATAAGTGACAAGATGGGTTCATGAAGTTAAAGGAAAGAGCAAGTGAATTCAGGGGCCTATAAGGAACATTTTGGTCAACTACAGGTGGGATGGGGCAGAGAAAGGATGAACAGTCATCCTATTCATGGTTTCCCCATTTAACATTCCAAGATTTAAACACTTCGAAATACAGAGGGAAAAAAGCACAGGACATTTCAGCCTCCCTGCATATTCCATAAGAAAGCTCAGAGTAGCCCTTGTTAAGACTATCAATTCCTGTGGGACCTACTGAGTGGGAGATGGCAAAGCAAGAACCAATACATAAATCTGACCGTGGAATCTGGAGCTGAAATTAGAGGCTAAAGATTCTTCTCTTGTTATGAAAAGGCCTGTCTATTTGTTATAATTATGACTCCTTTGCTATCCCTTTTAAAATGAGGATGAAAAATGTAAAATGTCTTGTAACGCTTTGCTGTATTTGCACATCTACCACAGGCAAAGAAGCTGTAATCCACAAAAGCTTATGCTGTATAACTTTAAACCTCAATAGTAATACTTGGGCTTCAAACAACTTCCTACTGAAAAGCTTATAGCGCTATCTGCTGTTTAAACACAGCCCCAATGAGTGTTCAGAATGAAGTCCTTTTCTTATTTGGACTTGAGAACTGTGCTTTTAAAGAGGCTTTAAGGAAAAGGCAGAAATATCTGCACTTTGCAAGACAGGAAACAGAACGCCAATACGACATCCCTGAGTGGCTGGAGTACCCCCTAGTGGCTGCATGTCACTACAGACATAGTGTTTGCTTTTTTCATCCATTGGCTATACATCAGAGAATGGTAATTTAAAATGCAGAAAAGCTGTACAGCAGTTCCTGTTGACTATGGATATTAAATGCAGCCTGCTAATTTGAGAGAACAATGCATGGGAGTATGTAACCTTTTTCTTTGCCCCACCATATCCTGACCCAATTGCCGTCCCCGATACTGTTTTCTTCCAGGAAGGGAGGGGGGAGAAAAGCAAGCAGCAGCTGAAGGTGAATGATTTAAATTGAAAAACACCACAAGAAAAGGATTTAATGCTTCTACTGCCACTTGCTAATACAAATTAAATTAGCGATTAAAATCTAACAGTTCTTCCCACCTGATTGGCAACATTTTTGCTTTTAGTTAAATAGATCAAGATGTTAATCACAAATCCTGATGCACAACATGCAGTCTGGCCCTAGGGAGAAGCTCTCAGGCTTACAACGAAGACCACTTGGGATTCCAGACTGAGCAAAGGGCACATTCAGCTCCCAAGAACTGCTTCAACTTTAGACTCAAAACTGATGAATTTTAATCATGTTTGGTCACTGCTCCGTTATGTCACCTTGGAACGTCAGTGGCGTCTCTTATCCCAAGGTTTCTTCACCTATACGGAGATTAGCATCAGGGATATAGAAACATGCTGGCCCATATTTGGGCTGCGCACAGACCAATCGTTTAGGCAGTGTTTGCCAGCACTGACTTATTCATGGCTGCCAATTCAAGAGCCAGCATTTCCATGCAGGAAGGAGTGTCAGCTTTAATATAAACTAAAGATTCAACCCTGAATCTTTGTGATCAGCTTCTATTATATACCAAGAAAGCTTGGAGAAGGACTTCTTCAATGAGCAGTTTTCAGTGGTCCCCATAGACCAGGGTCTGTCCAATTGCTCTCACATGCTCATCCTTCCCTTTGGCATTCAATATTTCCAAACAGCTGCTGTCTTGTCTATCAGGCTCCCTCCTCATCAGCATTCTTAGAGTCACCTGAAAACATTAAGTCTTCTCAGCAGCTTTTCACCATATTTGAATGCGGCCATTTTTTGTTTTGTTGACCACTGTATTTGATAGACACCTTGAGAGTCTATGATCAAGAAGCAAGATATAAATACACAATAATAAACACACATACACAAAAAAGAGGGGTTATTGCTTAATGACAGAGCACCTGCTTGGCATGGAGAAGGTCCTAATTTCAATCCCCAGCATTTTCAGGTAAAACAGAAATAAAAATCGTATCTGAAACCCTGGAGAGTCACTGCCAGTCAGTGCTGAAGATATTGAGCCAAGAGGACCAATGGTCTGACTTAGCAAAAGGCAGTTCTCCAAGGGTCCAATCCTACCCAACTTTCCAGCAGCAATACAGCTGCAATGCAACCCTAAGGTAGGGGAACAAATGTTTCCTTACTTTAAGGAAGGCTCCACAACTGCCTCCCCTCCAATGCAGGATGCAGCACATACCCCATTGGCATGGCTGCATCAGTCCTGGGAATTTGGATAGGGACTGGGCCCTAAGTAAAATAAAGCCGAGTATAAAATTCTAGGTCTGATTCAATTAGAAACCCATGCAGTGTAACATAGAAAAAAATACACGTCTTCCCATTTGCTCAACTTTGTTCCTAGTCACACAAAACTGACACATCAACAATTTCAAGTTTGCTCAATATGGAATTTTTGCAAGTGCTGACTTCCAGAACTCATTGAAACCAACTCCTGCAGTGAATGCGACAAACCTTTTGAATGCGACAAACCTTATCACAGGCAAGATAAGATGACATCAAGAAGTTACTTCCTTCTTACTCACCTAATGTTGTGGAAGATCTTCTCTCCCCAGAAGTCTGTTTCTTGTAAGGTGACCTTAGTGACTGTGTCCTCAAGGTGTGTTGTGGACTTGACCAATTTGCACTCAGCATCTGCTGGTCACCCTGTCCAGTCTCTGTTCTCTCCACAGAGGAAGCAAGTCGACCATCATCTACAAGAATGAACATTACCCCAATATAATATGTACCACATAAGATCTAGGTCCAAAGCCAACTGAACAACAATGAAATGCCTCCATTCCCCTCAAATATACTGCATAATTTTGGATTTGCCTATGCAGTCAAGAGAGAGATTTGAGGGTGAAGTGAACAATGGGGTACTTGGACAAACTATTCCTCTTGCATTACTTGCATGCCACCTAGGGGGGAATTGACGGTGCAAACACCACACAGCCGCAGGTAGGCACAGACCATAGTTCATAGCAATCACACAAACAGGCTAGAAAGGGTGTTCCATTAACCTCCTCAGATATGCTGACCATGTAAAGAAACGAAACACATGAATGACATTTAACTCAGTTAACCTTTCACAATGCTTATAATGCAAAACAAGTCCAAGAGAGATTAATTCTTTGCATATTTTACAGTTAAGCCACTTTATTTCATACCGATGCCTTGGATGAACAAAACTTTAGACACAGATCACAGCAACTGAAATGTTTTAACTGAGTGGATAATGGACTTTCTGCAACTATAACCATCTATTGGCAATACAAACCTGATCAGCATAATTTTGAATGAATGCTTGAAGACAGAATAGGAAAATTAACTATAAAATACTTGCCACACCAATAGCACCTCTGACAGGCCAATCCTAACCAACTTTCCACAGTTGATGCAGCTGCAATGTAGTTCCAAAGCAAAGTTACAAACACTCCCTTAATTGAGGAAGCCTCATTGATTGCCTCTCCACCACAGAACGCAGTGCAAACCCTATCGGCATGGCTACATCTGTGCTGGAAAATTGGTTAGGATTGGGCTGTAATGACACATGGTAATTCAACTTACTAGCCTATGGCAACATTCTGGTGTAATGGTTTAAGAAGTTCCCCCACTACGTCATAGTTAAAGCCTGACCCTCTGCTTGCTTATGCAGAAATTAAGCCCCAAAGAGTGCAAGTGGTCTGACTCCTAAAATATGAGTTATAAGCTGCAAAAGTGCTCGAACTAGCATTGGCCCTCACCTATTAGCAAGAGAGGTGGGTTTTTTTTTAAAGGATCAAAACAGAACCCAACATGCTTTAGATCAGAGCACAGCTTGACAAATTCTGAACATTTAGGTTGTTGAGGAGCCTAGCATTTTCATCAATACACAGGCCTTCATTTTTTTTTTGCCAAGGATGTTTGAATGAATGTAGGAGTTTGGGGGGTGCTGAATCTAAAAGTTGCATCAACTGACCACTGATTTTCCCAACTGGTTCCAGTTATTCTCAGTGTCTCGGAACTAAAGAACTACAACTGAGCCAAAGTACAGACAGCAAAGCACAAGTATTTAGTTATGGGGGGGGTGCATACACACCTTTTGCAATCTCCATCTAGTACTTAATTTAGGGCAATTTAGACTGCAATCCTATACTCTTACTTTCAGGTAAGTCCCACTGAACACAGTGGGAGATTGTGCATAGGATTGTGCTATTAGTGATGGCCAACCTTCTCTCTGCCCAAAGGGTGACACAGACATCTGCAGAGACCGGACACTTTCCACTTTTTTTAGATTGATATTGTTGGAGGCTACAGGCCAGCTACACCCCAGGAAGTGTATTTTGGTTATCCAAGGTCATTCTTCAAGAGACCATAAACATGCTACAAATCCAAGGAGTCCTGCTGCCACGTTTTCCCTTTGACATACTTGCTTCTCATCCTCGGATAGGAATGACAACCACTGCATGAAAGCTTACTGTCAATTGGCATCGGCCATGAAAAGACATGAAAAGTATAAGTGGGCAGTGTGTAACCAAGGAAATCACAGTGTGCAGGAACTCAAGTTCTGCATTTGTTTAGCAAAGAACCAACAAGGGCTGGCCATGTCTTCCACATGTTCAGGGGCCTACTTCTACAGGAGGCAGTTTCGGGGCATAATCCTAACCAACTTTCCAGCACTGGGGTAAGGGCAAAGCAGCTCTGGGGTGAGGGAATGAAGATTCCCTCCATGACTGCCTCCCCCCAACTGTAGGATGCAGCACATGCCCCATTGGCATTGCTGTTTCAGTACTGGAAAACTGGTTAGGATTGCGCCCTCATTCCTTTACAGACATTCCTAACTCTATGAGACATGCGCACTCGCTGTGAACCTGTGGAGGACCTAAGCCAACCAGGGGTAAAACACAGGTGTGGCCCCGTATCCATGGATCCCGTATCCATGGTTTCAATTCTCCACAGATCGGAGAATTGCCTTTCTGTATGTTTACTTTGGGTCGCTAAAACCCTTCTTGCTCAGGGGTTATACAATGTTATACTTAAACACAGGGTTCCCTCCAGAGACGTCATCCGGGCATGCCAGGAACCGGAACGCCCGGATGATTGGCAGCCCTCTGCCCCTATGGCGGAGGGCAGCCACACTCCCTGCGCCTCAAATCGCTCCATTTCAGAGTGATTCGGATGCGCAGGAGGGAGGGCAGGCCAATGAGCAGCTCGCCCGTCCTCAGGAGAGGCGGCGCAGCCTGGGCCCGTCCGCGGAACGGGGTACTGGGCCATTCCACCAGGATGACACCACTGGTTCCCTCTTATCCACAGTTTCAGGTTTCCACAGGGGGACCAGGAACCTATCTGTGGATACTGGGGCATGCCTGTATACTTAAGTGTCACAAAAGGGCTGTATTAACATGAAACAGAATTCGCACTTACCTTTACTGAAACGAAAAAGATTTACAAAAGAACTGTAGGCAGACTTAAAAGGAGGCTCATCTTGGTCAGGAGTCAAAGGTTTGAAGTGCGTAAGATGAGAGGGACTGCCAGGAACATAGGGCAGATCATTGGCAGAGTCCCGTGTTGGAGATGTTTTTTCATCTGTGGCCATCTCATGGATCCTACAGAATTGAAAATGCACATGTTAAACACTGTATTCACTTGACCCAAATGACACAAAAGCCACCAGACAGGATTCTGGAAGTCTTCCAAGAAAATAAGAGCAGTTTCCAGCACTTCTGCACTACTAGCTGCAGGGAATAAGTATAGATACTGTGCTACAAGGTATTACAGTGGTTTGAAGCAGAACACATTACACTGCTTCACTTTATCACATCATGGAAAAGTGAGCATAAGGAATCCCACAAACATTTCATCTATTGGTGAAACATTTCTATCTATTGTTTATTATACCTGGCTCAAAAAAAATATCAACAACCTCAGATACGCAGACGATACCACTCTAATGGCAGAAAGTGAGGAAGACCTAAAGAACCTTCTGATGAGGGTGAAAGAGGAAAGTGCCAAAATTGGCTTGAAGCTCAACATTAAAAAAACTAAGATCATGGCAACCACTCCCATCACTTCCTGGCAAATAGAAGGGGAAGAAATGGAAGCAGTGACAGACTTTATTTTCCTGGGCTCCAAGATTATAGCACATGGTGACCGCAGCCATGAAATTAAAAGACGTTTACTTCTTGGGAGGAAAGCTATGGCGAACCTAGACAACTTAATAAAAAGCCGAGACATCACCCTGCCAACAAAGGTTCGCATAGTCAAAGTGATGGTTTTCCCAGTACACAGGTTTCCCAGTACAGGTCCCAGTAGCAATGTATGGCTGTGAGAGCTGGACCATACGAAAGGCAGATCGCTGAAAAATAGATGCTTTTGAGTTATGGTGTTGGAGAAGACTCCTGAGAGTCCCCTGGACTGCAAGGAAATCCAATCGGTCAATCCTCCAGGAAGTCAAGCCTGATTGCTCCCTGGAAGGACAAATCCTGAAGCTGAAGCTGAAATACTTTGGCCACCTCATGAGAAGAGAGGACTCTTTAGAAAAGACCCTCACGCTGGGAAAGATGGAAGGCAAAAGGAGAAGTAAAGGGGGCGGCAGAGGATGAGATGGTTAGATAGTGTCACCGCAGCAATGAACATGAAATTGGGCGAACTCAGGAAGCTAGTGGAGGATAGGGAGGCCTGGCGTGCTGTGGTCCAAGGGGTCGCGAAGAGTCGGACACGACTTAGCGACTGAACAACAACAACAACAAAAATATAGTCTGCAGGCAAGGTGGGAAAAAATTAAGCATCTCAATTTAAAATTATTACATTTTCTCTCAAAGTAATCCAGCAAGCTCCAATACCTGTTTGGGCAGAGTAAGAGAATGTGGATTCTTGCATCTAAAGTCAACCCCCTCATTTCTGGGTATTTTCCTTACCATTATATTTTGTATAGTCATGGACAAATACCCAAAGTGTCACCCAAAAATAAATGAGAAAGCATGACATTTGAAGAGATTAAGTACAGGTGGGCCACCATATATGCAGGAGATCTATTTTAAAAAAAAAAGCAACCACCCATGTATAAGAAAACTGCAGATACAAGGAACCTCTCTGCACCTCCCCACTTATTAACATAGTTTAGATCTTTACCAAAAAAAATGTTCTTCCTTATACAGGTCACTATAAGCATTCAAGCTTATAGTGCCCTGTGTAAGGAAGAACATTTTCACCCCAATAAGGATCTGAACAGGTATGGGGTCCCAATCTGTGGATAATTGAATCCGTGAATACCATATCCACAGGTATGGGGGCCCGCCTGTACTGTATATATTCCTTTCATTAGCTTGGTTCCCCCCAAAACCTCTTCTTCCCTCACCTCAGAGTACTATTGACTTTTCCAACACTTAACTAGACAAAAAACCTTTTGTTATAAACCATTGTTTTAACATCCATGGTCATTACTATTTTATTGAATGCCACCACAAAGTTTAATAAAAAGTGGCCTAGAAATGTTTTAAATGTCTTAAAACTTCAAATGTTCAAAGGCTTCAAATTTAAAAGTTTATGAAACATATGGTTGCTGACCAAAAGTAATTACTCACTTAAAAGGAATCTTCCAGGGTTTATTTCCTAAGAAGCGAAGAGGAAATGGAAGATATGACCAGGAAACTAAGCACATGTCACGACAAAAAGGAAGCAAATTTGCCTGTCAACACTACTCTGACGAAGTCTATGTTTTATCAAATAGGGACCAGACAAGCAGCCAAATCCTAACCTGCCCAACCCCTGTAGGAGCAGCGGTGCCAAAATGGCTACAGAGTCCTATGGGCGCCACAGCAGCCATAGGAAGCTCCTCAGGAGAAGGGACATTCGTCCGTCCGCCCTGGGGTAAGGACACTGGGCCAGCAATGGGCCGTCTCAAGTCTGCATCTACTATTTTGCTGGCGCAGACTTGAGAAGTGGTAAAACATACTGCCGGGCTGCATGGTGTCAGGTCCTCTGGCGCTGGGGCCGAGCGACTACTAGTGTAGGCCAGAGCTGGCGGTAAGCCCTTACAGCACTTTTGTAACACCAGTGGTAAGGGATAACGTATGTGGTCTGAGCCACATAGGACCGGGCCCAAATTCTCCATATCCAAAGAACTCTCAGGCCTTTTGAGAATCTCACAGAATCCTCTCACCTCTTTGTCCTTCTCACTTACCAAAGCCAACAAGCAGTGGCAGTGATGGTGGAAGTGGCAGGAAAAAGGGGGGCAGAAGTGGTGGAAAGAGCACTCACACAGTCATTTTTCTGAGAAGTGTGTGCATGAATGTTCTGGGGTAAGCAAAACAACAACTATATGGGTCATCACTTGTGTTCTTCCATGAGGCTATGTTTGGCTATCCCTGGTTGCACATTCCCCACATAAACAATCCAACATGAAATGAAGTTCTCACGGATAACTCTAGTCACTCTTGAATGGGACCAATTACCTAGATCACTGGTTCTCAAACTTTTTAGCACTGGGACCCACTTTTTAGAATCACCATCTATCCTGGACCCACCAGAAGTGAATCATAGCCAGAAGTGCCATCTTTGTGAGGTCAGAGCCTGCTGCTTTCCTGAGAATACAGCAAGAAGTTGGGTAATTTCTCAGCCATTTTTCAATAGCAAAGTGAATCAGAAAGAAAAAAGCCTGTTTACAACCTTGACAAGCAAAACAACCACATGGCCCTCCCCTTTTCCAGCATCCTATCTTCTCATATTTTCAATATGGCTATCCTAGGTGCTTCGCGACCCACCTGAAATTGGCTCACAACCTACTGGTGGGTCCCAACCCACAGTTTGGAAACTACTGATCTAGACCCATTTATAACATTGAGATTTCTTTGGACCAGGGGGACACTTGGGAAATGTTGGTGCGGTTGTCATTTGGCTCCCCGGTAGAACGATAAGTATGGATCATGCTGGGTAGAATTTTCATGGCTGCAGCAGTCTCCAGTTTAGAGACTGCTGTTATGGACAAAGAAAATGCCAGGAGAAGGCCTGGGGAGTACAACGGTGTTAGCTCTCCTAGACTTCTCAGCCATCTATATATATAAAAATGGACGTGGCTGTGTATGTCTGTATGTATGTATGTTCTGAATAGGCTTCCCCACGCCTTGACCGAGTGCCACGAAACTTGGCACACACGTACCTTGCAGCCTGGAAAGAAACACTGCGGGGGTCAGACCCCCCTAGTGCCCCCGGGGGTGGGGGTACGCGGGGGTCTTCGCGTGAACATCATCGGAAACGTCCAAGATTGGCGTCAAATCCACAGTTTTCGGGGTCGCCGAGATGAGTGGCGACCCTCCCCATGCCGTTGGAGTCCGGGTTCAGCCCCCCCGACGTGGGGGGGCAAAAAGGGGTGCGAGACACAGCGTCCGCCATGCCCTGCTGGAATGCCTGGACCGATTGGCATGAAACTCAGCATGCGGAAGCCTAGCAGCCTGGCCGCAAATACTGCGGGGGTCGGGGCCCCCTACCGCCCCCAGGGGTGGGGGTACGGGGGGGCCGATGTGAGAACGGTCAAAACCGGCCAAACTTGGAGTCAAATCCACAGTTTTTGGGGTCGCCGAGATGAGTGGCGACGCTCCCAATGCAGTTGAAGTCTGGGTGTGCCCCCCCCCCACATGGGGGGCAGGAAGGGGTGCGAGACACAGCGTCCGCCATGCCCTGCTGGAACGCCTGGACCGATTGGCACCAAACTCGGCATGCGGAAGCCTAGCAGCCTGGCCACAAATGCTGCGGGGGGCGGGCCCCCCTAGCGCCCCCGGGGGTGGGGGTACATGGGGGTCCCCACTTGAAAACGGTCGAAAATGGCCAATATCGGTGTCAAATCTATAGTTTCCGGGGTCGCTGGGACGAGTGGCGACACTCCCGACGCTGTGCGCGTTCAGGTTCACCCCCCCCCTCGGCGTGGGGGGCAGGAAGGGGTGCGAGACACAACGTCCGCCATGCCCTGCTGGAACGCCTGGACCGAGCGACACGAAACGTGGCACGCATACACCTTGTGGCCTGGCCACAAACACTGCGGGGGTCGGGGGTACATGGGGGTCCCCACTTGAAAATGGTCGAAAATGGCCAATATTGGTGTCAAATCCATAGTTTCCGAGGTTGCCAGAGCGAGCGGCGATGCTCCTGACACCGTCGGAGTCCGGGTTCACCCCCCCCCTCAGCATCGGGTGCGGGAAGGGGTGCAAGACACAATATCTGCCATGCCCTGCTGGGACGCCTGGACCGATGTGCACCAGACTCGCCATGCGCGTGCCTTCCAGCCTGGCAACAGACACTCTGGGGGTCAGGCCTCCCTAGAGCCCTGGGGGGGGGGCAGGGCCCCCGCACGGAAATGGCCGAAAATGGACAAAATCGTCCTCGGTTCTGTCGTTTCTCGGATCACTGAGGTGCACAGCAACGCTGTGGGAGTTCGGGTCCACACACCCCAATGTGGGGGACGGGAAGGGGTGCAATACGAGATGTCCACCATGCCCCACTGTGACACCTGGAGCAATTGGCACCAGACCCAGCATGCATATGCCTTGCGGCCTGGCGACAAACACTGTGGGGGTCAGGCCCCCCCCAGTGCCCCCAGGGGTGGGGGTGCGCAGGGGGCCCCAGGTGAAAATGGTCGAAAACGCCCAAAATTGGGAGATGGGTCAGGGATGGGTCAGGGATGGGAGATATAAACACCCGGGCAACGCCGGGTAACAAAAAGCTAGTTTGATATAAAGGTCATATCTTGGCATCTGCCGAGATTCTGTTCCAGGAACCCCCAAGAATGCTGAAACCTGCAGATCATGAAATCTGCTGGTCAGGCCACACCAGACCTCTGAATGTGACCAAAGCTGGTTGTGTGTGAAGGATTTTCTGAGGTCTGGGAACTCCATGTGTGGCTTACCAGAATGCCTTCTAAAAGGCATAAAAATGTCACTTCTGGTTTTCCCCCCAAAACCAGAAGGGACATTCTTATGCCTTTAAAAAGGCATTCTGAGACGCAGAGAGGCCACGTGATGGGGATCAATCAATACTTATATACTGCCTTTCAATATGAAGTTCACAAAGTGGTTTACAGGCAAATAGTAATAATAAAGTTAAATGGCTCCCTGTCCTAAAAGGGCTCACAATCTAAAAAAGACAGTCCACCACCACCAGCCACTAGAAAGACACTGCGCGGGGGTGAAGAGGGACAATTACTCTCCCTTTGCTAAATATAAGAGGAACACCACTTGGAAAAAGTGCCTCTTGCCCAGTTAGCAGGGGTGATGGTTCAGAATCCATGGTTAGTTAAAACCACAGGTTCCAAATCCATGGATAAATAGCCTGGACCTATAATCAACAATTTTATCCATCTGGATCAACTGTCTGAGTTGGGGTTTGAGGGTAAAACCACTGTTTTTCAGTGGTTGCATTCTTACTTTGATAATAAATGACATTGTGGGGTCTCAAAGGATTTCACCTTCAAAGGCCACTTGGAAACATCAGCTCAATCTAGTAGCAGTGGTTTGTACAAACTAGGTTCACTACAGAGAATGCATCCCTGCAGTGCTCAAAACGCTATGCTGATGGTTGGTCCATCACTGAGCACAATTCAGAACTGCTGGCGATCAGCTGAAAACTCCAAACTGCTTCAAATCTGGCTATCTTTCTTACAGACAAGTCTGCCAAGCCCTTCTTTCATCATAATCTGTCAAGTCCTCCTCTGAATCTCCTTAACCACCTGACATTAGGGAGGCAGTAAAAAAGGTGAAGGCTCGCTCAGCTGTGGCACCTCAAACAGGGAATGCTCTCCCTAGAGAAGCTTGCCTAGCATCATCTTTAAACTTTTAAAAGATGTATGTTTTGTTACAGTATTAGTTCAAGAATTCAACATGTTTCATTGCCGATTTTAGCATTTCTTTCACCGCTTCTGCTCAATTCATGGCTGTTGCTTGAATAATGTTTGTTTTATATGGAGCATTACTGTTGGAGTGTTACTGTGTATATGGAACATTACTGTACTGTTTTATATGGAGCGTTGCTGCATTTGTTTTTATGTTAACTGTACACTTCCCTAAGGAGTCTTGTACTAAAGGCTGACTTATAACTTGAAACAATTCTTGAGACTGCAGTAGCTGGAAAGAACTGCTATAGACTGTATCCACTTGCAAGATCACACATTACAGCTGTTTGGATGGAGATGAGAAGAACAGAGATTTCCTCATGGGTGGAGAATATCCTGTATGTACTCCCCTTTGACATGAAAAGAATTGACACTAAAGAGCATTGAGGGGCACGCAGAGTGTTCATAAATCTGGATTAACCGTATGAACACTATACCCAAGCAATCTGAACCACCATCGGAGCAAGCTGGTTATACAGTCATCTCTAGCACAGATGCAAAACGCCACACTTATGGACCAGATATACCTTGAAAGAACTTCCATAAGCATTTACCTTGGTGAAGTACCTAGCCTATTGCTTCATCCCACCCATAGCACAACAGGGTAAAAATGGATCAAAAGGCAGCACTGACCAACACCAGCTGAACCAAAATTCCATCTAAAGAATCAATCAACAGTATTTATATACGGCTTTTCAACACAAAGTGGTTTACAGGCAAATAGTAATAAAAAAAATTAAATGGTTTCCTGTCCCAAAAGGTGTCACAATCTTAAAAAATGCAGATCACCACCAGCAACAGCCACTGGACAAGACACTGTGCAGGAGTGAAGAGGGACAATTACTCTCCCCCCCCCCGCTAAATATAAGAGGAGCACAACTTGAAAAAGTACCTCTTGCCCAGTTAGCAAGGATAAAGCATGCATATATACCCAAGAATTGCTTTTACACTAGGCTAACCTTTCCCAAATTTTTTGATTTCCTTACTATCATTGTTTTGCGTAATCTCATGAAACGACAGAAGACAGAGCACATACCTGCTAGGACGAGGTGAGAAAAAAAAATCACATTTCAGCCTAGCATTCAGACACCCTATCCAGACAGTCATGCAATGGTGCAGAAAACCTATATAGTACACCATTGCATGCACCCAAGCTAGCATAGCAAAAGCAGAGACCGATGTCTCTACTGCCAGAAAATGTGGAGATGCCAGTAAAACTAGTCACTCAAACCCACCAACATATAGTACAACTTATCTCACTGCTGGCAAGAGTAAAAAAAATGCACTGCATATACAGTAGGTTATTCTACAAATTATGGAAAGGGGGGGAGCTTAATATAGGGCTGCCATCTTTGGCTGCAATCCCATTTTTCTGAGATGGGCAGATACACTGTAATAAGACACCAAGCCAGATGCATTCACAGACCGCAAGCACTGGAGAATGCCCTTCTGAAAGGCCAGAAAAACAAAGCCTTGTCAATCAAGCCCCTAAAAGTTAATAGATCACAATAGCAGCCTGTCCAAGTCATCTGGGGCCTGAGGGCTCAATCGCATCCAACCTGCCAGCACCAATGCAGTCACAATGAAGCCCTGAGGTAAGCAAAAGCCTCTGTAACTGCCTCCCCATCGCAGGATGCAGTGCATGTCACCACTGGCATGACTACCTCAGTGCTGGAAAGCCAAGTAGGATTGAGCCCTGAAAGGAGAGAAGCGTGAACTCTTTGTATTTACCAATACTCCCAAAATACTCCCAAATTCTTACTTGTCAAGGATGAGTAGACAAGTGACTACTTACAAGTCTAGATTAATATAGAAGAGGAAGGCCCCGTGCATATTTGGTTATGGAAAAACACAATGCATCACTGATGACTACTGTAGTCAGAGAATAGAGGGGAAAGAAGAGAAGTGTCTCACTAAGAGGCTCATTTCACAAAACTCCACACTGATTAACACGTGTGCCCAACGGATGAGTTTCAATTCAACATCAACAACCATCCAGTCTCCCTCTACGAAACAGATTAAGCTCTAGCAAATCTAAAGATATCCACTGGGTAAAACACCCTATTCAAAGAAAAAGTTTCCAACAAATGCCACAAAGGGATGTTCTCACATACACACACTTCTAAGATTCTCTGTCTTAAATAAAAATACAGTACACATACTCTGATGGACAGCATTGCTCCAAGCAGTCAATTAATTTAAACACTCTCAGATATAGTCATGAGACCTTTCAAAGCACAGAAACTCTGGGTGCAATCCTAACCTGGAGTCAGGCCAGCACAAGGGACTTTTGCTGGCCCAGGAGTGTCGCAAATGTGCCATAAAGTGTGTTTGCACCACTCTCAGAGTCAGGGAGGCCAACATGTGCACTGTCCTCCCCGACAGAGAGTGGTCCAAATGCACTGTATGATGTGTTTGCAGCAGTCCTGCACTGGAACAACTCCCTTGTGCCGGCCTAACTCCAGGTTAGGACTGCACTCTCAGACTCTTTCCCTCCTTAGCATTCCATAATAACAGTCACAAGACACTAACTTAGTACCTTAAATGTAAGCATATTCATATCACACATCTCCCTGCACAGACAACAATAGCCTTGTATCTTAAAACAAATTAACCTCTTGCATGACTAGAACTGAAGCAATTTTCAAAGGAATGAACGGAAACTATCTTCAACTACACTATTGTTCTCCCATATTTTAAACCAGAGCACCCCCACAAATCTTCCCCACACTAACAGATCACACAAGTTATGGACTTAGCATGGCCCAGGCTGAGGTCTGTGCTCAAAACATCCCTCTCAAGCATCAAATGATTGGGTGACCTTGGAAAAGCCACTGTCTCTCAACATCTATTTCCCCATCTATGAGCTTTACTACTAGAAGCAATCACTTATGTAATTCTTTTGTATATGCTAAGAGGACCTCATAAGGAGGCGACAGTCACTGTATTTTAAGTAGCTGAGTAGCCATGATAATTATAGCAGGTACAAAGTGAAGGATCCTGCATCAGCTAAGTTTCATCTTCTACACTACTAGAAAAAAGGAACTACAGTCTTCTCTACCTTTACACCCGATAACATAAAAGTGTTTAAAGTACTTACCGTCTCCATCCCCCACAATACAGTACATTATTATTGTTCCCACTTTACAGAAAAAAAAATAAGAGAAAAAAACACGCACCTTTTCCCCCAGGCACCTCAACAGCGATACACACAGCAGCGATTTCCCCAGCCAGATCACAGTCAACATTCGTCCAAGTAATTGAAAGGACGAACAAAATATTGTTGTTGTTGTTTTTTAAAAAAATAACCTTTTGCTAGAGAACTCATCAAGATGGCTTTTTGAGAACTGGTACTTTGCAGCGCATTCCTAGAAGCAGAACGTCAACCCACGAAGATTAACGGAGCTTGCAAATTAAGAGTGCACGGGATTGCAAATTTTGAATCATTAAGCCCAACGCCAAGGTCCCGTGATTCATTTCTTTGGAGCAAAAATATTATTGTGCATTTGCAGCTCACCCGCCTACGTCGCTCTCCTTCCTTGGATCCCAGTTCCCGATAAGACCCGGTCCTGCCTCTTCTTGAGCCAATGCAGCTTCCCCCCTTCAAGAGGCAGCAGGAATGGGAGGGGGCGGGCGTGGGAGAAGGAAGAGAAAGGACGCTGGCTAAAGAAGCACCGCATACGACTTGGAGACGCTTCCTCCTCTACATCCACTTCCTGTTTCTACTCCGGCGCACGCAGCTTGCAAAAGGAGGCGGACCAGTTGCCGTCGCCGCCTCCGCTCTTGCACACTCAAAGAAAGCAATCGATACTCGAGAAACTGAGCAAGACACACAGAATCTGCACAGGCATCAACCATCGAGCCCCACAATCGTCGTCCACGCCAGTTTTCCCTTTTATTTCCAAGGCAAAGAAATTCTGTGGTTGTTTTCAGGATTAACATAACAATAATTAAAGGTTATCGATTACTTACAAGTATACGGGAAAGGCAAGGCTCTGGTCTTCACTGAGGAAATAAACTGGTGTCTTGAGCGTACTTCAGATTCCAGGTGGAATCACTATGATTAGATGCCCCTCTGTACAAAAATTCTTCCATATACAAACCAGTATGTATGTGTGGCTGCTTCAATCCTAACCACACTTCCCTGAGCATAAACCCCACTGAACACAGCTGGGCTTCTAAACATAAAGTGCACTGTGAGAAGGCCAGACAGGGTCTACAGCAGTGGTTCCCAACCTTTTTTTGGCTATGCCCCACCTAAGCATCTCTAAAATCCTGACCCCCCCCCCCCGTGACATATAATTCTTATTATTCAAAAAGTGAACTCGTATCCACATGGAGGAAGCCTAAAAAGTCATTAACTTGTTTAAACAAGGTTCCAAAGAACATGACATCCATGAAAGAGAAAAATAAAAGATGGTGCGGAAAGAGGGAAATTAAAAAAAAACATTCTTAGCTTAATTTATGAATAATAAGATATACAAACAATTAGCAGGCTTTCAAATTCAGTTACTAGCTCATTCAGTTACTAGCCCCCTTAAAAATCAAATTGCCCCCCCCCCGTGGGGTGTGTGCCCCACATTGGGAACCACTGGTCTACAGGGTCTTACAACCCACATCCTGGGAATATGTTCTGGTCCTTGAGAGCCTGGATGGTGCAGTGCTTCTGGAGATAGACCTGGAAGAGCCAGGTTCAAATCCCCGTCCCCAAGCTATGAATATATGGAATTGTGTTGTGAACCATTCTGGGTTTTGTCTCAAATGGAAATACTTCATATGACATGTTGAGCTGCCACCTTTCCTCACAAAGATTCTGACATCTTGGATTCTATGCCACTGAGCCACCCTGACAACTGGTCAGGATTCCCTGACTGCTGCGTGGAACAGGCAAATTTGTCACTCACATTGTGTGGAGTAGCCCAGAGAGGGACAAATATTGGGTGGGAAGAAGAAAAGCAGTTGCTGTGATTGAAGTGTTATGGGCGGAGAGTTTGCTGGACATGTGCAGTGTCTTTTGGCTACAAGATTTTTATATGCAGCTTTAGCTTTACAACCAAACCCTAAATGCAATATGAAACAAAACCCATTTATTTCAATAATTTAGTCAAGCCAGTTATTTCATTTAAAGTAACCTTCTGCTTATTTTAACATAAGCTAAAATAAAGCAGGGTATACATTACAATAACCTCAGAAATATTCCAGCAGCCCTGAAAGGCAGCTCAGTGCTATTACTCCCATTTGGGGGTGGGACCTGGGATTACCTTTATGTAATATGTGAAATGAGCCTCACTTTCCAGAGAAAATGAGAAAGCAGGCCTAGAGAAAACTGATGCAACACCTTTGGTTTCAAACCTTATGTTTGACACTCCTGCTTTAGAGTACTGTTTTTATTTAGGCCCCTTTGTATACCATCCTCCTTCCAAGGAGCTCAGGGCAGCGTACATGGTTCCTCCCCTCCTCTTGTCCTCACAACCCTTTGAGATAGGTTAGGCTGATAGACAGTGACGACCCAAGATCGATTCCTGTCTGAGCAGGAATTTGAACCTGGATCTTCCAGGTCTAAGTACAACTCCCAAACCACTATCTGTGCCGGCCTACGTGTGTCCTCAAGCATCTTTTTCCTGTCTCGACTATAAGCGAATGGCTGTCCTGCACGTTTTGTTCGTGGGGAAATAAAGAGTTACTCTTGGAGATAATGTTAAGCCAGCGGTAAGGTTGCAAGATCTGCCCTGAAGTTGCAAGGTTGCAGCCTCCTCCCAATATCTCCAGGTGAAATATCGTAGTGAGGAATCAGAATCGGGGGGGGGGGCGGATTTACTCCTTGGCTGCACAGCGCCTGCTCTTAATGCTTCCTCCTTCTTTACTTCCCCGATCACGAGCTCCACACTCAGACACCTGAGTCTTCCCCAAACCGGCTTGCTGCTGTCGTCGTCCGCACTCACTGACCCCGTAGAACTCCACGCCCGCTGAGCGAGCCCCACCCCCTGATCCCCAGGGGCGGAGCCTTCGGAAACCCGGTCTTCAGTGCACCGGGCAAAAACATCTCCCAGCTGCAGAGCCGCTCAAACGCTGCTATACTTGTAATACGCCAACTGTTCATGCCGGCGCCCGCCTGCATTAATGGCGAGACTTTTCGTTCAGCACTTTGGGCTTCCACCCCTTTCTCCTCATTGGCAGATCGGCTTCTTCCCCACCCTCGAAGGCGAGAGCGCCTCTGACGCCCAGACCTTTCCTCATTCTCTCCCTCTCTCGCCGTCTGCGTGGGAAGCGCACATTGGCGAGACGCTGCCCACCCTTTCCCTCTCAATGGGGAAACGCAGCAGTAAAGGCGGGTCCGCGGGTCAGGCTGTTGGGAGAGGCTTTCTTCCCTCCCTCCGCGACGCGATCAGAAGCAGGAGGAGGCGTGGCCTAGACAATCTCGCCTTCAGCCTGCCCTTCTCTTTGCAGAATTTGCGACATAAGTAGTCCGGGCAGCAGTAACGGTAGTACCATTTGCATTGTAGTTGCAGCGGTGCGGAGAGACCTGCAGCAGCACCGAAACCTGCAAGCTCTGTCATTGGAGACTGTCTGAGCAGTTCAGTGATTTGTATCCAACCACAGAGGTAAATGTACTGGCTTCAACTTCCTTTTCCTTTCTCCTTCCTTTGGCAGCTACTCGTCGGCTACTACAGCTGCTTTGGGAGCTACTACACTCTGGGTGGGTGGGTCCATCCTCGTTTTTCTTACAAATCCTGAGAACAACAGAAATGTCCCTATCTAGTTTCATATTTTGGTTAGTATAGCGTCTTCCCAGGTTTGCTTTTCATTAACTCTTGCATTTCATTGCTTTTCATTAACTCTTGCATTTCATTAATGCTTTTCATTAACTCTAACACCACATTTACCCCCAAATTGTAGAAATCAAAACGATACTGACAGTTATTCACCGCCCAATTAACATAGACCCGTGGGTTTACATCTGATCTATCGTGATCACTTCGTGCAGATTATTTCCTCGATAATAATTTATATGTAGTAATTTATCCACGGCTTTGTTTGCACGATCGTATAGCATAACGGTGGATTTTTCTCCTTCTACTTCCTCAGTTCAGCGCTTGCTTTTGTGTGGGGTGGTGCTTTCTTTGTGTTAATGTACAACCACTAGGAGCTAAGTATTCCGGATTAATCAGTCTAAAGTGGAATCATGATTTATGAGAATGTATCCAAAATTCCATTCAAGTCAATAGGGGGGGACGCACTATCGGAAATTGCAAGACGATCTTCTTTACTAGGGTTGTGGATTCCGCTGAGATACATCTTTGTCAGACTGTTGATTTGCATACTATACCATGAAAACGGATGAGCCAACGTTGAAGTCCCGTTAGTGTGTCAGTGATCTTTTACCTAATTTGTGCCCTTGGGAAGGTGGGTGTTTTGAAAGAAGCTACCTAGAAATTTGGTTTGATGAATGTGTGATTAAGATCTGTCAAGGCATCAAAGTACCTCCCCCTCCCAGCGTTCCTCCACTTGAAAACAGCCCCTTTGCCTTACGTGACATGTTTGCATTGTTAGTATCCTTTTGCCCTTTTTGTGCGCAAAGACCGATTGCGTACAACTGCTCTTTGTACCTTACACCAAGAGTTTTGCAAAATCGTTGCTATTTGAGTTGCTCCTAAGCTTGTGGGAAGTGTACTGCAGAAAATAGTATCTCTTTCTCTATTAAGCATTTGCCTTCCCTTACCCTTGAGCAATTTTCTGACCTACTTCATTAAATAAATGTATTTTACAGTCTCCTCACTATTCAATACCTAGAGTTTAGAATATGCATTTAATACTTGGTGGTGCAATTACTTGAATTGTCATCTTCCTATTTTTGAATCTTCCACTCCTAACTTCAAAACAGTACAACTTCAGGCTGTTGAAAATGCTTCACTTTTTACTTTTTCACTGTTCTGAGGTATTGTAATGTCATTTACAGGAGGGAAACACAAATGACAATCAAATCAAAGCAATTGCATGAAAAGCCATAAAGACTTTGAAGGAGGATAGGCATTTAATATTAAACCCTAGGCTGCTTTCCCAGGGATGAAGATCTTTCCAAGCCTGAGTTCTTGTAGCATACTTTAGTTGTAAGCATTTTCTTGATCACGATATGTATTCATGCCCTATACTGATTGTCAAAGCTCTCAGGCTCTCTTAACTGAAAAGCTGAGAACATTATATAGGGGAAAGGTGAAGAGAGTGCTGAGGAATCCAAAAGGGCTTTCAGGGTAAATTGACCTCATTGTAGATATTGAAACAAAAACCAGCTCTTGGAAAGAATGGAAGAAAACTCGGAGGAAATGAAGTTGAAAGATACTTGAAAGGAAAGTCTCTAAGCAGGAGAAAAAACCCCAGCTAATTGATCTGGGTGAACCAATGTACTATAGACACGCATTTTTTTTCTCCAAAAATAAGAAATGGTGCTTTATTTTCAAAACCAGCCTCCAGGCATGGAATTTTTATACTGCAAAACGTTACCTTTTAAAAGCAGGTCAACCTTCTGACAAATACTTATCATGGTCTGTGATACGCTTGGAAAGTCACGACAAGTAATTCTTTCAACATTTTTCGTTTCTCTGGTTAGGGATTGATTGCCAAAGAACTGGCTATCTCAGCATCTTGTGCCTATGTTGGGAAAGGAATTGTACAGAGGCATAAGCTTTTGTGGGCCAAAAAGGACCTGTGGTGCCTTCAAGACTGACAGACTGTTGGGTGCCAACACTTCTGTGGACGAGGGATCACTTGATCAAATGTCAAGGGCTAAGCCTGTGTGGACAAAAGACCTCTTCTTGCATCTGCTCAAGTGTGCCCTCATTCTAGCATGGGTGCAGCGTGACACAGATTTGATATGGCTATGAGGCTGTTTTAATATTAATTTTATATTTGCATCAATAAAATTGGGCCATTTTGGAGCAAAAATACAAATTAATGAATGGCCCACTCCTATCATTCCCCCACCTCTGTTGGTGCAGCTGCACCGAAAAGGCGTGTGCTGTATCCAGCAGGGGGATGGAGCCAGAGACCTCAGAGGAGAAAGGGGACTGAAATCTCTGCTCTGTAAACCCCTGCCCTGCAATGGGTCTCTTTGAGGAAAGAAAGGGTGTGGGGCTGCAGAAAGGAGGACGGAATCTGGTATGTGTCATCACTGCCGGATCCACCCCCTCCCATAGCCTCCCTTGCCCCCCATTCGTCCTGCCCATGGTCTGCCCGCCCTTCCCACTTCTTGTGCTGGCTTATCTGCTTTGGCAGGGGCCCACCTTCTGATAACATGCACCGGAAGGCTCTGACTTGCCTGTTGGCCCTCCCGCAGCATGTGCTTGATGGCAGCCAGTGCTGTGGAATGCTAATTCCACCAGCAGGGCAGCCTAATAGAATTGGTCTGGAGAAACTCATTTTATTTTTTGCAGGGTTTTCTTTGTCTGTGGGTAGTGGTTGGAGCTGTTCTTGTAGAATAGCTCACTGTTTGTTGCATTTGTATTTTGGTTCTTCCTCCCAAGGAGTGCAGGGTTGTGTACCTGCGGGGTTTCCACATGTCCCTTGCACCTCTGTATTGACCATGCCCAGCATCCTTGACCAGAAAAGCTATTGATTGGATGCCTGTAGAAGGTCATACTCAGAGTTTTTCATTTAAAAAAAAAAAAGCTGATTGGGCCAGGGCCATATTCATGCAGACATTTATTCTGAAGACACTCCCTGAAAGAGATATATGACATAGTACTTATACTCTTCCATCTCTTCATCTATTGCTTTGAGTGTGCACTCCAATATGTGCTCCAATAAGTGTGCACTCTAACAATGTAAGTAGGAGATAGGTACTCATTTATAAACTATTAAGTGCTTTTCTTTATCACTGTAAGTGGGGCCGATAGGGGGCTCATGGATTGCAGGGAGCCAAAGGGAGGTAGCAGCAATGCATTTCTGCAGGCAGAGTGCACAGAGGTGTATATTCCATTTAATGGAAACTGGACAGCCTAGTGTCAGAGATGGCAGAGAGCAGGCTTGCTGTTTTTTCTTGCTGATTTACTTTGCCCAGTAGAATTCGATGTGAACCTTTGACTATCATGCCCGCGCCTGTTTCATAGCCGCACCCAGCTTGCTGCGGGTTCTGTTTTTCTGGCTGAGCTAGTGTAAGTCAAAAAGATACAATCTAGGAATTGGCTTTGATTGATAAGAGCAACCTTTCCAGCAGTTCATGAACAGAGTTCATGCAGCATTAAAGCAGGGGTCTCTGAACTGAGGCTAATTCATGTAGTTACTTTCTTCCCAGTGCAGAGACAGGTAGCCTGTCCTAAGCCATGCAAGGGCCTCTGATCATGCAGAGAAGTGAAAACATGAACTGTCAGTGATTTCTGCTATCATGGTGACACTTTACTGCTGGGCAGCCCAATCCTGAGCTGCCTGGCTGCTGTGGGCACAGTGGTAGCCGCCGGAGGCTCCTTGGAGAAAGGGGATGTTCTGGCACATTTGTGACACCAGTGCGGGTGGTACACTTGAACCACAGCGCTGGAGGGCTCAGGATTGAGCCCTAATTATTTCATGTACCATGCAAGTATATCCCCAATCATGGATAGGAAAAGTTAATGGAAGAAAGAAACCCTGTGGACCTTTGTGAAGTTTGATATGAATAATCCTGATTATCCTCCATCTAACTTTTTTACCTTTGCATACAAACAATTGGATTTCTTCTGAAAGTAAAAAATTGTCGAGTCATTGGACTTTCGTAACCGACAGCTGTAACTAAATACCTGTAAGGATTACAATTATACCATGGATTGGTCTAGAACAGAGCTTTTGTTGACAAGGGTCAAGGTACAAGTAGGAGCCTTTTTTTTTTTTCTATTACTTAAATGCCAAGTGAATTCTCACTTTCGTAATGTTGATCTATGGTTTGACGTCCTTTTAGCATTCTAAACACTTTTGGGGGAGGAAATCTCTGTTGGCTGTACAATACTTATACAATTCAAATACCTAGATGACACATAATTCTACAAAGTAACTGCATAAGACTAGTTCATTGCAGCCACCTCCTTACTTACTGTCTACTTGTGTGAACAGGTAATTGGTGAATTCTCAGGGCATACATTTTAGTCATGGCAGCTTCCTCAGTCTCCTGTGCCTTGCTGTAGCTGAGAACTGTGAGCTCCTAACTCTCATCTAAGCATCCTGGCCATTTAAAAAGAAACCTGAAAGCGGCATTGGCCAAAGTGTTCAGAGGCTTACCTCACCAGTATGTCTGGCTGTTGCTTCTTCATGGTTCTGCTCATATGACTTTAACAGCACAATCCTAAAGAGAAGTAAATCCCACTGAGCTCACTAGGCCTAACTCACTAGGCCACTGAGCTTACTAGGCCTAACTCCCTAGTAAGTGTGCTTGGGATTGCAGCCTAACCTATCTACTGTTCATACCCATCCTTTTGTCAGTGCATCATTTTATACGCCAAGGAAACTGCAACCATCACAAATGTTGTGTTCAGAATGAATACTGAGCATAAGCAAAATCTGTTTATTTACATACCTTGAATGGATGGGCATAATTTTCCTGTTTTGGAACTTTTAAAATATGAATGATAAAAAAGGCTAGTTCACATTTCTCTTGCGTTCTCTCTTTGTGTTGCTGTTTTAACTAAGGGATTTCATCATTCTCAAACTTGTAGTACTTATTTCATTCTTCTTTCTTCTTTCTTTTTAGTTCACAATGTCTAAAAAAATCCGTGGAGGTTCTGTTGTTGAGATGCAGGGGGATGAAATGACCCGTGTGATTTGGGAGCTGATTAAGGAAAAGCTGATTTTCCCCTACGTGGATCTGGACCTTCACAGGTATACACAGGCTTTACAAAACTCCTGTGTCACAGCAAATTTTGCCTAAGTTTTATATGTTTTATCCAACTTGAGAATCTTGCTTGACACATCTATCTTTCTGAGGACCTATTCATACATTATTTTTTCTGATACTGAGATTAAGCTTCCATGCCAGAAAAGTTGTGTGCTATTGAAATGGATGAATTTACTAACCTTTAGGAAGGGATCATAGGTTGATGATAGAACATGTCAGGCAATTCCTGGCATCTTCAGGTAGGATTGAGAAATACCAATCTGAAACCTTGGAAAGCTGGTGCCAGTCAATGTAGACGGGGCAGGGTCATCACTTGGTGCAGATTCTGAAATCTGCTTTCTTGGCTCCTTTCTAGAGCATTAAATAGTAAATGCCTTGAATTGTGAACTCTTACGAGTAGTCAAGAGCAACAGTTGATGAACATCTGTTGGCCATGCCCTGTCTTTAAAGACTCGGAGTCCATGTAAGCTTGAACTTAAATGGGTTCAAGAGGAGACCTTGGCCCCTTTTTCCTTTCCTGTGCCTGCCCAGCTTGGATCCCTTAAGATTTTCAGCTGATGTTACCTCTCTCATTTTCAGGTACTCAGATTGGTTTGTGGTTCTGGGAGTGAACTGATAAAATGGAGTAATATGTACAATTCTTCCCATCAGTGCATATATGTAGCCTTGTGTGGAAGGTCTCTATGTGCATAGAACTCCCCTGGGATCCTTCTGGCTTTGCCTCACTATCTTACCAGTGACCCATGTGTGTTAGCATTGCCCAACAACTTTCTTGTGTTCAGTGTTTGTTCCTATAGATGTGATAATGGGCAAGCAGGGAGCAGAACCAACATGCACAAGTCCTGTATGGGGGAGAGGGAGCTCAACCATCATGCTTCTGAGGTCGTCTACACATTATTGTATGCACAGTTGTAATGTCTGCAGAGGGCTACAGGTATGCACTGATACTGATACAGGAATTGCACATGTTTGTCAGTTAGCCCATAGAACTGCCAGAAAAAAAAAAATCAAATCTGAAACATATGAAAATGGCTTATTTGGGGGGAGGAAACGTGTGAATGTTCTTGTCCCTTATGCAGCTTTTCAGGGCATGAGTGTCCTGCTGAGTAAAAAAAGTGGCAACTCTGTGCACATCTCACAGCTTCCTTTGACCTGCTTTCCTATCACAGCCTACTTTCCTATCTGTTCCTGGCTTCTGAACAGCTCTGCTGCATGTAGATTTTATTACTGCTGGGATGAACCTTGACATAGTTTCCTGGCTGTAAAGCTGCACCCTCTTTGTGTCCCTTGCTGTATAACGCAGGTTCTCCATAACCCAGGAGAACCTGTGGTTCTGTAATCAAAGAATACACGCAATTAAAATACATAGTACAGGTCATTTACAAGGTATCCTCAGAAGTGCAGCAAAGTCTTCAGTATGAGACGGTGCAAGCATTTTGTAAGTCAAACCTGGGAGCCTTTACGCTTTCCTCCACTTCTCCAGCATTTACTCCTTGTTCCAGATACTCAGCTGTCTGCCTAACCAGATAAACCACTCTGCTGGTGCTATGTTGCCAAAACAGAATTGGCAACTGATAATAATAGCTGCTTATTGCATATTATGTAATCTCACACATGTGAGCCTGGACAGATTTTAACACAAGCACACGTCGAATGAGTGTGCCAACACGTCTGGCCAGCTTAGGCTCATGTGTTGCTCTAGTTCACAATTCTGGTACCTCCGGGAATTAATTTTATGAAATTGCCCACTCACTTAAATTAGGTGCTTTCTGCATGAATATTATGTGACTTACATAAGTTCCGCCCATTTTTCAAACCAGCTAGTAAAGTTGGCACAGATCATTTATAATGATAACCTGTCTGGTTGATTTACAGTCATGAGTCACTAGCTTTCTTAGGATGAAATAATTTTCAGCTAATGGTTCAGTCTTCGACTACTGTATTCCAAATTTGGAATTTTTTGGTTGACGTAGTCCCTCAAGAAATAGTCACTACTTTGTTTACTAACTTGTTGGTACTGCCTGTAGGAAGTTGCAGCAAACCTTTCTGTGTGTATTATTACAGAATGGTGGTTATATTAAGTCAGTAAGAGGTTGTCTTAGCGGCTTGTTTCATTTTCTGTCTTTCTCCTGAGATTTTAAATGTCTATCCCATCTTGAGCTTCTAGGGCAAGAGATACATTTTAGTAGCATCTTGGATGACTACATAAGGCACTTACAAATGATTGGTTTTGGGGGGACTTGTTTGCAGCTACGATCTGGGCATAGAGCATCGTGATGCCACTAATGACAATGTCACTGTGCAAGCTGCAGAAGCTATAAAGAAGTACAACGTAGGAATCAAATGTGCCACAATCACTCCCGACGAGAAGCGGGTAGAAGAATTCAAGCTAAAACAGATGTGGAAATCTCCAAATGGAACAATCCGAAATATTCTGGGGGGGCACTGTCTTCAGAGAAGCCATTATCTGCAAAAACATCCCCCGGCTGGTATCCGGATGGTCAAAGCCGATCATCATTGGCCGTCATGCTTATGGAGACCAAGTGAGTACGTTAAATAGCATTTTGAGTTTATTGCCATAAAGTCACCCTGTGAGACATGTTGTCTAGAATAAGAGAAAACATATGCAGTAGAGAACAGAATGTAGCTCTGTGTACTGGAGTCATAAAACATGTATGCTAGAGATTTTAGACATGGTAGGTTGGAATAGATCGGACTGAATTAATTAAGGGCGCAATCCTAACCAACTTTCCAGCACCAGGGTAAGGGCAATGCAGTTCGGAGGTGAGAGAGGCCTCCGTGACTACTACTCCACTGCAAAATGTAGAACATGTCCTGTTGTTGGTTAAGATTGTACTCTAAAATACATTGTGAAGGTTACTGGTCTGGTATTTAAAACAAGAGCTGTCTTTCCCCTTTTCCTCTCTCACAAAGCAGAACAAACAAACCCTGTAACTTGATCCCATACATAGAACATTTGTGATTTTGGTCACAGATACATAAAATGTTGCCTTCAGATTGTCCATCTCCAATCAGAGCTGCCATTTTACATTTTTTCCCCCACATTTTACTTGTGATTCTTCTCTTATAGTACAGAGCCACAGACTTTGTAGTTCCTGGGCCTGGCAAGGTAGAGTTGACCTACACCCCGAAGGATGGAGGCAAGCCTGTAACTTATTTGGTCCATAACTTTGAAAGTAAGTACTATACTCTGGATTGAAGGAAGTGTTGTATAAAGGACATTCTGATGTGGAAGAACACACAGTGGAGTGTTGAGTGTGTGTGAGAGAAAACTGAACAATCAAGATACTGTGGTGTACTAGATCTTGGGCAAATAGGAGAATTTGCCCAGTTTTACAAGGGGGCCTCATCATCAAGTAACAGGACCCAGCATGTAAACCAGAGATGAACAACTGGAGGTAGATTTAGTCCCTGGGTAGATTATTCCCTGTGGAATAGCAGTTGCCATCTTGGAGGTGAGAGTGCAAAGTTTCTGCTTGCAGGACTCGGCTGGCAATCTCTGTGGTAGGGTGCAGGACCCTTAGCCACAATCCTTCATCTCCTCGGCAGAGTGGCTTTTCCATATAGCTGATTGCAGACCAGAAGCAGGCCAAGTATGATGAAAGCACTGTGTTCCTTTTCTGACTGTCTGGTTCTGCTAGCTTTGTCATTGCTCCTATTCTCCCCAACCCCATTGGCTGTTGCTGCTGCTGCTGCTAGAGGCAAGGGCACAGCCTTGAGAATGGCCTTGCCTTACTGTTGCATAAATAGTTGTGAAATCGGCTTCTGTGGTTGTGAAAGGTCCTTGGATTTATGCATACATTGATTTAAGTACAGCAAGTAATGCAGGGAAATAATGCAATCTAGTGCTGGTATGTTTAAGCTGAATGGGTTGCAAAGGAAAGATGAATTCTGGTGCTTGAAAACACTGAGGCCTTGGGATGTAAAGGAAACGAGTTGCTAAATTCATTTTTTGGAGCTGCTTCGGAGCCTTAGAATCCCAGCCACCCGGGTAGAAAGATGCCTTTTAGATGGTGGCTCTCTTATAGTTAGCCAAGTGAGAGCAAGTAGTCCTATTCATCCCAACATAGTATCCTTTCCAGTGGTTGTTTCCTGGGTCTCCGTTGTGTCATCTTCAGATTGTGAGCTCCTTTGGAAGAAGAAAGTATCTTTTCATGTATTTTGCTTTTGTTAGTTGTCTTGGCAGCAATATATAAATGAGAGCAAGAGAGCGCAAACGAGCGAGAGAGAACGAGCTCATAGTAGCCATATAGGCTCTGGATATAATTCAGGGCGCAGTCCTAACTTGTACTTAGGCCAGCACACTTAAGCCAGCAAAGTTTGGCCGGTGCAAGGGGCACTGTAATGCGCGTTTGGACCACTCTCTGAGTCAGGGAGGACAGCAGATGTCTGTGTGCTGGCCTCTCTGACTCAGAGAGTGGTCCAAATGCGCTTTATTGTGTCTCTTGTGCTGGCCTATTTGTGCCAGCCTAACTACAGGTTAGGATTGTGCTCTCAATCTTGTAATATTTGTTCCCAATTATATGCTGGAGAGAGCCTACAAGCACATAAAGAGGATATAGCTTTGCAGAAGGGACTAGAGAGAGAGAAATGGCTAGAGGTGTTTGTTTCCAGGGAGTAAAACAGGATTATAGCCTAAGTCTTAGTGAACGCAATGGGTTTACTTTTGAGTGAAATGAATAACGCCATTTTCAAACATCTATAGCAATTGCTTTTAGCCATTGAAAGATTTTGGTTGCCTCTGTCCCATGTATATAAAATTAGATAATACTGTCTTGGCATTTACTACCTGCTTGGGGTACAGAGACATTGTTGCAGGATAGCACTGTAGTGGAAAATTAGGAACCAAAAAATCCTATATCATCTCTGCCATTCATAGCATGTTGAAGGCAATTGACTCCCTCAACTTCAGCCACAATTATGACCTCCTTTACAGGTCTATTTTGTAATGATTTCTTAAGCAACAAATCTGGTGGGTTTCTGAACTCTCAGAAACAAATACGCAAGTGCCTCATAGTAGTAATGACGATGCACGTAAAAATGTTTTGTAGTGGCTACTTGGTGGGTCTTGTTTCAAAGGAACTCGTACTCCAAGTGGGAGGCCAAGGAAGTTGTCAGCAGTGGAGGCTGAGCTACCGTGATTGCTTCAGCATGATTTGGGAAAGTTGCTAGGAGACGGTGGAGTAACAGAGTGAACTTTGTTGCCGCCCTCTGTATGGACAAGAGGCTTCATTCACTTCAGCTGGGAATGAGTTATCTGTACATCTTGGGGAAGCTGGTTGTTCTTCTTTAGTCTGTATATGGTTTCATTCATATAGATGTATAGTGAATGCTACACTGTAAAATTTGCACATATACCATGCATTGGGTAACAGGGGAAAAAAATGGGTAGCTGCAGTGCAGTTCTTAAAAGTATGCTGGGGACTTCTTTCACATTCATTCTGGGTTTGCATTCTGGCCATGAATGAACAGTCGTAGGCTGTCTGCCAACCAGCAGATGGTGGCAAGTGGAGTCTGGTGGTGGGTAGAAGGTCAGACATACTGAAGTTTGTTTTGTTCCCAAGTCATGCTTTGTGTCTCATCAGTAGTATTCTAGCCACTAAAAAACAAAAACAAAAAACTACTCTGTAAACTAACCTTGTAAGTTACTATTATTTTCATATTCCAGATGAAGGAGGGGTTGAAAGTGGCTTGCCTAAATCCAAATATTGAGTTGAATGGCTGAGTTGAGATTTGATCTAAGGCATTGTTTCTCAATGTTCCACTCACCCTGTCACTTTGTGCATGCTGGCCCACTGCACGTACCGCTGGAAGTAATTGACAATGATGTCATTGCCAGTTACTTCTGGGTTTGGAGGCCTGCAAGATTAGGACACGATGCACCAAACACTGGTGAGAGGCTTGGGGTGGGCAAGATGGCTTTATCAAGTGCATGAAAACTGTGTGCTGGAGCTCTGCCCACCAAGCGTCCTTCTGCTGTTTGACGCGGCCTTCTCCTGGTTTTGCTGCTAAGCAGCGGATGTCACTGGGTGCCATGTGTACCACTAGACACCACTGGTGGTACGCATACTACCAGTTGAAACTTGATTTAAGGTCTTGTTTGCAATGCAGAGTCCAGTCCTATCCAACTTTCCAGCACTGATGCAGCCTTGCCAACAGGTATGTTCTGTATCCTGTGGTGGGAAAGCAGTCACAGAGGCTTCCTCAGGCGAAAGGAACATTTGTTCCCTTGCCTCAGGGCTGCATTGTGGCTGCATTAGCACTGGGAAGTCGGATAGGATTGGACCCTCATTTTCTTAACCATTGTACTACATAAATTGATGGGGTATTCACTTTTATTTGTTTGTAAACTTAGAGCCTGCCTTTCTTTTATAAAGTGAATACACAAGGCAGCATATGATAAAAACAGTCAAAAGTACATCTAAAATCAAGATAGTAAAACAGTCAACAGCAAAGAACGTAGCAGCAGCAATAAAAATAGCAAAGCAATAAGAGATTCAATTAAGTCAGCAGCCTTAAAAGAGAAATATTTAAAATAGTTTATAAGCAGTGGACAAAAATATACACTAAAACGTCAGCAGCAACTGAAGGCAGGAGCTAGAAAAGCAGAGGGGAAAAATACTAAACACACAAGCCCAACAAAGTCAATTTTTAGCTTTTGCCTTTGCTAGCAAAGTCAATGCTGCAGGGGCAGTTGTCTTACCACATTTTTTTTTAATTGTCAGACACTCCTTTAGTTTTTCTCATGTTGCAATGTTTAGATATGAAATGATTACAGTACCACTAGACATTCTGGTAAGACACATTGCATATTCTTGTATATCTTAGGGGAGGTACTCGAGTGGTTGAAATGAGTAATCCTTACAGTTAAGTTGCCTCTTGGGCAGCACAGACATGAGCCATCCCCCCTGACTCCAAACCTGCATTGTGGTAGCCCTTGTGCCAGCCAAACTCTGCTGACCTAACTGTGCCGCCCTAACTCCAGGTTAGGATTGCGCGCTCAGTGTAGTAAACTGGGTTATTCTGAGGAAGTACACTTCCAAACCTATGTCTGTTTCTCCATCTTGTTTTCTATTTCCACAAATTTCTGTGGATGATGCCTCTACACTCATGTGCTGAAAATCATTCTGTTCATGATGGGGTGTATTTCCTAATAGAATGCATGTGATAAAGTATGTTCTGTGAAATATTATACTGCTCAAAAACAGAAGTTTTATTGTTCCTAAATCTTCTTTCTTTCTTCTTAACGTGTTATAGACTGCGGAGGTGTGGCTCTGGGGATGTACAACCTTGACGAGTCCATCAAGGACTTTGCCCACAGTTCTTTCCAGATGGCATTGTCTAAAGGCTGGCCTCTTTACATGAGCACCAAAAACACCATTTTGAAGAAATATGACGGGCGTTTTAAGGACATCTTTCAGGAGATCTATGAAAAGTAAACAATATTATATATTTTTATATGTACATCTGTGTTCAAGGAATTGTGCTATTTCTTGAAATCCTCAGTAGGGGTCTCCAATCTAAAAAGCCTTAATTTATTCACGGTAGTTTAAAGTCTGAGGAAATTGAACTGGCTATACGTCTTGTAGAATTTGGTAATAGTGAGGAAAGCTGTGAGTGTATGAATTAGTGCAGAACCTGCTTTTTTTTTTTTGGATTTAAAATCTGGGCTGTTTGCAAAATGCACCAAAAAGAACAATCCAAATAGAGATGGAGAAACTGGCGGTCCAGGTACCAAATCATCCCATACCAGTGTTTATAGACGCCTGCTCCCAAGACCATTCTCACCACCACCACTTCCTCCCAAGCTCAGGCAAAGGGGCTCTTGAGCCACTGCCTTTGCATTGTGAACAAGGAGGGACCTTGGCAGAGTTCTCCCCCAAGTGTGCACTAGCCACAGCGGAGGAGAATGAGGTACTAAAAGGGGAGGCACTGGCAAATGCTGTGTTGCTGTTCACACAGCAAAAGAGGAGAAAGCCCTTTCCTTGTGGATAGAGACAAAAATCTCTCTCTTTTTTTTTGGAGCAGTAGGACAGCCCTAATTCACTGCATTCACTCCACGTGTACTTTACCCTTTTGAGGTTCTGGGGAAAAAAGACGTGGCAGATTTAAACACCATTTCACTGTATACCACACTGGCATGGCTGTACCCGATGTCATCAATTTTTCTCCCGTTCTCCAGTCATTTTACCCTTTAAAAATTTGCAAAATATATAATTAAAACTGCTTTTAAAAATAAATGTAGCCCACTTGAAGCATGGTGATGAGAGGGCAAGATTGACTGCCAAGGCAGCATTCAGTTTCTGATGTGTATGCATATACGTGTGATTTCAGTTGCAAGGCTGGGCCCACTTGTGGCAGGTGGACATACTGTGAGCTCTCTTTCTACTTTCTGTTTTGTCTCTTGACTCATGTAAGACTGAGTGAGTAAATGAAGCCAGTATTGCTGGTCCCTTCCTCTATTGAAAATATCTGAGATGGGGCTGGAACATAAATAAAAGGTACATAAATAAAATGTATTCTGAAATGATAGTCAAGCAGCATACAGGTGGAGCCTGCGGATGCCAAAAAACATGTTAAATGAAATCCCTTAAGCACATACACGCGCGCTGTAAATTAGCAGTCAGCATTTTTTTTAAAATCTTTTCTTACCATGGCAATTCAGTGGCAGGCATTCTCCAGGGGCTTAGAGCAGACTAGTATTCATTTGCTCTGAGATAACCTCTTCCCTTTGCCCCGGAGCAAGGTGAAAAATGCAAACAGACGTGATTAATTGCACATCCCAGCTTCGAAGGCAAAAGTCTTATTTCAGAGCGAATGGATACTAATCTGTTCTAAGTCCTTGAAGAATGCCTGCCACCCGTTGCCATAGTAAGAAAATATTTTTTTTAATGACCACTGTTTTTTTAAAGTCATTTTTTTTTAAAAAGACCACTGTTTCCCTCTGCCCAGTAACCTGCGCTTACTGTTCCGCCGGGGAGCAAAGTTACAGCCATGACTATAGCTCCCCAGTGTCGCCAAGGCCAGCCAGTTCCTGGTTCTGTCACTCCAGCAGGCTGTTCACGTGGTGTTCTGGGCGAACACGGCTGGCTGTGGTGACATGGGGGTGGTGGTTGTAGTCGTGGCTGTAACTTCACTCCTTGATGGAATGAAAAGCAGCAGTCATGCCAGGGAGCCCTTTTGGAGTTGCAGCAGTCTCCAGTTTGGAGACCGCTTCTCTATTGTAACACATAGAGCTTTTTCCCCACTCCAGGTTTATGTAAGCTTTCCTTTCTTCCCAAAGTTTACATTTTCATAATATGCAGCCCTGTAATTGTTGCATGTTTCATTGAATTCTCTTTGCCTTCCAGGGAATACAAGTCGCAGTTTGAAGCAAAGAACATCTGGTACGAGCATCGACTCATTGATGATATGGTGGCCCAAGCTTTAAAATCTGAGGGAGGATTTATCTGGGCCTGCAAGAACTATGATGGGGATGTGCAATCTGATTCAGTTGCACAAGGTATGATCCGCGCTTAGATTGGAGTGCACTTGCAAACTTTTGGTAACTTGATTAGCCAACCTTGTTACTTGTTACCACAAGTATTCAGGTCAGCTGGATCTACAAGCAGAGTTAATTAGAATCTCAGAAGGACCTTCCTAGAGCAAAGATTCATCCAGTCCAAAATTCTGTTTGCATACTAGTAGTCTATAAGAACATAAGAAGAGCCCTGCTGGATCAGGCCAAAGACCCATCTAGTCCAGCTTCCTGTATCTCACAGCGGCCCACCAGGTGCCCCAGGGAGGCATGAGACAACAAGATGCTTGCATCCTGTTGCCATTCCCTTGCACCCGGTACTCTGAAGTAGCCCACCACCTTCGTAAGGAGGTTGCACAATCCATCATTGCCTATAGCCCACGATGGACCTTGCCTCCAGAAATCCGTCCAATCCCCTCTTAAAGGCATCCAGATGCCATCACCACCTTCTGTGGTAAAGAGTTCCACAGATTAACTACCCGCTGGGTAAAAAAGTACTTCCTTTTATCTGTTTAACTCTCCCAACCCTTAGTTTTAGCGGATGCCCCCTGGTTCTGGTGTTTTGAGAGAGGGAAAAGAACATCCCTCTCTCGACTCTATCCCTTCCATGCATAATTTTGTATGTCTCAATCATGTCCCCCCTCAGGCGCCTTTTTTCTAGACTGAAGAGCCTCAAATGCTGCAGGGAGCTCTTTTCATAAGGGAGGTGCCCCAGCCCCGTAATCATTTTTGTCGCTCTCTTCTGCACCTTTTCCAGCTCCACTATGTCCTTTTATGAGGTGCAGCGACCAGAACTGTACACAATATTCCAGGTGCGGCCTTACCATTGATTTGTACAATGGCATGATAATATTGGCTGTTTTATTCTGAACCCCTTTTTTACAAGTCTAGAAGGTTCGTAATGGTCCTTTCCTTTTGCTTCTCACCTTTGATACTTGATACTTTAGGAGATTATTCCTAAACATTGAAGTCCCATTTTGACTAAATCCCACCAAGAAGTTTGAAACATGGTGGGCTCTTAGTTCTCGTGCCTCCAACTCTCACTTGCCATAAGCGCCACTTATCAGAATATGTGCCCTTTTGCCACTCGCCACCCACATCTCTTGCCTTGACGTACCTTCCATGGCCTGTGAAGCAGTAAAATCATTAGGAACTCCACATGCAATGTGCAGATTGTGGGTAGATGGGCTCTTGAAGATCTTATGTACAAAGCAGCATAATTGTGGCGCTGGTCTTGCTGCATAGAACCCTGTGCAGTGGTTTAAGTAGGTATAAATTATTTTGGCATTGGAAAGTGTTATCAGATCTGTTTGATGTAGTTGCCAAGTGGGATTTCAGTGGGAGATAGGTATGTGCTTAATGTTCCTTGAAAAATCAGTGGGATATGAAAATGCATAATTTGGCCAGATTCAACTGTGAATATCTGACCATGGCTGGTAACCTTGTTATGTCAAAGGCCTCTATCTCCACATCACTGGAGACCCCTGAATAGCATCCTAGATTAAAAATAAGCAATAAGGTTTGTTCAAAGATTACCGTTGGGAGAAGAGCAACCCCTCTCCTATATCTTCAGCTACCACGTATATGCACGTATATGGTAAGAAACATGTAAGTTTCGTACATGTAAAACTTCCAGGTTTCCAGAAAAGTTCTTGACCATTTTATCTTCATGTCCAGGTTATGGCTCTTTGGGCATGATGACCAGTGTCCTGATCTGCCCGGATGGCAAAACTGTTGAAGCTGAAGCTGCTCATGGCACAGTCACCCGTCATTATCGCATGTACCAGAAAGGTCAAGAAACCTCCACAAATCCTATTGGTAAGTGGCTTCCACCTTTGTTACCTCTACCAAGTGTCTGCACTAAACACCAAGACCAGCTTAACTCCCAAGCAGAGGCGTATCTAGGGTGTAGCGGGGGGGGTGGCGTGAGCAATGGGCGCCAGCAGTGGGAAGGTGCCACAGCACAAAAAAACCCGCACGCTTTTTGTCCCACCCACCCTCCCTTGCTTCCATTTCGTTCCAAAATGGAGCTTTTCCGGGCGCAAAGAGGCGTGGCTGGGCACGGTCACGTCGCCCTGCCCTCGGCGCGCTTGGAGCTTAGTTCGTCTCTGCTCCCAAGGACTCTTCCTGGAGTACTAGTTCTGTGAAAATTCTACTAGGTTATATGTAGTGGTGCAAGGTATAGTTTCTTCTTCAAGAGGATATGATGCTGTATGTAGCCCTGTCCTGGGCTTCTAATGAATGCATTTTGTAGGCATGTCAGATCACCCCAAATATATATAAATATAAATTGTGGAGCACTTGCACATCACAAATGAATATGTTGCCAAATGGTGAGTAAAGGTCACAGCTGTATAAAGTTGGAGATCTAAACATTTCTCCATTAATAATACAGTAGTAACAGCAGTGTACTTCCTAAACAAACATATACAACAGATCAAGTACCAATGGACTGTCTTCAGCAGCATTAAGAAACATGTTAAGGAGGCATAAAGTTTCCATTCAATCTCTCAATAAAAGTATGAAACTATCTTGAGACTGTTAGGGAAGGGATTTCCATTAGGCTACTTGCTACAGAATGCCAAGAGAAAAACATCTCAGAAGGGAGGCTAAGTAGAAAATACTTACTTCAAGGATTCTGATTGGCAGGTGAATTTGAAATCCAGTTGTTGGGGCCCACAATATGTGGGGGAGGTAGGATCTACTGTGGATAACAAAGATGATCAATAGGTCTTGTAAATCTCTTCTTAACCTTCCCCCTTTCCTAGCCTCTATCTTTGCCTGGACTAGAGGTCTAGCCCACAGAGCGAAGTTAGACAACAACTTGGAGCTCAAGAATTTTGCTTCTGCCTTGGAGGAGGTCTGCGTAGAAACAATTGAGGCTGGCTTCATGACCAAAGATCTGTCGGCTTGCATTAAAGGGCTACCTAAGTAAGTATGCAGGGTTGAGAAAATAGTTTCAATTTCTGTGTTTGAAAATTTTCAAATATTGTGAAGTCCAGGGGGAAAGTTAAGCTTATATCAACAGGAAAACCTGTTGTTTTTAAAAATGTAATTACTATGTGAAAATCAGTATCTTCAGTATAAATTGCTTATATGTTGTGGGTTAGGTTGGACCTTAATTTTCCCACTTCCTGACATCACAGGTTACCCAGCATTTTCTGACTACTGCTAAATACAAAAGTGCAGTCAGAATTTTTAAAGAGATCCTGCAGAATTCTCTCCCTCTTGTGAGCAATTTAAAGCCTTCTTGTGCTGTCACACTTAATGTTCGGGTTTCTAATCTGTATCAGGTTTTTGTTTCCAACTTCTTCACATTCAGCATCAGAATGAAGCTTCTAAGAAGCAGTCAAGCTATCCTTTTACTTTACCGTTCCATGTTAAATATCCCAGGTTAAGGCCAAACCTGTTCTTGTGGTTTCTGACTTTTTTCTTCCCTCCAGTAAGAGCCAGTTCTGCAACCTTTCTAGGATGCATGGGAACTTACTTGAGGATGCACTTGAGCAATCAACTATTCATCCCAGGATGAGGAATGCTTAACCCAATTAAGGCCACAGATTAACAGCACACATGCATTGAGGAAGTCTCATTATGTGACTGTTCTTGAGAAGCCAAAGTTTCTTTGGAGACCTCTGTTGAGGTCCAGAAATTACATATTTCTGGTAGAAACCCCTCTTTCTTTGCATCTAGTCACCATGTATGTTTTAGTTGTTGTGTGGAAGGAAGCATGCCAGTAGCATGGACACCCTTTTTTCTAATGTAGATAAACTATGACAAGTCGTCTGAATGATTCTGTTTGGAAGGATCTGTTCACCAGATTGAAGCTGTTTCTGTAATGAATGAGAAGTTCCTCTTCCCCTAAAAGATACTCAAATTCATAACTGCATAGAGCACAATGTTTTTTTTCCTATTCCATTATCTGTAAGGGATGCTTTAAATTCCTGTTTCTGAAGCAGAGCTGGAAAAATCTCAGGCACTTGTTTGTCTGATGTTATTGCCTAGTAATATGAAATGTTTAAAGCCCTGCCATGGAATGTTCTGGGGTCCTTTATTATGATGGTGTAGCTGCATAAGTAGGAAGCGGTATGAGAATCTCATTTTGTCGCCACTCCAACCTGTTCACTGTTTGCAACCACCAATCATCGTGCATACTAGGGTTTTTCTTTATAGAACTAGTACATCACCATCTGACAGGAAAGAGGGGAAGTTGCATTAAGGTACCCAAGGGGAATTTAATCAGTTGTATAGCGCCTCTTGGAAGTGTGACATAAAAGTGCAAGGTGCTCAGGAAGGAGAGTTGTGCTGAAAGGGTAGTGGCAGGCATACTCCTTGTGGTCTATGAAAGTGGCCTGCAGAGAAGAAACAATAGGAAGGCTGCTGAATCTCGGCTGCCAAAGTCCATCCACTTAAACTTCATCCAAGCAGAGCATATTCTGGTGTTGTGTTGCATCTTGTCCAAGATAAAGTATTAGCAGAACTATTTGCATGCCCCTCTTAAATGCCAGAGCCATTGGGCAGTGGCCATTTTCAGCTGGAGCTCCTGGGGGACTAGGAAATGGGAACTTGTTTTGAAATACTTCTATTAAATTCAGGAAATTTCTTTGGATCCAGCTCAAACTCTTATTTCCATTCTTTTACGTTAACTTTTTTATCCATAAGATCTCTCTGTATGTTTAACATTAACATCCTTTATTCATTTTAACATTTTTTATTGCTCCTACCCTATCTTTCCCCTTAAGCCTTCATAGTCCTCAAAGAGCCCTGCTGATAACTAAGAGGCTGATAACTCAAAGCTTGTTGTATCTGCTGACTTGTACATCAGCTTGTTCAATTTAGCAGTTCCTCATTAAGAAGAGCTCTGCTGGATCAGGCCAAAGGTCCATCTAGTCCAGCTTCCTTTCTCTCACTAAAGACCCACTAGATGCTGAGGGAGCACACAAGATACCTGTATCCTGTTGCCACTCCTTGCATCTGGCATTCAGGTATCGACTTCTAGAACCAGGAAGTTGAATTTACCCACCATGGCTTGTGAACTGTGATGGCATTGTTTCATTGAACTGTCACTCATTGTGTCTATCAAGTCATACCTTCTAGTTCTTTACATTTTTAAGAAGTATCCTCAGACACACCTATTTTCATACATCTTACATCTGTTGATCAGCTAGTCTTCTCCTTTTACTGGATTTTCTTTCCTAATCCTTTTGAATGCCATCTTATTTAGAATGTAACTAGTGGAAAGAATTCCTCTTTTTATGGTACTTAAGATATGATTGTAAGCATAGTAGATCCCATTTCATGTGATATTTAATGGTAGCTCATGTAGGTTTGTACAGAGTTTATAGATCTGGGAAGTGTAGCAAAGGACTGCTACGAGGATACTGTGGTTTTGGCAGACTGTGCTAAAGTTGTGCCCTGCAAAGAAGTAATTTTTGCCACAAAGCAGCTAGAGATTGTTGCTCATCTCAGGACTGTTTAACAGAACAAGGGTAAAACAGTGGCAGATGGTCAGAAGAGATTAAGAACATAAGAAGAGCCCTGCTGGATCAGGCCAAAGGCCCATCTAGTCCAGCTTCCTGTATCTCAGCGGCCCCACCAGGTGCCCCAGGGAGGCATGAGACAACAAGATGCTTGCATGCTGTTGCCACTCCCTTGCACCAAGTAGTTTTCACTAGGCTTGCTGTCTAGAAAATGAAATTAGAAACCATAATAGCCAAAACACATAAAAAAAGCCAAAACAAAGACTTCTTTTGTGTCAGGGAAAATATAATCCAGCAAAATTATTATCTAGCAAAGCCAGTGGATCCTGTGTTGCATTTTTAAAAGCTCAGATGCAGACAGTTGTCAGCTAAAATTAAGCATAGGTGATGTTTCTATGCTGTACAGCTTACAAACACTAGCGAAGCATAAACAATGACCCGCACACCACTTATTTCAGGTAAGAGCTGCTTTTTTAAAAAGTGAAATTATCAGGGGTTCAGTGAGAAAATGATAAAAGGTGTTGCGCTTTTCCCACTATAGACTGTGGTGCTGTCATTTTGCAAAATGTCCTAACTACTCTTTTCCATTTTTTGCTTTATAACAAGACATTCACAAAAAAAGACACTGTCTTAATAGAATTACTCAAGGCACTGGTAATAATTGGATTACTCAATGCTTTAGAGGTCTGCCTTTCTACCATCATAGCAGCCAAGCCTTCATTTACTGATTTGTGGAAGGCATCAAGTCTAATCACATGCTGAAGTTATCACTCAGCTAAGTTACCAGATACTAATGCTGGTATCGCATTAAAGTCTCTCTGATATCACTGAAGTGATAGGTCCTCTTGAAAAGCAATGGATTCTAAAAGAAATGAGATCACAAACTGGCACCGAATCAAGAAGGGCAGGCGTGATTTAAGAGGCTTTCCTCTACAAGCCAATACACAAAAAAACAAATCAAAATAAACAGAATAAGACAGTTCCTATTTTAAGCAAGATGTCTTATTTCCTCAGTATGTAAACTACCAACCTTTGTCCCTATCTAACAAAGTAATTCTTGGTCTAGTGTGCACCAGTAATATAAAGTTAACCAGATGACTACTAGTCGGTGCAACAGATGTTGAGCTTTAGTCCCTGATTTAATGATACAGTCAATCCTTGTTATCCACTAGGGCAGTGTCACTGCCATCGCCACTTCAACCACTCCCTTTAAAAAGGTATACAGTGGTTCTGGTTTCCCTGGGGGATTGTGACCCCCAGGTTGGGAACCACTGCATTAGGATTAAAGGTAAAGGTTTCCCCACGACCGAATGGTCTAGTCGTGACCGACTGTAGGGGGCGGTGCTCATCTCCATTTTGCATGTAGAGCTGGCATTTTGCCCGAGGACAAGCTTCCGTGGTCATGTGGCCGGCGTGACTCTACGCACGGAATGCCGTTCCCTTCCCACTGAAGTGGTCCCTATTTATCTACTTGCATTTAGGTGCTTTCGAACTGCTAGGTTGGCAGGAGCTGGGACAAGCGACGGGAGCTCACTCCGTCACGCAGTCTTGAACTCCCAACCTTGCGGTCGGAAAGCCCAGCAGCAGCAGTTTAACTTGCTGCGCCACCACGTCCCACCACTAGGATTAGGTTTCTAGAAAACCTAGCGGATACTAAATCATTGAGCCTATGGGAGAGATGAGTTAGGTGCAAGGGGAACCTCTTCACCATATACTCTATGGACATTATGAATCTAAATCTTTTGTAACACAGTACTATTGTAATACAGTACTGTATATTGTATTGCATATACTGTGTATCTCTATATTCTATATTTTAAGAAAAAAAACCCAGATAAAATGAGCAGATGTAGGGGCAGTATAGCACAGAAAAATGAATTCAGAGGAAGCATTACTTGGTTTTCCAAGCTAAGCAGATTTTTTAAACTTACAGGCACGCTACTTGCCATTACAGAATCACACCAAATTGGCAAAAATAAAAACCCTAGAAAAAGAGCAGATTAAGGCAATGTTTTCTCTGTCAGTACAGGGGAAAAAAACATTGCTAGGTTTTCCAAGCTCCCCCAAAGTGAAGCACAACACTGAGAATCAGTCATAATACAATTGGCTCTCACCTGAAATAGTACAGATTACAGGAGGAATCTACAAAAAGACTCTCCAAAAGGATTCTGCAGAATCTAAAGAAAAACCTGAGTAAAGGACACAGGAGCAAGTCCCAGGGCGGCCAAGGGAGTGACTACAAAGAACGAAGTAGAAGGGAAGAAATGCAAAGAGACTTGAACTGCCTCTTTGCTTTTGTTCACTCATTGTGGTTTGAAATTTGCAATTGCTCTCTTGGCTATTAGCTGTCATTTTCTCTTTGTTTTGGAGATTTTTTTTAATGAAGAGAGGGTCCCTGGGGCTGTTTTCCTCACGGATATGGAGGAAGATGTTGTAGGAAGTGAGGGTAGGTCACCAAACAGCCCGTAAAGGATAGGCAAGGTCACATATACTGAGGTTGCATATAATGTGGACTGAACTATAAAATTTAACTGAATTTTGAGCCCTAAATAAAACCTTGACCTTTAGGGATTTACATACCTGTTTGCTTTTCTCTTTCATTTCAGTGTGAAGCGCTCTGACTACTTAAACACATTTGAGTTCCTGGATAAACTTGCTGAAAACCTGAAGGCAAAGCTGTCTAAGCCAAGACTCTAAGAGCCGGCCTCAAGAATTGCTCTAGAAAGAATGTTGTCCACCTGATGAATGAATTGCATTGTTTAGCATAAAACTTCGGAGTACAAGGACTAATCAACCTAAAAATAGAAACCTGTTCAGACTGTCTCATTCCTTAGGATTGTGAGTGGTTTTCTATATTGCCAAGGCCATCAGGGCAGCTTAAATAACTGCCTTTGACAGATTAAATTGTTGTCCCTCTTGCCAGCCAGGCTTCTCCTTCCTTGTTGAGAATAAGATTTAGTGGGCACTCTCTATGGTAAATCTATTCTCTTTAAACATGGGGTAGGTTTTGCTTTCCAGCACTGGTCAATGGCCTTTACTGGGTTTGTTAACCGTCTGTCTTAATTTTGAAAAATAGACTTGGCCCAAGGCAAGGTGCTTAAGAGGATTTTACTTAGCAGGGCAGGGGAAAATATTTAATACTCAAAAGCTTTGGCATGGACAGCAAAAACTTGGACAAAGGCTGTAGTCTAGTCCTTTGGCTTCATTATGCCTTGTATCTGAACGGTGTCCATTCATCCATCCGTCCCTCTACAACTTGAAAACAAGATATAGTGCCTAAAGTGCAGGAATTGTTGCTGCCTGCAGTCATGTCACTAAGGGTACAAGCCTATCCAACTTTTCAGCACTGGTGCAGTCATACCAACAGGGTGTACACTGCATCCTGTAGGGATGAGAGTAGTCACAGAGCCCTTCTCAAGGTAAGGGAAAGTTTGTTCTTACCTCGCAGCTGCATCAGTACTGGAAACTTGGATAAGATTGGGCCCTAAGATAGTTACTCAAGTTGATTTTAGTTAGCAAGTTGAACACTTCTAGTCTGTAACTCTGAACTTCAGCACAACCTTTCATTAAACATTGTTCCATCCATTAATTTTTTTTAAAGAGAAACGTTGTAGCTCAATAAACCAATAATATCCACTTCTTATGTCCCCCTGATCCTTATGAATGGTATTGTCTAATCCAATCAACTGCAGTTTCACATGTAGGACAGATAACTGAATTAAAAGCCCGCTCCTAAGGCCTCTAGTGCCCGTGGTGTGGTGTTACTGCCAGCTCCAGCTGTTGTAAAAGTTTCCAAACACTTTGCTGTCGGTGGCAACAGCGTATCACTGGCACTGATGCAGCACAAGCTGGCGCTATGCCTCAGTGCTGGAAGGTTGATGGGGAGGCATGAGCTGCAGGTTTCAGGGTGGGAGAAGGTGGGCAGGGGGCCGAACTGAGCAAAGAGAGGGTGGCCAGAAACAGCAGCAGACGTATCCTGTGCTAGGAGACCCAATACGGGACTCTCAATTCTGTGACTGCCCAAATGTAGGCGTGGATCTGAGTAGACCCATTGGGCCATCATAGGTTGACATGGGGTAAAGGATTTTGTTCCCTTACCGAGGAAACCTGGAGCAGTTGCCCTGGCCCCATAGAATACAGCAGTAGCCATTTTGGTGCTGCTGTTGCCCTAGGGAAGCATAGGATTGCCCAACAGTGAAAGTGACAACTCTTCAAAATCTTTTTAAAAAACCAACTTTAAGGGCTACAGTTATAAGAGCAGCTCTATGGGATTGCATCAAGGTACTGTATTTTTACCTTGTTACTGCACTTGAATCTCTGAACATAACTTAAAAAGAAATAGCTTACTACATTTGCATTGTGTTAGGGCTCTTCTGACCCAACTAGAACTGGTTGCTGCTGCTGCTGCTGCTACTCTTCCCTACCCTTTTCTATGGTTTGTTATGTGATTCATATTTGATCGTGCCATTAAATGCTGTTCTACTAGAGATTAGCAGTGTCCCCTTGGTACGAAATGGTTATATCAAATTGTGATTAGCAAAGTTGAGTTTATAAGGGCACAGCCCTAACCTGGATTTAGGTACTGTTAAGAGAATGCACCGAAAAGCACGGCCGGACCACTCTCAAAGTCAGGGAGGATGGTGCATGGCTGCGGGCTGGCTCCCTGCCTCAGAGTAGTGCAAACGTTTTATGGCATGCTTGCAACACTCCTGGGCCAGCACAAGCTACTTGTGTCCATGTTAGGATTGTACCCTAAACATTTAACATCTGCTCCAACAATTAAAGCACAATCTCATTTTACTTTTACAATTAAGATTTGTAGTCTTAATCTTCTCACACATTTATACATGTTAAGGTCACATTTCTTTTATTAGAGCTCACTATTAAAACACTATATATAGTCACTAACACTGAAGTCGCACTTTTCCTTGTCCTAATCTATTAACAGTTTTTTTTTTTGGGGGGGGGGGGGTGTTGGAGATCTCAGCCAAGTTACATTTCTTGGTATCACCCTGCCTACTTACAAAAACAAGTAATATGCTTAAACACAATAGGAAGAGTAAGATATTGCTCTTCTGCATGAACAATGGGGCTAAAGGATAGCTAGCCAAGTGTCAGATGATCAAATAAAAAGGTATAATGTACAGGCATGCCCTGTTATCTGCTGTGGTCCTATTCAGGACCATCATTTTGATACCTGAAACCATGGATATTGGGGCTGCCTTTTAAAGATAGGGGAACACCAGTAGTTTTGCTGCAAAAAGGTAAAAATGTTCTATCTTTTTAATAAGCATCCCAGTAATTGTGGATACCAGGACACACCTGTATTTGTATCCCTTTTATCAATAAAATTCACAGCTTACAAACTGGAAAGATAAAACATGGTATACTAGACCCAATAAAAATTAAGAGCAATGAACTGACATCCTACCAGCCACCTAGAGGAAAGGTTAAGGAAGGTTTTCAATTTTTTTTAAAAAAACTAGGAAGCAAGAGAGGGCAAGAGTTCTTCAAATGATGTGCCTGCCACTAGTGCTTGTCAAACAAATTCAGAGAGTGGTCAATCCAGCTGCTGAGCAGATTATTAGGGGAATAGAAGCCTCTTTAGCTAACTTGATGTCAGGTCATAAAAGACTTCAATAGCCAAAGCCAGCACTTTCAGTTAGTCCCAGATGCAAAATAGTAACCAATGCAGATACAGCAAAATAGATGCTACATGCTTAGCCATTTCCTGCTCGCACTTAGAACCAGTTGAAGCTTCTGCAACAGCCTCAGAGGCTGCTCCACTTACAGCCAACCTATGATGGTAGCATAGTTGGGAATGCAGCTGAAGCACTAATCAGTACTTGGGCATGCAGGAACAATGCCACATCCATGAACCCTTCCAAACTGCATGATTGGCCTTTCAGGGCCAGTGTAACCAAGAAAAGTTAAACTCTTCTATTCAGACTTTCCAACAGCAGGACCTCAGTTTGTCTATGTTCATGTCCAGTAGTTCAGGGTTGCGACTGCCTCCCTAGCATTAGGTGATTGTTTTGCAGGAGGTGGGAACCTTGTAAGTAGTGGCAGGGCAAAGGCAGCAACATGATCCCCTAGGCAAAGGGCTTATTTTACACTACCCCCTTGCAGTGCTGGTCTCTGGGTGGTGTGGGGAGCCCTTGCAATGTGGTAAAAAATGTGACTGAGACCAATTTCCAGGTCAGCAATTTTGCTGCAACAACATAAAAGATTAAACGTTCTCCTTTTCTTTTTAATAGGCATCCCAGTATCCATGATATCCATGGATACTGAGTCACTAGATACCAGGGCACACCTACCTATATTCTCAGGAATACAAAGATCTGTGTCAGATTCTGCAAGGTGAAGATAAAGTTGCTATTACAAAAGTTTGCCATCACCATTACTACCAACACTAACATATATCTGAGCACCCAGAACACAAGGGCTCAATCAGTTGGCTGGAAATTCTAAATGATGACCAAAGATCTCCCAAACTAAGCTGGGTTCATAAGGCCTCAGCTTTCCCTGCAATACTGCTGTTCATAACCTGTTTGAAATGGGGAGAGACTAAGTGTACACCTAAAAATATAATGTATGAAACACACATGCCTGAGACACAGTATTATATAGGTTCGTTAAATAGAGTGGCTACAGCCTTTAGGTACTCCCAGCGCAAACCCTGTTTGTTGATGCATAATACGTGAAATGACCTTCAAATAGCAGCAATCGGGGCGGGAAGGAGACATTCCTACTGGCCATTTTAAAGACTCGCCTCCAGTTTAGAGATATTATTTTATAAGTAAAATATTCCAAGGATTAAAGCATGGCATGAGCCAACTTTTAGACAAACCAGTTCTTTTCCTTTGAGGCAAGAAATGAAGCCAGCCTCATATTTCAAAGCAATGTTGAATAAAAATTTATTTTTGAAATATATTTCTAAAAATAGACCTACAACAGGTCAGCAAGAGAAAATACTGGCAATTGTCAAGCTATAGAACAAAATCATTTCTTAAGAAACAGGTATGAAATCTGTACTGCACTCCTTCTCTTTCATGATTTTCTTCGTTTTCCTGGATTTTTCAGATTCTTTAGTTTTGTAGACTGGGGAGCTGAGAAAATCAGTAATGGTAAATGGATCACCACGTCTCAGTTTGCTGCAGGATAGAGAGAAGAAATGTGGTTTGTTGCACATTATATTGATTTTATATTCCAGAGGTCACAGAAACAAAAAAAATGCCTTTGCAAATAACACCACCCATACACTGCACATTGCCTGCACTGCACAAGGGCTGCTCCATATCAGATAGAAAACTAACCTGTTGAGCCTGGGCTCTGCATAGCAAACTGACTTCTTTTTCCGCCTGCTTGGACGTGCTGGAGACTCTGCCAGAGAACTGGAATTGCAGGAATCAGGGCAAGTATTTGTCACGTCTTCCAATACTTTGATCTCTATAAATAAGAGTTACATAGTGGGTCATTATCCAGCAAACACCAAAGCTGCAGTCCTATGCAGTTACCTAGGTGCAAATTCCATTGAACTCAAAAGAACTTCTGAGTAGACACAGCACAATCCTATGTAGGAGAGACTCTCAGTCAAACCTAATTTCTTAAAAACACCTTTAAAACCTTTATGAACTGAAAACAAAATGCAAGATTGAGAGATAAATCAAATTGAGGTTTGCTTGGCCATTAAGTTTTCATAGCCTAGTTTACCGCATTAAGAAAACAAAATCTAAAGGGATGCTAGAGCAAATCTTTTAGGGCACCTTGGTTGCTAGTACTGTCCTGGTCTTTGGGACTTGTTTGCTGCACACAGGGAGCCATCCACAGATGTCAACCTGCTAACTGGGCAAGAGGCACTTTTTCAAGTGGTGTTCCTCATATATTTAGCAAGGGGAGAGCAATTGTGCCTATTCACCCCTGCACAGTCTTTCTAGTAGCTAGTGGTCTGCCTTGTTTTGTTTTTTTTAAGATTGTGAGCCCTTTGGGACAGAGAGCCATTTAACTTTATTATTAATTATTATTATTATTATTATTATTAGCCTGTAAACCGCTTTGTGACCTTTGTGAACACCTGTTGAAAAGCGGTATATAAGTACCTGTTGCTTGACTGATGTAAACACATGCTTTGAGCAATTCCCTCTCAGCAGCAATAGGAAGAAATGTAGGAAACTTCCTTACACTGAGTTAGATCATTGGTCCATCTAAGCCAGTGTTATCTACATTGACTGGCATCAACTCTGGGATTTCAGATGTCTTTCCCAACCCTATGTGAAGATGCCAGGGATTCAACTTGGGACTTTCTGCTCAAGGCAGATGTTCTACCTCCAGCAAATGTACAGGCAAGCCCCAGAATCCACTGGGCTTCCATTCCAGACACACACATCCATGGATACCTGAAACTGTGGCTACTGGAGATAGCCTTTTAAAGATAGGAGAACATCAGTGTTTTTGCTACAATAAGGTTTTAAAAAGATTGAATGTTCTCCTATCTTTTTAATAGGCATCCCAGTATCCATGGATAATTGAAACAGTGGGTACTGGGGCACGCCTGTATTGGTTGGCCTACTATCCAACAAAATACAGACAGATATGGGAAAACCATGTGCCATGCTCTGATCATACATGGGGAAAAAGTACTGTTTTTCCAGACTCCTGTAAATTTCTTTCATGATATATTGCTTCCCAACTTTCTGTTCTAGTACTAAAGCACTATTCCAGCAGTGGAGGAGGCTACCAGGCAAATATATTTATTTATTTGAAGAATTTATACCCCGCCTTTCCCATGCCGAAGCAAATGCCCAAGGCGGCTTACATGAGCAGGCTACTCTAAACCACCATTTTTTCAATGGGGTTTTTACAAATCTACAGTATTCTTGTGATCCGCCAATCCTCAGTCCCAGATGTCGCCTTCCCAGTGTGGTTCTCTCCTTTGGCTGCCTGCCATCAAGCCTCAGCAGGCAACAAGCCTGGACAGGACCTCCAGGTCATATTCTGTTCTTATGCCGGCTGGCCTCCTCACACACTCCCCCACAACTCTCCCTTGCGGTGAATAATCCACTCCACAGCGACTCTGTTCTGCCACCACAGGTACTGCAGCTTGTCACAGCCTGGCATTTGTCTCCCATCCAAAAGCAAACCGCAGATTTTCCTGCTTAGCTTCAGGCAGTACTAGCAGCTCAACCATCAATCCACACCTCCTTAAATATGCCCTTAAGAGCCAAAAATGTTATTCCATAAATAATCCTAAAAGAAACATCATTTCTAATGAAGCTGACGGGAACCATAGACAAAGCAGTAAATAAGATTCAGGAGCAGAAAAGAGAAATAAAGCAGAATATCTTTAAATTAACTTGTGCTTATCAATAGGTTCAAGCAATTTTCAAATATTTCTTAATTGACTTCCTCCCTACAACAATCAGGGTAAGAAAGCAAGTGAGAAATTTGTGGATGAATGGGGCAAATTTATATTCACTTTTGCTTTCTTTGGCTCTCCCTCCACAATAACCTGCCACTGGACTTTTTCATTATAGAGAAAGAAAGGCTCAAGAGTTAGTTGCTCCTTAACCTGAGGAAGATTAATGTGTGAGGAACATTGAGTTGGTGTTGGTGGCTGTCTTAAGTTAATCAACTAATGGACCACAAGGCTCCACTGGGTTACACACAGAGCGGAATGCTTGGCTTACTGAGGACTTCATGTGGCCAACTCAATTTTTGGAATGCTCCACTCCATACACCAAGCTGCACTTTGCGCACGTTATCAACAGTCTTGTTACTAACACTCACCATTTTCTTGTAGTGCTGAGTTTGACAAGAGCATTTCAGGAGTTTCTTCTCTTTTCTTCTTGTACCTACTTGAAGCCACCTGCTTAGCTTTGTTTTTCTTGAAGCCAGCCAAAATTTGAAGCAAATCAGATGTTTCTGAGATAACCTGGTCTTCAGCAGCCTGAAGAAATGAATTAGCAGGGCTTTGGGAACCAGATAAAACAGCCTTAGAATGGCCAGCTGAAGATATATCAGATGTGCTGGGACATAAGGCACCATAAGCCGGAGGTGGAGTCCCAACATCATCCATAAGGAAAGAACCTTGTTGAGTTCTGGTATCTGAAGCATGGAGAAAGCTCCATCTTGCTTTATCTACTTGACTGGTTTTAGATTCCTCTGCACTTTGAGGGGAAAGTTCAGAAGCAGTACAGTCTTCAAAAACATCCTTGACCATGCATGTTTTCCTATTTAATTTTGGCTTGGTATCCTCCAGTTTCTTTAAACCAATCACACGACTGTTAACATCCCACCACATCTTCCCGGAGGAGATATTTGTTTTATTTAAAGAGTGAGAGGCTGAGGATATCTGAACTTCTTGAACAATCTTAGTTGACTTTCTGCAAGTACGGTCAAGACATGTGTCTTTGCCATCCAATGAAGCTGGCAATGTAGATTCTGGGTTCCCTATTACAGATAAAAGAGGGGTTGTATTTGCTTGACTTGATTTCCCTGTCAAATCTTTTTTTTTCCTTTTCTTGACTTTCGGAGCAATTTTACTCAGGTCAGGGCCATCAATACTGATTTCAAAATGCTCTCTCTGTGCATTATTCCTGCTCACTTCAGCTATTTCATCTTTTTTAGTTTTTCGTTTTCGTGGCCGAGATTGTGAGGTATTCCCTTCTAAGCTTTGCGCACCTGTCTCAGGGAGCTCAAGGGATGTATTCATTTCTTGGGCCATTTTCTCTGCCTTTTTACACTTCACATTCAGAGCCACATTCTGTTCCTTACTTGGGATTTCCTTTTGGCAACAAACCGACTGTTGTGTACTGCAAGCATCCAGTGGTGCCTTACTGCTTAATGAAGGAGATCCTGGGCTTAGGAACTGACTTACTAGATCCTCTAAGTGTTTCAAATGGGTGGTTTTTTTAACGTCCTGTGGAAAGGGGGCACAATCAATCGTATGACCTTGAGGAGCTGGGTCTACTACATAGGCCCTTCTGCCACCTCTGGATTTATCAAAACACTGGAAGGTACGCTTCACATTGCAGCCATGGCTCTTCGCATCCTGCTGTGTTTTATCATGTAAAGAGCTGGACTCTGGGAGGTACAACGGCCTTTCTAAATTCTTAACCTTTTTCAAGAAAGTTCCTCTTTTTATTTCCTGAACTGAAGGATTAAACTCATGCCCACTGTTTGTTGGAGCCAGACCCACGAAATAGGTCCTTCTATCTGTGGCTTTAGCAGAATCATCCCCCAGGTTTGGTGAAGTCATAAAAGAAGTCCTTGTACCTGTGGTTTTAGCAGAATCATTCCCACTGTTTGGCAGAGCGGGACCCACAACGTAAGTCTTTCTACCTGTGGTTTTAGCAAAGCACTGTGAACCACGCTCCTTTTTTTGACCAGAGTTGTTTAGTGGCATTAGTTCCTCCAAGACAGCCATCGGAGTGGAATCTCCAGTGTGACATGTGGGCTTGGGAGCCTTCATCTCAATGATGTCCAATTCTTTTGTTTCAAATAAATTTGGAGCATTAGTAACCATTCCTTCGTTATTATAATTATCCAACTTACATTCTAATTGCCTAGAAGAGTCTCCTTTTTCTGTTCTTGTGCTGACTTTTTTTAGGGCTTTGGTTTCATTGGCCTTAATCTTCCCATAGCTCTTATTTTTGGCTTTCAGTGTCACAAGCTCACCAATTTGACTGACTTCAAGATTTTCTCTAGAAGTAGGCGCCATTTCCTTTGTCCATTGCTGGTCATCAAGCAGCACATTATTTGACACATCATGTGGAGAATCAGAATTACTATTTGTAGAAGCAGTAGATAAATCTGTTCTGTGTTTCTTTCTTTTTGTCACATACTGAGGCGACATCAGAACATTGTCGCTGCATGGTCTTGTGGTCTCTTTGAGCTGCTGCACAGGAGAATTGTTATTTAAGGAGAACAGCGAGTGGCTCCTGGAACTTTGCAATACACTTGTGGAATTGTCTGTCATGACAAATAACAAAAAACTGAATTAAGACAATGAAAACTTAATTCATTGGGCATATGACACAGCCTTTTTCAAATCTCTAAAAAAAATCAATTTTGTAAGTGCTACAGTGGAAACATCATGAGAAGAGCTCTATAGGATCAGACCAAAGGGCCACATAAGTCTAGCGTCTCATTTACCTCAGTTGCCCACCAGATGCCTCTATGAAGCCTACAAGCAGGGCATGAAGACCATAGCTCTCCCATACTGTTTGCCCCCCCAGCAACTTGAATTCAGAGGTTCAATATTATTAAACATGAACGTTCAATTTGGTTACCATAGCTAATGGTAGACAGAATTCATTTGTTTCCTACCTTTTAAATGCAATCTAAGATAGTGGTGGTTATAAATTCTTGTGGCAACAAATTCCACAAGTTACACCGTGTCTTGATATCATAAGGCATACTTATATTAAGTAATTGGTTGAGGACCAGGAAACAGAGTGGGAGTCAATGGGCAATTTTCGCAATGGAGAGAGGTGAAAAGCAGAGTGCCCCGAAGATCTGTCTTGAGGCCAGTGCTTTTCAACTTGTTCATAAATGACCTGGAGACAGGGATAAGCAGTGAGATGGCCAAGTTTGCGGACGACACTAAACTTTTCTAGCTGGTAAAAACCAGAAGGGATTGTGAACAGCTACA
>JAJKFI010000015.1:16000481-16020036 GCA_029204185.1 Lerista edwardsae | reverse complement strand
TTTGGGGCTCTTCAGTCTAGAAAAAAGGTACATGAGGAGGGACTTAACTGAGATACAAAATTAAGCACGGGATGGATAGAATGGATAGAGAGATGCTCTTTTTTCCTCTCACACAACACCAGAACCAGGGGGCATTCACTAAAATTAAGTGTTGGGAGAGTGATAATAGATAAAAGGAACTCCTTGCCACAGGAGGTGGTGACGGCGTCTGGCCTAGGGTCTTTAAAAGGGGATTAGACAGATTTCTGGAGGAAAAGTCCATCTTGGCAACATTATGGGTGGTGCAACCTCCTTACATTAGAAAGCTACCTCGAAATGCCAGATGCAGGGGAGTGGCAATGGGATGCAGACACCTTGTTGTCTTGTGTGCTACCCAGGCTGCTGTGAGATACGGACTAGAAACTGGACTAGATGGGCCTTTGGCCTGTTTCAGCAGGATTCTTCTTCGATTCTTAAGTGCGCATTGGACTTCAAACTAAGACTCTCAGGGGAACTTCTTGCAGGAAGAGCAGGATACGAGTAAAAACAAATGAACATGCGCAGCATTAACATTTGAGTAGACATTCTCCCATATCCGTGGATGCAGTATTAGCAGTTTGCTGCCACTGCTGCACCCACCCAGCGCCCATTACCTTCCATTTTCTTCATTACCAAGCAGGCATGTTTCTTGCTTTTACAGATGCTAGAATAGGAACACACCGGTAATTAAGAAAACAGAAACAATTGGGCATGGGGGCAGAATAATTGTCTGTACAAGTAGGGTTCCCTTGTATCCTCAGGGAGGGGAAATGTATGGATTACAAGGAGATGCTTGTAGTTCAAATTCAGAAGTCACTTTAATCATCATGCTCCTAACTTATGCCCAGGATACTAATGCCTTCTGATATTGGACGTATTTATTGATTCTCTGCTATTCCTTCACCTACATCCCACATGCAACTTAAGCTATCATCATTTGGACCAGCTCTTTTCATCATTCAAGACAACTGCAGAGATAAAGTTCTTTTCTGTAAGTCATGTACTCCCACAGGACTTTAAGCATGGTCATTTAATCCACTGTCCAGTATTGAGAGGAAACAGGATTTCTGTTCTTCAACAGGGCAGACACCAAACTGCATGGGTGTAAAAAAATGCCAGCCCCAGACTATAGTCCTTACACTGGAATTCCAATATATACACAGCATAGAAATAGGCTGGGTGTTTCCCCAATTTTGGAATAAACCAGCACTTCCCATTCTAAACCACAGACAGGAAAGCATAATAGTTAACCCAAGCCCAGATACAGACATGGAAGTCATGCATCTGCAAAAAGGAGCATTGACTTTACATAATCCCCTAACACAAGTATAATGCACAACCTGATCATATTCCTGTTCATTCAGAAGTAAATCCCAACAAGATGGCTTACTCCCAAGTGGACTGTAGCTTTGGCCATCCCTAAAATATGGGCTTCTCCAACTACGCTGGTCCAATTAATAGATGATGCGATAGCCCAAGTCAAAGCAAAGCAATTCTATGACAAAACCCTATTATACCTTTAAAAATTGTACTCAGATCAAATGCTGAGACAATATCATCCAATTTGCTTAACTTTTGACCATTTTTTTCATTACTTGGTAACTTCTCAATGGGATTTGAAGAGGATGTCGTGTCCAAAGCAGTTGCAGGCACACTCTTTTGAGACCTGCCAAAAGCAGGTGCTGTTGTATTTGAAGGAAGCGTCTGCAAACTCGTGGAGATATGGATTGCCATGCCACCATCATTTGTGTTTTCTTTATCATCTACATGGGAAAGCGGAATTCTCATGGACATTGGCGCAGCTCTGGAGTGGAGAAAATTAAATGACCTGAACGTATATATTCAAGAGATCCGATACAGAATTGCAAACAGAATTCGCAAACAAAAGTGAGCCTAAGTTCAGGAATGCCTACACCTGCCTGAGTGCAGGCTGGAGTTGTAAAGCGCAATCCTAAAGACATATTCAGTTGGTGCAAGTTCCCTGCTCTGGTCTGAGAGTGTCACAAACATAAAGCATGTTCATAAGTACAACAAACTATGAGCCCACAAACTATGGCAGCAGGAACCTAGCAGGAGTGGCCTGAAGGCAACTGCTGCTTGAACCCATTCCCAAATTATGCAGCCCACCCACTCACTTCAGTATATGCAGAATTTCATTTTCCATTCCTCCCACCCACCCACCCCCTTCTAGCTGGCTAGCTGAAAAGAAGCCTTGCATTTCTTTAGCATTTTGTAAAATTCCATGTCAGGCTGGTTGCACCTTCCTATGCTCAGCAGATCTAAACAGGGCCACCGCCTGTTTATTCTCAAGTTGTTAGCAACACAAAAGGTGCCTTCAACATCAGCTTCCTCCACCAACCCCTCCATATTTTGCTCTCCTGAATGGCTCTGAAGGAGAGGTAGACTGCTTTACATGAACAATCAGGAGCATGAAAGACAGTGCTTTGTACACAACAGATTGTACATCTTACATGTGTTTTGAAAGCATACTCAGTGAACACTCATCCATGTTTGTGAGCTTCAAGTTCTAAAAGCAACAGGTGAACAACTACAAGCGGAACTCATAGAAGAGCTTGATTACGAACTCTCATGCACATCATGCATTTAGGTTTGTTTTAATTGCCATCAAAGTGAAGTCATACCGAATAGGGAGATTGTCATCATCCTGACCATCATCAGCTTCACTAAGTCTCCCATCAGCTAGAAACAACGAGCGAGGACCATTCTGGTAGGGGGGGGGGAGAGAAAAAAAGAGAGCTTAATAAGATCTACTTCATAGATACCTCATAAGTTTCATTCTAAGATTACGGAGAAGAGCAGTAGAAGCTGTTTAGCATATCTATGGCACATAAGGCCAAAGTAGATGCAATTTTAATTTGATTTCAAAAAAAAATAGAAGGCCACAAAGGACTGCTGAACTAGATCAATACTATGACATAGAGGTGGAGGGTGTTTAACCCAAAATCCAGCCAATGAATGTGCTGCAAGTGTGCATCAAAGGGTTAAACAGCTTCTATCTTTGCATTCTTGATCCATTTGGGGTTTCTGCACATAAGCTTTACCAAAAGTTCATACACCACAAGAGCAATCATAGTAGACAAGCTTCCCCATGAGGTTACTTGCTCATTACCAAACTTCCACTGCAACATGCAGCTGCAAATAAGTTCTGGCTGTGCTCCAAATTCACATAGGGTGTGGCCCAAATTCACATAGAGGACCAGGTCATCACTCCTGCATGAAGCTAGCATGTATCCTAGAACCTTTCCCAGAATCCTCTGCAAGACAAAGCTTTTTTATGTGCAAATGTTTCTCATTAGGCAAGAGATTTCTTGAAGCAAGAAATGTAGAAAACCACAGAGTTACAGAAAGGTACAATGAATACTGTTTCAATCAGCAAGCAAATACCAACATTGCAAAAGTTGTGCATGCATTTTTCTCTTTCTAAATATATTTGTTGTTGTTCAGTCGCTAATATAAGTTGTGTCTGACTCTTCGCGACCCCATGAACCACAGCACACCAGGCCTCCCTGTCCTCCACTAGCTTCCGGAGTTCTCCCAATTTCATGCTCATTGCTTCAGTGACACTATTTAACCTAACGTATCTGTCTATTTTGCCTTCGATCTTTCCCAGCATGAGGGTCTTTTCTAAAGAGTCCCCTCTCCTCATGAGATGGCCAAAGTATTGGAGCTTTAGCTTCAGGATTTGTCCTTCCAGGGAGCAATCAGGCTTGACTGTAGGATTGACCGATTGGATCTCCTTGCAGTCCAGGGGACTCTCAAGAGTCTTCTCCAACACCATAATTCGAAAGCATCTATTCTTCGGCGCTCTGCCTTTCTTGTGGTCCAGGTCTCACATCCATACGTTGCTACTGGGAAAACTATAGCTTTGACTATGCGAACCATTGTTGGCAGGGTGATGTATTAAGTTGTATTAATACAACTTAATACCTTGTATTAAGGGTAATACAACTTAATACATTGTATTAAGGGTGATGTATTAAGTTTTTATTAAGTTGTCTAAGTTACTCCATACCAAAACTAAAAACATTGAAGAACATACTACAGTTGGATAGTAATTTTATTTTATTATAAAATACATGCAGAAGCATACATGAATGCTTCTGCATACAAAGAAACACCCCTGCCCCCCCCCAAAAAAAACAGGTGGGATTAGCATGGTAGTGTCACAGTGGATTATGGTAAGTGAAGGGAAAGTAGGGCAGTTCTCTCACCTCAGAACGTCTACTCAGTTTCATTACAATTTCCAAACGACTATTCATGAATTGGTGTAGCTCTTCAATATATTTGTTCTGTATCCAGAAAAAACAAGAAATGCAGAGTTTCAGATTTTTAAAAGTCACAATAGATGGTAAGGCTCTTTATAATGCTTCAAAGAAGCAATAACAATACACACCTGAAGTTCTAATATTCCCACACACACACTGTTCCATTCCTCCTGCAGTTTTGTTATACAGTATTTTATAACATGCATCAGTCATTAATGCTAACTCCCCACTCCCATCACAATCCATATATTAATAGTTGGAACCGATTACTAAACAGCTTAGTCCCTCAGAACCTCAAGGGGCACCTTTTCCTACATGTGTGTATCCAAGTTTCACAACCTTTTTCATAAGCCTTTTGTTATGGGGTGTGTTTTCGAAAAACCAATTTTGTGAGCTGAGACGCTGCAGTGGTCAATGGCACAGCTCAGCAATTCAAGAGGAAAGGAAAAGGGAAGCAAGAGTGAAGGTGCAACAAATAAACTTCTATTGTGGGGATAATGTTACAAATGCAGGCAAAGGGAATCTAACCAAAAGCGATTTATAGTGCAATCCTAACTTGGAGTTAGGCTGCCACAAGTTAGGCCAGCAAAGTTTGGCTGGTGCAAGTGCCACCGTAAAGTGCATTAGCACCACTCTCTAAGTCAGGGAGGATGGTGCACATCAGCGTGCTGGCCTCTCTGACTCCCAGAGTGGTATAAACATACTTTACGGTGGCCCTTGTGCCAACCAAACTTTGCTGGCCTAACTTGTGCCAGACTAACACCGTGTTAGGATTGCAGTCTTAATCTCTTTTAGGCCAAAATCCTATGCACTCTTACCTGGAATAAGTCTCATTAAACATAATGGGGATTACTTGTGGGTAGATATGCCTGGACTGTGCTGCTAGCTATTCACAACCGAGTTGGGAGGCTGCAGGCCATTTTTCCAACAAATAAAAAGTGTTGCTTTCCTTAAGGCAAGGGGGCCTGAAGCCTCTTGCCACAAGTCCTGCTTCAAAGACATGGTACCAGTCTGGGTTGTGCTCTCCTGGCAGGTACTCAGCAACACATAGGTCCATGTAATGAAAAAACATGTCATGCAGCATGTGCAGCATGTGTCTAACTCTAACCTGGAGTTAGGCCAGCACAAGTCCCGTGTGCCAGCCTAGGAGAGTTACAAACATGCTGTAAAATGCCAGCCAAACTGCAGGTTAGGATTGCGCCCTAAGTAAATAAATTTTCAGGCAACCCCTTCTCCATGTTCCCCTGTTGTTGGAGAGGAGACAAGTTGCAACATCCTGAACACTTGCTCTAGAGATATAGCTTCTTTTTGACACCTGCCGAAAATGCTTTTATTATCTCAGGCCTTTTAGATTTGATCACAGAATTCCCTTGGTTTACTATTGATTTTGTGGAATTACATATAATTTGAGGCCTTTTGCTGACTAAAGCACAAACAAAAAATTTCTACTTGCAAGATCAAGCAATCTAATGCTTTCCTACAAATACTAAAGAAGAGTAGTGTTCCTTGAAGATTCAAAGCCAAAAAAAAAACAACTACATTACAAGTACCATAACCTGTTATGCTGTGGTCCACCTCAAGGTCCACCTAATCCAACATTCTATCTACAATGAAGTAAAACATCCACTGTATTTTGATTATAACATTTTTCGGTTATTGGGCAAGACCTCAGCAAAGCACCACTTTAACCTCTTCACAATGTCATTCTGCCCCAGGTTTTTCAGGGAGCTGATGGGCCCCCCCCAGATGTGTCTCCAATGATGCAATTTGCCTGGAACTAAGCCACTCATCAGAGCAAGTAGTGGCCAGAGCATGGCAAGCAAGAATCAAGTACTGAATCAAGGATTTGCTTCCATGTGCACCCTGATATTTTTCAATCCGTATCAGATCCTCTGCCCCCAAGTGGCTAAACCAAATCTGGGAAAAAGTAAGAACTTTGAACTTCTCCATGTATGCCTTAACTGTGCTCCTGGCATCAGAGGTGTTCAGACTGCTGACCCAAAGGCTCCTTGACATTGACTTCAAACACTTTCCCAGTGTCTCTAAAGTCTGCTCCCTCTTGCATATCCACATTCTGTTAACTTTGGGCCAGCTACCACCCTACTTGTCTTTTTTAACAGATCCGAGGGAACACCGTGCGGTATCTTGCGCTAGATTTACTATCACCCCTTCCCAAGTTTCTTTGGAAAGATATTGCAAGATCCCATTCCTGGCCTGTAGCTGCCCTTCTAATGTGGGTGCAATGGAGTCCTTATCTCACATTCTTTTTCACTGTGCAACCCATGTGGAACCTCAAACCCTTTATTTGGACTTAAAATCAGTGATGTCATGCACCCACTACGCACCACTACGCGAGTACCGGTTTCTAGAAGTTGAGCTGGCCTAAATCATTATTTGTTTGGCATTTGGACAAGTGCCAATCAAAAGTGAGTACCGGTTTCTAAATCATTTGGATGACACCACTGCTTAAAATCCAGTCTTAAAAACAAGGTAGAACTCTCAGACTCTGTTAAATTAATCCTCCAGAAATTAAGGATTAAAATTTGCAGGCTTGCACCATGCCAGAGATGCCCTTTTCACACCAGGTCCTCCAGAATCATATCCTTCATGCCCTCCAGAGCCCTTTTCTCAGTTAGTAAGCATGCCTGTTGCAAACCCAAAGATGAAAGTAAACAGAACAAAGAGATCTAACTGCAAACACTAAGCAAAATATGCTTTGCAGTTAATGACATGGAAGGCTTCAGCTCCCAGAGACACAGAACATGGCTGGAATATACGTTACCACAGAGGTGAGCTTTTGCCGCAAGCAGGCATTTTTAAAGTGACACAGCACCACTTCTTTCTGCAACATCATCCTGTCATCAGTTAGCCTATGCGCAGTTATCTTTGCAGCATTGAGGGCCAGAGCCAGGGCTTTGTTGTTCTGTTTCAGGGAGACTTTAATTATTGAGGAGTTATCTAAACACAAAAACAACAATAAAGTGGATTGCATCCACCCTATTAAGAGGTACATCCCATCCACCCCAAAAAAGTTCACCTCTTCACAATATATTATTACGGCAGGCTTACAGCATGCAGCCAGAAATCTGGATCATAAATTGTCACTATATAACAATAAATCAGCCCCAACTGCTGCTCATTTCTTTCTTTGCCCACAATCCCCAGCCTCTGAGTCCCGCTTCAGACACAACTGTCTGGGGCACACAGCACCAAGTGCCTATTCTCTCAAGAATGGGCAAGCGTGAGATTTCCCCTCAGGCCCACTCAATCACCTCCAATTCTATAAATACTTACTGAACCTACTGAGGAAAAAGAAGCCTATGATATCAGCATATATGAATATAAATTTGTTTAATAAATATGAAACCAGTTTTGGTGTCACTTTATTATTCACCAATAAAGGAAATTTTTAAAAACTCAATGAGATTTATTCTGACTGAACATGCATTAGTTCAGTCACCATTAGGTTAGGTGACTAATACAAATTTTTTTCTTAATTCAGCTTTAGCCACTATTACCTTGCAATTATTAAAGTCATAAGAGCAGCAATCAAGACTAGGCATTCTAATAAACATTTTCCCATACATATACAGTCAGTCCTCTTTATATGCGAACTCGCTATTTGTGAATGAGCTTATCTGCAAGGGGCAGAATTACCTAGTTATCTGCACCTCTGCCCTCATTATCCACTATGTGGATAATGCAGAAGCATCTGCCCGGCATATTTAAGGGGTCCATGCTGATCGCAGGCGCCATTCTGAACGTCACTGGAGCCTCTGGAAGTTCTCTGCAGCATTCAGAGGTCTTTTGGCACTTCCTGCTGTTCTCTGCTGGCTTCCCGAGGGTCTCTGCTGGATTCTTCTGATGGCAGATAAGATATCCCTTGCACCTAACTCCATTGATCCCATAAAATCAATAGTTTGTTAGCTACGAATTCGCTATCCATGAGGATTCTCAGGAGCCTAACCTTAGCAGATAAGGAGGACTGACCAGATCTTTACCAGTTGCAAACTGGTAACATTCACAGTGTTGGGACTGAAAGTGTCAGGCTGCAGAAAGCAGCAAGAAAAGAATTTTGTCGCTTTAAGGGAGCACGCACTCCCAGTGCAGCCGACAGGTGTGTTTTGTACCACCTGCGAGCAATCAAGGCAGGAGTGGCTTATAGCTGAGGGTGAAGCTCTGTACTTTCCCTTCTCATTTGATTACTTGATGTGTAGCTGCTAGCTAGTCACTTGCTGTGAGTACTTGTTGCTGTGTGTTACTTGCTTCGAGTCAGGAGCTCGTACCATGTGTTCTTCCCTACATTGATCTGTTTGGGGAACCGTTGCTGATCAAGCTGGACCCAGGCAGTATGAAGAGCACGAGGACTGTGTGCCGGTAGGAACCTATTCAGCTGAAGACTTCTGTGATAGGAACAGAGGACTTTGTGCATGGTTCCTGTCTGGACTATACCACAGGTGAAGCTATCGTCCAGTGGTGTACCACTGTGTTCATCTGTGTGACATCTACCTGTATGTACTGCAAGATACTTACTTTTGTGCCTGATTCCCTCGTGGAATCCCTAAAGCTATAAAGAAGCCTTAAACACCTTGTGGACCTTGCCTCTGTGTGCATCCTTGAATGAAGGGGACTCTGTCCCATGGTAGAGCAAGTGAGTCTGTGCAGTTTGGTACCTGAAGGACTTACGCCACCCTACATCTTCCGCATGATACCATTTGTATGCGCCCCGACAGAACGCATAGCTAAGTTCAGCAGTGATATCTGCTATCAGTTCCTCTACTGTTTTTCCAAATGACATTGTTCTAATCATAGAGTCTAATTTTTTGCTTGCAAAAGGCAGGGATGGGGAGGGCCCCAACTCTTGTCATGTTCTATAATCACACTCCAGTAACTCTGCAAGATTTGGGAATCCTCAGACCTTGACTGTAACAAATCATTTTTGTTAACACTACTACTTACTAATTGTTTTTGTTTTGATCTTTGCTGCAAGAGCATTTAGTTTTGCTGTCTTTGAAGCACCATTTTTCTTCTCTTTCGTCCGTTCCCTAGCTCCCAGGAACAGGGAGGACGTTTCTGCACGTTCCTGGAATGGCATTTTCAGAGAGTCCTGCCAATTGTTCAGAAACAAGAGAATCACAAACATTGGACAGCTTCATTTTCTACAGTACGTAATTATAGCATTGTTTCAGTTTACAAAATAGGAGCAGCCAGTGCAGCTGCTGAAGCAGTGACCCAACTGAGACCAACTGGGCTGCTGCCTTTTGCACTAATTGCAGTTTCCCAACTGTCCTCCAGAGAAGCCCTATGTACAGCGAGACAGTAGTCCACTCTTGAAATCACTAACTCATGATACCCCCACGGTCAGGTCTGAATGGCTCAAGTATGGTTGTAGTCGGTGCATCAATCGAAGCTGGGCAAGTGCACTTCTAGCCACAGCTGCTACCCAATTTTCCAGGGACAGCTGAGAACTGAAGCGCATTCCCAACCTGCGCAACCGTTCTTGCAGGGGGAGCGCCACCCCGTCCAGAGTGCGCAGAGGACTCAGCCCCTGCACGAATGACGGCAGAAACGAGGGCTGGCATAGGGACCTACTAAGCCAAAGGACAGCGAATGCCTGGGGATGCCCTGCCTCCCACCCGCCGAAATAAGCTCATTCCATGCTCGCTGCTTACCTGATTCGCTCCCAGGGGGGAATTTTTTTTCGGGGGGAGCGGGAGCCTCGCCTCTGTGCAATGGCCAAAGGGCGCAGCCGCTTACACGCCTCCACTTGTTCCACGCAATAACTCACCTGTGCTTGTCTAAATAAGCCTCCCAGCTCAACTCGCATCCACCTTTCCCGCCCTCTGTCTGCACTTCCTGCTCGAAAGGCTCGCGGGAAATGTAGTTCGGGGGTTTGAAAGACCCGGGAGCTTAGCCGCTTTCCGCCCTGTAGCGCGCACAGCTGGGAGCGACTCGGCAATTCCTTTCGCATCGGCCCGCTCTGCGTGCAACGGCCAGTCTTTGTCAGGATCACCGTTTCTGCCCGTAGCAGCGAAGGAGCCGCTGGGCTGCTGCGTACGGGCGAGGTCACGTGTGCGTCGGATTTGAAATTCGTCACGTGACCGCATTCCGCGTTCCTTCCGGCGGGTGGCTGGACTCGGCTTTGCCCAGGCTGTAGCGGCTGGAGTCACGCTTAGGGAGAGGCGAAAGCGGCCGTCTGTAGACGAGCTTAGCCGCATATTGACTCAGTAGTGTATGTTGCTCACGAAATCCCGTTTCCAACCTTATAAACGGCAGAAGAAAAATATACAGGTTGAGTATCCCTTATCTGGACTGCTTGGGAAGGGAAGATGTCCGGATTTTGGATTTTTCTGAATTTTGGAATAATTGCACAAATATAAAGAGAAATGCTTCCTCTTGCTCTTTTCACTGTGACCCATTTGGGTGTCTGCTGGCCTCTTTGACATTTTTTCAACAATGGCACGCACCACAAAGCAGAGAACAGAACTTACAGCGTGTACATGGGAAGGATCACACTAGTGTTCACACTACAGAAAGTTTTTGTTTAAGTCTTGGACAAAAATGTCTGGATTTTGGAATAGGCTGATCATCTACCTGTACATACACGCAGTCTCTAACTACATTTGCTCACATGCGTTTTGTGTGGAGAAAGGGGGGATCTATTCTAGCCAATGTGCCCTGCAATGTCAACAGCTGCATGACAGGCAGACATTCAGTTTTCCCATTCGGTGGATGATGATGCAAGAAGGGACGTCTGCACCTCGCAACAATATTGTTTATTTGTTTGTTTATTTAAATTTCTATCCCACCTTTCTGCCCCATGGGCACCCAAGGTGGCTTACAACATTAAAAATGCAATACATCACAAAGTATACAATTAAAAACAATATTTAAAACAGTTAAAATTTAAAGTTTAAAACAGCAAGCCCCATGGATCCAATATAAAGAAGAGACTATAAAATGCCAGCCAGCCTGTCAACAGTTAAAGGCTTGTTTAAATAAAAAAAAAGTCTCCAACCCCTGCCAAAATATTGCTAAAGAGGGAGCAGTTCTTAATTCTAAGGGGAGGGTACCCAAGGCGGGGGGGGGGGGGGCAAACCAATATATTGCATAAGCTACAATCCTAAAGGCACTTACTAGAGACCATCTATTATGTGACAAAGCTCGGATGTTGTAGGCAGTGGAAGAAGATGGATGAGAACAGGTAGAGGGATGGAGTGGGAAGTGCAGTGGGTGCAGCTGTGCAGTAAAGGCATAAATGCTGTTGAAAACAGCACCCATGGCAACCCGCACATGTTTCAGACCCCCCCCCCGCCACAATACACAGCAGACAGGCAGGTGGTTGCAGAATCAGCATGGGAGTGCAGTCCACATCTTCTGTGCTAGCCTATCTCCGTCTGGTATGCTTTTAATTTTCAGCTTAAACTTGCTAATGGTTTTTTAAAAAAAGATCCCGCAAAGCACACTTTTTAGGTTTTTAGCTTTCTGGTATTTTTTGTTCTGATATGGTTTGTAATAGGCATTAAGAAAAACAGGTAAGCTGTTTCCACTGGTTGTGGCGTCGTAAATATGCCGTAAAGCACATACGTCACACAGCTGAAGGCCCTACCACTGGCACTAAGGAAGTGCTACTGTAGGCTGGCGGAGTGGCTTTTGGAGCAGGGGGAGAGCGTGGAGGAGCAGGGAGGGGGTGGAACTGGGCAGAGGAGGGGAGGAGCGGCCCTGGGTGGGACGCAACCTGAATCCCTGTGTTGGGCTCAGATGCCTGACACGGAGATGCTCCAGTCTCTGCCAGCAAAATAGCCAGTGTAGCCACTTTGCAGGGGCCGGGACTCCCGCCCCCCCCCCCCCCAATGAATGGGAAGAAATCCCCTTCCCCTGTGGAGACTCCTGCAGCTCCAACAAATAGCCATTTTGGTACCTCAATCCCTCTGGAAGCCAAGCAGCTCAGCCCACTGTTAATCTGTTGCAGTAGAACCCTACTTGGCAAATGTTTTTATGGGAGGGATATTGTGAAGTATGGGATAGAGTGTGATGAGCTAGTCCACTCCTGCAGAGTGCCAGCAATTGCTCTTGCCACAAACCACAGCTTTTTGCATGTACTTTAAGTTTCTTTAGGCTGGGAACAGGACAACTGGTATTTGGAGGGGCGCATATGTGCTTCTGCTCTTTCAGTTGCAGATCTTGTCAATAGAGCTCCCATTCTTTTAATAGTTGTGCAATGGAGGAATTAAGAAAAAAAGTTGAATAACTCAATTCTATGTATCTATCCGATGTAACTTTTTCTCTAGCAGAAGATATTCTCTCAGTGAGGATACTTTGGGTTTGATCAGCTCAGCTTTTGCCCCTGCTTCCATCTTTAGTTCATGAAGTTGGGACCCTGATTATGTGCAGAATAAAGTGTGCCACATGGCAGAATCCTTACCTTACTGTATGCCGGCATCGCAACTGCTGCACCAGCCTAGCGTGTCGCAAATGTGCCATAAAGCACATTGTGACACCCAGCGAGTAAGCAGCGCTTGCAGGAAAGAAAGCCTTGCTGTCCTGACAGTGCTGGATCCAAGCTGCAGTGCTGGATGGAGCAACCGTTGGGCAGTACAGAGCTCGGAGAGAGGGTGCAAATGTCCCCTTACCCCAGTCTCCAGCCTGCTCCTTCCCAGTGCTGGATACAACGTGGGCTATGTAGCCCCGATGCACCAGCGCTGGTTAGGATGGAGCTGCCTGTCTACTTTTTTCAAGAAGTCGGCCTAACTGTCCAGAGAGTTGGACTGCCAGTGTTTTCAGGAACTTGGCAGTGGTCTGTGTTTAGCCTCTTGCTTCCTCATAATGCAAGGATTATTGATAAAAACGATTACATCTGCCAAGGTATGTGGTCAGAGAAAAACCGGTTCTCGTTTATCAACCAGCTGTCAGTGTTTCAGGTAAACCATTTAGCTGTGAAATCCAATGCCTTGGCGTGTAAAAGAATCTCCTGCATTTTGGGCCGAGACCTCAGTCCAAGGGGGAGCTCCTTGCTGCTTTTCTTTTTCTTAAAGTTTCAGCTCAGCAATATTGTGTTTCTAAGCAACAGACAAATGTTCATTCTCTTGGTGTCCCTGAGCAAGAGATTAGTTCCCGTTTTGGCGCAGCTGCACAAGCAGGGAAAGAATAACATCATCTGGGTTCAGTGCGTTTTGAATGCTTCCAAGCCACTGGCATTCCAGAGCCCACATCTTTTTCATACACATTGCATAGAAATTCTGAAAGAGGTAAGGGGTCCTTTCTCATCCATTTACAATATTGATAGTGCATTTACAGTGCAAGTCCTGTGTACTATATAATCTTTTAGGTGTTGTTAATATTTTTTTTACTCAGTTGTTGCTAGCGGATTCACTTGTCTCATTGCTAAGTGACGGGAAGATGGGCTGCAATGATCCCATTTTGTTCTTCGAACAAAAGGCCTTGTATGCTTAGTTTAGTCTGGGGTGCATTCTTAACCAAAAGCTGCCTTGAAATCTTACACTGAATTTGTCAGCAGCAACACATTTAATTAGAAGCACGACCACATAGACCTCGCTAGACTATCACACTGATTTATGACACTTAGGAATCATAGAGGTAAAAATAGACTGTAAAAATATGTCATTGTACTTTCCAGGAGTTGCTCACAAAAATCTTTCTTTTTGTGTACCTTCCTTAATTTTGTTCCTGCACAGAGAATGTTTAAAATCAAGTTAAAACTGTGTCTGTTTCACTTTCTTTAATGGATAATCTATGGAGATTTTCTTAAAATCTCTCATAAATAATATACTGGCAGAATCTGTTTCTATGGGGAAATGTCAAATTACGGTTAAGATTCTGTTTCTTGCTTTCTCTTTTTTTTATAAATGCACTCCCATATGGTGAAACAGATGCTACTATAGGAAAAGCAGTGTTGGCATACAGCGGGATTTCCCATAATTGAATGGCAATTGAGGGGAAGGTTGGTGGAGAGTATATGTATGAGCATGTAATTCTGAGAGACCTACATGTAAAACCTGTGACACAATAAGACAAACATAGCCCATGTGTGCAGAGATTGTGGCCTATTAGCAGTTAGATAGCCGCCACTAGGCCAATTAAGTAAACCTCTGAAACTTCAAAGGAAGCTTTGACAAGCGCTTGCCAGGCCACAGTATGTGGCGGGTGGGGGTGTCACAAGTTACCGCCAGACCTGATTTTGTAAACTTGCTGTAATATAAGACAAAGAAAGGAGGGTTGGGGTATCTTTATATCTTAATACATAAGTGTTTCCCAATCTGGGGTCATAACTCCCATTGGGAAACGTTTCTGGGTCATTCCCCCTTAAGGGGATTGGCCCAGGAATGGGTGGCACTGTGGGCATCCCGGATGTTCTTACCTCATCAGGGGGGTTGCTTTGGCCTCTGACAAGTTATGGAAGGCCTGCAGTGCTCTCTGCAAGCCTCTTCGATGAGATAAAAAGCCCTGTTTTGCGCACACAAAGCACTTCTGGTTTGCATGCGAAAAGATGAAGTGCTTTGTGTGTGCAAAATGGAGCATAGGCCCAATTGAGAGGAATTAGTCCAATTTTCTTAAAACTGGCCCTGATGATCCTCATTGTCTTCCTATCCATTCTGGGTTTAATTCAAGTGGCCGTCAAACCTCTAATGGTTTGGTCTGGTTCTCTCATATTCTTCCTCATGCACTCCATTCAGTATCTGAGATCCTCCTACTGTCTGACTTGAGTTTCAGTAAGTGAGAACAAGGAGCAGGGCTTCTTCAGTTTTGACACCAATGTCACTTCCTACAGAAGCTCAATCTCTTTGCTGCCTCATGAAAGCATGGATTTTTAAACAATACTTGGGTAGAGGCGTCTATGTTTCTCTTAGAGTGCAATCCTAACCTGAGGTTAGGCCAGCAAAGTTTGGCCAGTACAAGGGCAACCATAAAGTATGTTTGGACCACTCTCAGAGTCAGAGGCCATCACACAGACATGCACCATCCTCCCTGACTCTGAGGGCACGATCCTAACCTGGAGTTAGGCCAGCAAAGTTTGGCCAGCACAAGGGCTACCGTAAAGCACGTTTGGACCACTTTTGGAATCAGGGAGGATGGCACACATCTGTGTGTTGGCCTCTCTGACTCCAAAAGTGGTTCAAACATACTTTACGGTGTCCCTTGTACCAGCCAAACTTTGCTGGCCTAACTGTGCCGGCCTAACTCCAAGTTAGGATTGCGCCCCAGTTGCTTCTGTAATTCACTCTTTTATGATGATGATATTGTATTATTGCTTTTGCTTAAGGATATACCCTTTTATTTATTGTTTTATCGTAAGCTACCCTTGAGTTTTTTACAAAGAAAAGTGGGACAAAAAGTTGATACGGCTATCACTGTTGTTTGTAGCCCTTTTTAATGCACATGGCATTTTAGAGAATGACATGTTGCAAAAAAGTCATCTCTCCAGCTATACAACTTCTGGCTTTTCTTCACTATCTGCACCAATTTTTCCCAATTCGTTTGTTTCACTTAGTTCTAATTGAATTGGATCTTTGAAGTTGACTTTCCTCTAATCAGTTCCAGTAAGTGAAGAATACAGCACTCATGGAAAGAAAACGCTTGAAAAAAGAGATTGAAAAACTCTTGTAAGTATCTCTGGCAACTATTTTATTTAATGCTGATTTAGTTTGAATAGCTGTATTTTATTCCCCATGCACATACTCTTCTTTTGCATGATAATCCAGTTCTGAGCAAAACGGAAAAATAAGTCTAGAGTCCTTATTGGCCAGGTTTTGTCCTTGTGAGCCCAGTGCAGCAGGCCTCTGTTTCCGGCATATCACGATGAAGCTTATTTCAGTTTCCTGATGAGTCGATGGCCTTTGGTTCTATTCAAACGTTTTGAGTCTATGAACATGATTTGGATTTTGTGCTGGCCATAACTTCTTTCCTGCTCCTCCTTCTAGTGGAATTATGGAACTCCGCTCTGGAAGTTTTCAAAACTCTATTTTTGACCCACTCTCTGAAAGACATTTTTACTTGGATTGGCATTCAATGGCTGTTATTAACTTGACATAGGATGCTTTTAGTCTACACAGTTGTACAGTACATTTTATATGGCTGTTTTATATTGCAATTTATATTGGGCCATTATCTAAATATTATTGCTCTCCTTGTCTTGGGATGAGAAGAAACTACACACACAGCCCTGACAGACTTCAACAAAATGAACAATAACATATTGGATGACTGAGAGCTGGTCCTAATTTAGAATTTATCTTTTGCCTTGAAGGGGAGATTATGTTGGCATCAGACTTCGGGAAAATGAATTTGACCCACAAGGAAAAAGACAAACCACCCTTCTAGATGATTTGGTAAGATTAACATTTTTCTTTTAGTCTCAGGCTTTATTGCTGGCTTTGTGACTTGACTTGAACCAACCTGCTTTGAGACAAAATTAAAAAGTGCTTGCTTTTGCCTGTGGTTGCTGAAAGAGGAAGGAATAATAAATGACGTTCTGTTAGCATGTAATGGTGAGATCTTCTGTCATCTCCAATTTGATTTAACTTTGTGCATGGTGAGTATTATGGATAACTAAAGGCTAATGTGCACGACTGCTTTACTTGTGGTGGACACTTTTTTCCTCAATATGTTGGTTTACTGTGAATGGCAAACATGGTCATTGGATACACTAGCTATGAGCAGTAGTATGTGAATTGTTGGCATGCAAAAGTACAGCTTTATCCACTGGAATAAGTCAATTACATTGCTCATTCATCAGGGAGAAACTGACGTCCCAAGTTCAGAAAACAAGTTGTTTGGGACTTAACCAGATAAATTTACAGGAAGATCCTTTAGTGCCAATACTCTAGAGGCCCTACAACTGAAGAATGTGAATTGTAAATCTTCTACTATTTTGAGAAGACTCATAATCTGTACTTGTTTTGAATCAAAACATTGTCAGGTACTGCTGTCCTCAGATGAGGGTCACAAGTTTATTGTTTATTGAGGGTCAATGCAGAATTAAACTTACAACCAGCTGAATTAGTGGTACTTATACAGGATAAATCTGGGTATTGGAAAAGTCATCAACAGAAGTTGTTCTTTGGTATTGTAAAGAGGAACAAACATTTTTGCCTAAATTTAACGAGATTATTAAAACACACATGCCTTTGCTAAGATGGAATTTCCAGTTTTCTTGGTAATTCTGGTTGCTATATATTGACCAAACCAGTCTGCCATTGCAAATTTCTCCTTATGGCAGAGTCAGTGGTGCTGGGTAGCTCCTCCTCCAGCAGGCAAGTCAGTAGACAGAGATCTGCAAGGGGGAGGGGTTCCCTTCACATGCCCAGTCTGACTTTGCCTCTGGGCTGGTCATACAGCGATCTGCGGTTCTCCTCACGGAGCCACGAAGAACGACTTCTGTGGGTGCTTGTCACCTTTTTTGTTGTGGACGCCTGGCCTTCTGGCATCACCAAAGTTTGCCAGCCCGCCCGGGAACATTTTTATTCCAGCGCAGGGGCGTCAAGTCTGAATCAAATGCTGTGACCGGCCCTTTAAGAATTCGGCACAAACGCCATTTTGTCTATCTTGCCACACAGGCAAGGCACTGACGGGCTTGGTCATCGGCCGCGCGCACGAGCAGCGACCAGCTTGCCCGACCGGGCTTTTTTTATTGCACTAAGCGCTTCTGGTCCCTGAGGAGGCTTCCCTCCATTTCTCCCTTGAAGCGGCAATTGCTCTCACGCTGTGAGGGACATTTCCACGGCAGACGCAGATGCCATTTTGGGCTCTGGTGAGGTGAGCAAGGAGGTCCTCGTGGCACAGTTTCTCCAGTCCCTGAAGGCATCACCTGCTTCGGCGCTCTACTGGGGGACATTTTATTTTGGGGCCTTGCCTACAGCCCAGTGAGTTAAAAAAGGACAAAAACAAAGAGAGAGAGAAGCATTATGGTGAGCCCAGTTCGTGACAGAGGAGAGGGGGTGCCCCTTCAGGAGCTCTTGGCTGACCTTACTTGGGCAGAGTTGGAGGAGCAGATTATGCGGGTTCTGGCTAGGACAATGGCTCAGTCTACAGCCCCTTCCTTCGAAAAGGCTTCCTCTTCACCCCCGCCTCCTTCCCATCTGGACGCCGAGGCTTCTGCCTCTACAGCAGATGACCCTATCGATTCTGCTCAGTCCCCCCTGCCAAGAGACCCAGATCACCTAGCTCTGACAGCATGGGGTCTAAGCTTGAAATTAACCTTGACAAGGAGCTGGATTCTACTTTTTCCTCCGCAGAGGAGGGTGAGTTGTCTGAGGAGGAGTGTGAGGGCAAAGCACAGAAAGTGCGCGTATTCTCCCCTGATACGTTTAACAAGGTAATTCGTGTACTTGAGTTGGATGGACAAAAGGAGTCCAAGGACACAGATGTTGATAAGACTTGGGGGCTTCTGCCGCTTCTTCCTCTGCAGCATCTGGGTTCCCTATCCCTGAGTTGTTTAAGAGGGTGATTGATAAGGAATGTGGCCACCCTGTCAAGAGCAAGGAACCTCGCAAGCCATCTGCAAAATTCTACACACTGCTGCCTGATTTTAAGCAAAAGCTTAAGTTGCCACTCGAGGATGCCCCTGTGGCAGCTCTGGGGTCCCTTTCTGTGCTACCTCCTGATTTGGAGGGTCTCCCCAAGGATTCAGTGGACAGATCCATAGAACTTGCGGCCAGAAGGGCCTTTGAGGCTTCTGCCTGTGCACTGCGGGCATCTATAGTTGGTTCTGTCTTCTCAAGGGCTTCTTTCCTATGGATAAGGGACATGCTTAAACAGTTTGATGTTCCCCCTCAGGCTAAACAGAATCTTCAGAAGTTGATGTCTGCTGTAGCCTTTGCCTCTAGTGCTACTCTGGATGCTACACAGTGGTCCGCCAGAGCCACGGGGAATGAGGTGGCTGTTAGGCATAGTGCGCAATTGGGATATGAATTCAACTTCCCACTCCAGGGTTGTCGGAGTTCCTTTCCAGGGGGGCAAGTTATTTGGTGAGGCCTTGGATCCCTGCTGGTGGAGTTCAAGGGAAAGAAAAAGGTATTGCCCACCAGGGAGAGAGGGAAGGGTCAGCATCAGGGGTTCAAACATCAACAGCCCTTTTGTCCCTTTTGGCAGCAGGGAGGAGCCTCTTCTGCTGGACCTTCCTATCAGGGCTCCCGCTCCACATGGCAGACCCGTAAGCCCTTCTACAAACCACGACAGTCTCAGCCTTCAATCAATCAATCAATCAATCAATCAATCAATCAATCAATCAATCA
>JAJKFI010000015.1:15943772-16000471 GCA_029204185.1 Lerista edwardsae | reverse complement strand
TCAATCAATCAATCAATCAATCAATCAATCAATCAATCAATCAATCAATCAATCAATCAATCGTATTTATATACCACTTCCCAATAAAAAGTTCACAAAGCGGTTTACAGGCAAAAAATAATTATAAAGTTAAATGGCTTCCTGTCCCAAAAGGGCTCACAATCTAAAAAAAAATGCAGAACACCACCAGCTACAGCCACTAGAAAAGACATTGTGCTGAGGTGAAGAGGGACAATTACTCTCCCCCTGCTAAATATAAGAGGAACACCACTTGAAAAAAGTGCCTCTTGCCAGGTTAGCAGGTTCCAGTCCCAACAAAAAGCCCAAACAACAATGACGGTGAAGGCTTGTTGCCCAGTTGGCTTCAGTACTTTGCAGACTCCTGAGTCAGAAGTATCATGGACAAGCGGGTGCTAGAGACTGTGAGGTCGGGGTACTCCATAGAGTTCTTCTCTGTTCCACCGGACAGGTTCGTGCAGGCCCATGTTCCTTCATGCCCCTTAAAATGGCCAGGGACTTGGCAAGCCATCCAATATCTCTTGGACATAGGTGCCATCAAACCTGTGCCGCTGGATCAAAGGGGGAGTGGGGTGTACTCCCACCTTTTCATGGTTCCCAATGATCAGGGGACACCAGGGCTAAACAGATGGGATTTATTGGATTTGAAGTGGCTAAACAGATGGGTCACATGCCACAGATTCAAGATAGAAACTCTAAAATCCATTCTCCTGGCCCCGGACAAGGGGGACTTCTTGGTGTCTCTCGACCTCCAGGAGACGTACCTTCATCTGGCCATCCACCCTTGTCACAGGAGATTTCTCAGATTCAGCTTCCAGGACCACCATTTTCAGTTTCGAGCTTTGCCATTTGGGCTGTTGATAGCTCCCCTGTGGTTTACCAAGGTCCTCGTGGTGCTACTTGCTCATTTGAGACTTCAGGGCATAGCTACCTTTGCTTATTTAGACGACAGCTTGGTGAAGGAAAGATCTCTAGAGGAGGCGACACTACATCTGGATTGAACAGTCCAGTGTCTTGTCGAACATGGGTTCCTCATAAAGTTCCCCAAGAGCCACCTGTCACCTTCTCAGATGCTGGAACATTTGGGGGCCCTAATAGATACACGTTCTCACATGGTGTTCCTGTCGCAGGACAGGAGGGAGAGAATCTCGACTCTGTTGCTTCAGACGCTCCGTGCACCCTCTTGGAATCTGATGTCCTTAACACGACTTCTGGGGATGCTGACATCCTGCCAGGACATAATTCCTTGGGCCAGATTCAGGGCCAGGTCCCTCCAGCATATTCTGCTGCCTTTCCAGTCGCTTATAGCACAGAACAAGACAAGGGTGGTTGCTACCAACATAGCCACCAAAAAGGAATCTTTTATGGTGGACTTAGCCTCTCAGACTAGCCCGGGGATCTCCCATCTAGGTGGGGGTGGAAAAGATCATGTTCAAGGATTCAAGTCTGAGGAGTTGGGGTGCACACATCTACTCTATGGTCCTACAGGGTCTTCGGTTTGCTGCGAAAGCAAACACAGAAAGCTTGAGGACCATCTTTCTGCTTTGAAAAACCCATTTCCGTGTAAATATAGGATTCTCTTATCATTCAAAGCTATGGTTTTCCCAGTAGCAATGTATGGCTGTGAGAGCTGGACCGCCGAAGAATAGATGCTTTCAAATTATGGTGTTGGAGAAGACTCTTGAGAGTCCCCTGGACTGCAAGGAGATCCAATCGGTCAATCCTCCAGGAAGTCAAGCCTGATTGCTCCCTGGAAGGACAAATCCTGAAGCTGAAGCTCAAGTACTTTGGCCACCTCATGAGAAGAGAGGACTCTTTAGAAAAGACCCTCATGCTGGGAAAGATGGAAGGCAAAAGGAGAAGGGGGCGGCAGAGGATGAGATGGTTAGATAGTGTCACCGAAGCAATGAACATGAAATTGGGTGAACTCAGGAAGCTAGTGGAGGACAGGGAGGCCTGGCGTGCTGTGGTCCATGGGGTCGAGAAGAGTCGGACATGACTTAGCAACTGAACAACAACAACAAACTTATCATTGGTTTTTGCTGTTGTTACACTATTTATTTATACTCTTTCACCACAATTATCCCCAAGACAGCTAATAGCTTAAAATGTGTCATAAAATACAAAATATAATCCACAAAATAAGACAAAATAATTTAAAACAGACCAACTTCATAATCCTCAGAAGCAAGTCCCATTGTGTTCAGTGGGTTTACCCCCAAGGAAGTGTATATAGGATTGAAGCCTTGCTGTCAGAGCAGAAAGACCCCTGAAGGGTATGTTTTTAACACCAGGTATGTTTTTAACAGGTATGTTTTTAACACCAAAAGGATAAGGGAGCAAGAATTTCCCAGGGTAAGGGAGTTCCAAGGCCTGGGCATAATCACAGAGACGGTCCTGTCTTGTGTGCTAACCAACCAAACCTCAGCAGGAGTGGACAAGGCAATGGAATAGCAAAGACAGTACAAGTTTTACAAATCAGCACTAACAAGTTTCAACTGTGCTAAGTTGTAGTGCAGATAAAATCATGTTTGATGCCATATTATTTTAAACCATCTCTTTTTTCCCCTTCAGGCTCACTATGACTTGGCTGAAAATGTAGCTTTACCTTGGCTCAGTGATTCAAAAACGCAAACATCTTTGGAAAAAGAAAAAATGTAAGCATGAAAATAGCAAATACCTTGCTATTGCAGTGATGATTTTCATAACACATCTGGATGTCCAATACACCACCCATTTATGAATTTGCATTTAAGACGGTAAAGCTCTGTTGATCTCTGTGGAGTCATGCCCACCTAAATTCAAGTATAGGCATCTCTTGTTTTATGTGGGGGTCTTGAAAATCAGCGTGTATTTCAAAAATACGTAAATGAAAAATGAAAAGAAACACATACAAAGCTAGCCAAATATGCAAGAGAGTGAGGGGGCTACAGCATTATTTTGAAAATCAGCATGCATGAATTAGGTTTCAGTATTAATTTTCAAAATGAAATTTCAAAATTAATTTTTCATTATTTTGAAATGAATAAATCAAAGCCATGTAAAATGAGATGCACCTGTAGTTTAGATCAGTTTGGGTTTAGATTAGAGTGTGAGCGAGCTAATCCTTTGTCATCTGATTCATTCTCAGAGTAACCTTGTAAAGTGAACTTGGTCAGTATTATTATTTCCATTGTGTTGAGCAATATTTCTTTATGAACTTGCATCTTATGTGGATTGTCAGACATGCTTTATGGTCTTTGAAGGCATAAGGGAAGAAAAGGCTTTGTAAGGAATTGGCTTTTATTCCAGAATATTTCAGATCCACAAAATCTCATTTTTATTTATATTAAAATATTTTTATGCTGCCTTTCCTCTCCCAGAGAGAGGGGCACAGGACAGCTTACAGCAATAAATGAATAATGTTGTGGATGTGAACAAATACAAGGTAATTATCAATAATATGTAATGAACTACTGTACTATTGTTCTAGAATGCTGCAGTTGAAGCACTCCACAAATGTTATTGTAGAAGACAGCAGGCCAGTTCAGATGTAATGCAAAACCATGGATTAAACTATGAAGCTGTGCTGTGTCTGCTAACCTTGGGAATGTGTGCTTTTCCCTTTTCCACACACATGAGCCAAGGAATAGCACTACTTTCTGCCATAGCTTGTAAAAAGCCATGGCCATAATGTGCAGACTGGCTGATCATATCTTGTACTAACCACAGTTTTCAAATCAAATCATTACCTGTGCATTTTAACCACGATTCCATTATCATTCTTTTAGAGCGCAATCCTAACCTGGGGTTAGGCCAGCACAGTTAGACCAGCAGAGTTTGGCCAGCACAAGGGCCACTGTAAAGCACATTTGGACCACTCTCGGAGGCAGGGAGGGAGGAGCTCACTTCTGTGGTCTGGCCACTCCGAGAGTGGTCCAAACATACTTTACAGTGTCCCTTGTGCCAGTCGAACTTTGCTGGCCTAACTTTGCCAGCCTCACTCCAGGTTAGGATTGCACCCTTAAAAAGTAGGATTTGAATTTGGATTCCCTCCTTCTAAGTTTGACTGCAAAGATTTTAAAAAGCAATTGTATACAATTTATAAAGCTATCTAATTATTCTGTTGTTTTTCTGATTTTAAACTGGGCAGGAAAACACCGCTACATCGCAGATACATGTATCCCAACCGAATAGAGAGAGAGGCAATGATTTTATCATCTTATGCAGGGATGCTAATGGTATTTTCATCCTATTTTTTTAACAATATTGTTTGTGTCATAACAATTCTTAGTTGAATAAAATTCTGTAAATGCACTGAAGTTCTGTCATATTCCTATTTTGAAGTAGTATTTGGACCATACACAGAGGTTTCCTGCATGATTAACTGCTGGTTGCAGTATCCTGGCAGATGTTTTCACCCATGCTCCTGCCTTGTGTTAAGGTGGGCTGGTTCAGAGTATTGTCTGAATTGACCCCAGGAAACAGAAACATGTCAGGAGAACTTGTGGATTATCAGTTACACTATTGTATTCTATAAAAGGTAAAGGTTTCCCCACGACTGAATGGTCGAGTTGTGACCGACTATAGGGGGCGGTGCTCATCTCCATTTCAAAGCCTGTAGAGCCGGTGTTTTGTCTGAGGACAAGCTTCCGTGGTCATGTGGCCGGCATGACTATACGCCATAGCGCACGGAACGCCGTTCCCTTCCCACTGAAGTGGTCCCTATTTATCTACTTGCATTTAGGTGCTTTCGAACTGCTAGGTTGGCAGGAGCTGGGACAAGCAACGGGAGCTCACTCCGTCGCGCAATCTTGAAGTCCCAACCTTCCGGTCGGAAAGCCCAGCACCAGCGGTTTAACCTGCTGCGCCATAGGGCAAAGTAAATAGGTTGCAGTGGAGTGCATTATTGAGAGAAGTATCAAAACTTGCTTCTGTGTACACACCAGGCCTGCGTAGTTTCCCAGCACAATGAGCCAACCTTGTGTGTATGCCTGTTACTCTTTCCATATAAGCAGGTAGCTTTTATTAATTCCTATGGAGAAAAGTAAAATATGGCACTTAGTGTTGTTGTGAGGGAGGAACCACATATCTGCAACACTTTTCCTTCACTACCCTGGCCTGGAATAGGATTCGAGTTCAGGATTGGGGAGAGCAGAAAAGGCATGGTCCCTTTCCCAACCTTGAATTCAGCCTCTTGATCAGGATTTGTTCAATTTTGGAGAAATAGACTACCTGAAGCAATAGCAGCACTGGACAATGGGACATGGGTATCAGAAAAGTAAGGGAGTGTATCTGGAAAAATTCGTATGCTTTCCATCCCATCCCTTCCCCTGCACTTCGATTTATGGGAGAAAAAAAAGAGAAAGATTAAAAACTATCATTAACCAGTACAACTATTTCTACAGAATAGCCTTCCTATTGAAGAAGTCTTCGGAATTTATAACACTGGACCTTCTGTAACACACTGCCAGAGTTCTGCAAAAGTAGGTTGTATGTTCTACTTATTTAATTAAAATTTGTATTAATCTGTCACTGGTATTGGGCTGGGGGTGACAAATGTGCCTCTGTGGAAGTTAGTCTCAGGTGTTAAATCAGATCTATGCCTTATGTGATGTGGATATCATCTTTCCATACCACCGCTGTTCCTTCAAGTAATCTAGGGAGTAATTGCATAGTGTTGGAGATGCAGATGGGCACAGCACAGCTCCCCAGTATGTGTACAAACAGAAAAATACTGTTCTGTGTTATTGTCACAATTTTCCTTGTTTTTTCTTTGTTTCTCAAAAGTTATGTATGGCAAAGGCTGCATTCCTCTGTGCACTGATCTTGAAGTAGGCATATTGCATACAGTGGGATTTGTTTATAGGTAAATATGGATATGATTTGGCTACACGTTCCATCAAAATCAGTGGAACTAAAATTGTTGTTGAATTTATACCCTGCCTTTCTGCCCTGTATTAGGGCACCCAAGGCGGCTTACAATAAGATAAAAAGAATACAAGATAAAATTGAAACAATGACAAACAGTTAAAAGCAGCACACCCCAGTGGATTGTTCGATCATTTAAAGATTAAAAATGGAAGATTAAAATTAAATTGAAATGCCAGCCCAACATGACAGCAACTAATAAAATGCCTCCTTAAAGAGAAGAGTCTTAAAAGTCTTAACGTTATACTTGAAATCCTAAAGAGAATGAATAGAACTGCAAAGCAGCAGAGGAAATTAGCCCTGGCAAAATATTGCAAAAAGCAAGGTCAGAAAGAGTGGCTTAGAACTACATATAATAAAGGTATGTATTCATGGTTTACAATCCTCTGCTGGCACTCTGATACCAAACATCTGCACTGTGTTTTCTTTTTGCAAGCAGGGTATGATGTGCAATATTTTATTGGCACACACATACACATTGCATGCCCCATCCTTAGCACTTATTTTATATCACAGCAAGACTATATAATTGAGGGCCCAGTCCTATCCAAGTTTCTAGCACTAATGCAGCTGCAATGCAGCCCTGACCAAAAACATGTTCCCCTTACTTTGAGGAGGCCTCCATGACTTACCGTCCACTACAGAATGCAGCGCACACCCCATTGGGACAGCTACATCGGAGCTGGAATATTGGATAGGATTTGACCCTGAGCTATATGAAACAACTGGTTATGTAACATATTGTTTAACCTGCATTTTGTTGTGGTATTGTAGGGCCACTGGATTCATCCTTGTAATCTCTCATTGCATCCTTTTGCCATGTTGACAGCTCCTCAAGCTGCAGAACATGCTTGGAAACGAAGTAAGTGGGTGTTATCTATTCTCAATTAACTCATGACAAAAACGTTGGGAGGTCTGACTTCTTATCCTAGTTTTGTCAACAATCAGTATGCCTTATTGCACACCACAAACTGTGCAATCCTAACAACTGATCTGCTGCTCTTTAGGAATGAGACACTGTTCAGTTTTTAAGACCTATAGTGGTAGTAGTAATTTTCTTAAGAACAGTGTATTTATCTAACTCTTTTGAACAAAAACGTTGATTGCTTAGCTGAATAAATAGCTTTGTGTCCCCCAAGGACTCAAAATATCAGCAACAGCCTTTGGGAAAAATATCATGCTGGGATGAAGAAAGAGGTTTGTTCTCCTCCGCTAGATTTAAGAGGAAACCACTTTAAGAGGTGACTCTTTGCCCAGTTGGCAGAGAACAAGCAGTAGATCCCTGAGGGCCCAATCCTGTGGGCCTCATCACCAGTGGTATGTTCATACCTCTGGCTCTGGGTGTAGTAAATGTGTTGTAAAGCATGTTTACGGCACATGGGGAGAAGGTACCGCCCATGCTGAAGCCATGCTAGTGAGCACTGTGCCACAGCATGGGAGGTATGGATGAACGGCATTTCAGCAGCACCAGCCGATGGTAAGGTGTGTTAGGGTGGGTGGGTGTTTGGTTGGGGGTGGAACTGGACAGAGGAGGAGAGGAGCCGGGCAGCTCAAGATTGGGCTGTGAGTCATTGCAAGAACACAATGCCACACTGTCAAAACTCAGTCCTAAAGGACTGTGAGGATGTGGGTGTGAAGCATGAATTATTACAGTCAGATACTGTAATGATAGTATTACAAATTGGGGCTCACAGAGAATTTCAATGAGGGTTATGAACCTCAGGTATGCAGTCTATGACTGCTGAGCCAGTGACAGGGGTGTAGCATGCCCAGGGCAAGGCACCCATTGTGCCCCCACGCCCTGACATCATGACACCTTGCGTCATGTCAGCAACAGAGGCAGGGCTTCAGCACGTCTCCCTCGGCTTCAATTGAGGCTGGGAGAGCCCCGCCTCCAAGGACAACGCCTCCGTTGTCCTTGGAAACAGGGCTTCCGCATGCCTCCCCCCCCCAATTGAAGCCGGGGGAGATGCGCTGAACCTCTCCAGCCTCCGCACCCCACCCTAAAGCCAGGGGAGGCGCGCCAAGGCTGGAAGAGCCCCACCTCCAATGACAATGCCTATGTTGGAGATGGGGCTTCCGCGCATCTCCCCCCCCCCCGCGTCAATTGAAGCCGGGGCAGGGAGACATGCTGAAGTTCTCCCGGGGGAGGCGCGCCAAGGCCAGGAGAGCCCCGCCTCCAAGGACAATGCCTGCCAGGGCAAATGCTTGCGCCCCTAAGAATTTTGCGCCCAGGGCGACAGCCCCCAAGGCCCCTCCATGCTACACCACTAGCCAGTGATGCTTTTTCCATAGCTGCTGTTTAAAGTCCAGACTGCTGTGCTCACCTTTGGCTTCTTTAGGCCAACCAGCTGTTAATCATTTGTATATGATTGGCAAACTGTGTATACTAGACAGAAATTGGCTTGGTACCAGTGGCAGTCTGGAACCTCCTAGCACCCAAGGCTGGTTGTTGTGGTGACACAGAAACGTCGTCCCCTGCGTCATTACGTCATCCTCATGCCTGTGCACCCCCCACACACACTTCCAGAAAGTCCCCATTTCAGAGCCAAACAGAGATGGTGGAAGGTGGGTAGGCCCATCATTGCAATGCTTGCCACTAATGAGTGCTGCATGCCCCCCCCCGACAGCCTGGGAAATACCCAGAGTGCCGCAGAGGGGGGGCACATCACCCCAGCTGACCCCTGTGTGCCACTGTCCCTGACACTCCCTTGCTGTCTGCAGCAGCCGCCCCCCCAGTCCTCTTGTGGCTGCCTGAATGCTGTGGGATACAGCGGTAGCCACTTGGCTACCACTGCTTGCACAGGCAGACAGGTAGTTCTAGATTGGAGTGCCAAACCTTTTAGCATCAGGACCCACCTAACAAAAAGTTTCACTTTACTAGCTGCTCAAGCCTCTGTGGCTGTAATAATGATTGGGCAGCAGTGCTCCCCTCAAGCAGCAGGTTGTTTAACCCTTGATGCACATAGCCTAATCTGCCTTTTCAGTTGTGTAAACCCACCCAAAATTGAGTCATGACCCACTACAGTTAGGAACTGCTGGCCTAAGTCTTACTGAACATAATGGGCTTACTTCTGAGTAAAATAAATAATGCTGTTTTCAAACATCTCTATTGCTTTGATTGATCCAGTAAATAGCCTCTACGACTTAGAAAGCCTTGTAAAAGATAAATGGAGATGCAGCTTGCAATAGTGAAATTGGGTGGGAATGAATGAGCATATAGTTGCGTGAAAACATTTCATTCTGTTCGTCATCATGGAGTTTAGAAACTGGTGCAATATTACAGATATTCTGGCAGTACACATATAATAGCACAGTTCCAGTTACAGAGAGGAGGGAGAAAAAATGGCATTCTCTATTCTCTTTTCCAAGGTGTCAAGTTCCACAGGGCTGCCATAAATCGAAATGCCACCAGCAGTTCAACAAAAAGAACGGGCACAGACTAGATTCAACCAGAACCTTAATTTTCAAGTTATGAAGTAGGTATTTTAAAAAAACTTCAATGAGGGTAAACACAAACACTGTCATCTGGAGGTCCTGGCTAGACTGAGTTTCTGGGCTTATAGAGTCCAGAGTTATGCATGATTGTTCATTGAATACATGAGTTTACTCCCAAGTCTATATTCACAGATTTACAGCCAGGCAGTGCAATCCAAACCCTGGGCTGAAACAGACAAGCTGACATACCTGCCCCATATCCAACCCAGGGCTTGGAGCTGCTGACATGCTACTTGGGAAAAGTGGGGAAAATTCCCCTTCCCCTGGGTAGCACACAGCAGCCCCGATGGAGCTACTCAGAGCTGCACTGCTGAAATTGGTGGCGCAGCTCCGAGCATCCAAATTGGGGCCACCCATCCTATGGACAGAAATTAGGATCTGGCCCAAGGCTGGATCCTGCCTCCGCCCCGCCCCCCGGGCTAGCCCATCCTGTCTCTGCCCCATTACGCCTTTGCATAATGTCTTTGCTTAATGCTCCATTATGCCCTCAGAAGGCCAGCCTTCTCTTTTTGGCGTGGGCTGGGTTCAGGCACAGGGAGGCCAGCACAAGCTGGGTCCTGTGAAATGGCGCAAACACACTGTACAGCACGTTGGCGACACCTGGAGGCCTGCAAAAGGAACTGTACCGGCCTAGAGTGCCCTTTGGATTGCGCTCTTAAGGAGCAATGGAGACTGAAATCAGTCCTAGAATCAAGATTGTAGTACAGAACCCAGGGGCAGGGGTGTTTATTTTTCTTAAAAAAAAACACAAAACATATAAAAACACAAACAAAAGATATTTTAACCCCTTTTGGGGTTAAAAAAAAACAAAAACACTTCATTGTGGTGTTTAAAATATTTTCCAAAAATTAAAATAGATTACTTTTACAATTAGAAAATAATACTGTGGCTGCTCCTGCTGACACTATATCACCCACTTTATGCACACTCAAAGCATTTATTCTTAATAAATATGAGCACTTGGAATGAGAACTTGGAATAAAAACACAGAACGCCGCTTTCTGCCTTTCAAATCACAAAATTTGTGAAAAAAATAACACCCTACCTAGAATTTGTACTAAATCTGTAGGGCATGGTACTAGTCATGCTTGAAGCAGTATTAAAATCTGAACAGTTTTGAATGGAGAAACTCTGGCATAAAGTGGCAGTCATTAATGTGCTGTACAAGACTCCCCTTTTAAATACTGTTCATTAATTATTTATGTATTCTTCATCAGTGTGAATAGTATTTTATAGGACTAGTAGGTAAGAGAGTGACCCTGATAAATGGCTAACAGCATAAGCCTATGCATGTTCACTCAGAAATGAGTCCCACTGTGTTCAGTGAAATTTGCTCCAATGTAAATGGGTGTAAGTTTGCCGGTAAAGTGCTGGTTTTGGAACTGGAGAAATCTGGAAACCAATCACCAATTGTCTTAAGCTACATTGAATGTCTATGAGCATGTTGTTACCTGGCATCAGTTTTCTGCTTATGAAATGGAAATTCTAACGATGGACTTCATAGCTGGTGTAGAATAAGACCTACTCAAGATCTCCATGCCTGATAGAAAGGAAGAAGAAAAGTTGCCCAGGCCGGAGGGAGTTTATAACACCAGCTCCTATGGAGATTAGCAGTGGCTTGAGGATTCTATGACTCTATAGTTGCAAGCCACATTGGGGACGTCCTTGGAGCTAGAAAGGTGGGGTAGAAATAAGTAACGTCTACAATTAAGCAGTCCCTGGTTTGAATCCCACCTCTTCCATAAATTCATTGGGTGGCTTTAGACAAACTACTCATTTTCCGACTCCGTCCTTCCATCTGTAATATGGGGGTGCTACTGTATACCTTACAGGGTTGTTGTACTGTCTTGTATTCCTGACATGTGAAATGCTTTGAACATTAAAAAAAATGCTATACTAATGCTAAGCATTGTTGTCATTATTACTTTCTCCTGCTGCCTCTTTTGCCTGGCACAACAGGCAAGTTTATTCATTCACCTGGAGGATGTTGTGACTTTGCCTGGTTCTCTGTGACTCGAATGCAGACAAGAACATTTGAGAATGATATACAAAACCTTCATCAGTAGGGTCAGGGCCAGGTGAATTCATCAACTCATTTAAAGTCCTCTTCTGCAACAAAAACAACTACAAAGGATTTGCCAAAGTTCCTCTTATGCACATCTTATGCTTGAACTCAGATACAGGCAAAAAAAAAAACACGTGCAGCAGAAGTTTAGAGACAGGGAAGGCTCTACCAAAGACTCTGTTGCTGTCCACACTGGAGATGTTAAAAAAGTTTACTGAAGTGCTACTGGAGCAGACCTGATGTGTGTTGCTTCTTTTATATGTGTGTGCATACATATAAATAGTTTTTGGTGGGTCTTCCTTTTTAAAAAGAGTTTAGCTTTAAGTCCATGTCTCCCAGTGGTCATTCCAGACCTAAACACACAAGGCTTTTCTGTGGGCTGAATTGGGCTCTATGTTGTTAAAGCAGGAGGGGGGTTTCTTATTCATTAGTTGCTGCAAATAGGAAATGGCTCATACTCTGTAGTTTCTTACTTTGCATGCTTCAAGCCTCCAACTTTAAATGTTGTTTAAAATTTTAAACCCATCAATGCAGATAATTTCTTTATTTAAATTATTACATTATATTTTTATTGAATTGAATTATATTTTATATATTAAATTATTGATCTTTATTTAAAATATTTTCTCCCTGCCTTTCCTCTGCCAGGGCTGATGCCCAAGGAGGCTCACAATGATTAGAAAAAAAAATACTGTACACAAAAATAATAAAATAAGCAAGAAAAATAAAATATAAATAAAAACAGGGTAAAAATAAAAAATTGTTGGAGGATGGCAATGGATTTACAATGCAGGTTCTGCTGCAGAGGAACAAGAGGCAGACATGTCAACACCAAACACCAGACGAAACAGAAAAGTCTTGAGCACTCACTGAAATGCCATGAGGGAGAAGGAAGATCTTTGATTCCCCAGTAGGGAGCGCCATAATTGTAGTGCCACACAGGTGCGTACCTACCCAGATGCGCCAGATGGCACAAGCCATGGGCGCGGGGCAGCGGCGGGGCGCCATTGCGCGCGGTCGAGGCGAAACCACTCTGGTTTCGGCCCTCCCACCTGCCGATGCCTCCCTTACGCTTGGAAATAGAGTGTTTCCGGGCTAAGGGAGGTGTATCTGAGCGACGCACGGGGGCGGGGCAACGTCCTGGGGGTGCGGTTTCAGCGCCAGCCATGGGCGCGCTCTGGCCTCTGTGCGTGCCTGGTGCCACACCCGAGAACGCTCGCCCCCGTGCCACCAATCTCCTAACTTAGAAGAAAGGTGGCCCTTGCAGGAAGGCCCCCTCAGATGATCTAAGAGGATGGGCCGGAATGTATGGGTGAAAGTGGTCACTCTGGTAACCTTAAGAACCTTAAGATAATTATTATATCTAAAGAACACATAGACATTAGACTGCCAATTGTGTATCTGTTGTCTCCCTGCGGTATTTGAATATACCTTGCTTTGTACAAAATACCTGTACAAACCTTCTTATTCAAACAACTTAGTGTTTAAAGCTATAAAAGGATCAAAAGTTATATAAGTAACAGGCAAAACCAAATTTTGTTCTTTAATTTGTGCTGTTTGGTTTCAAATTTCTGAAATCTAGTTATGAATTGCAAGACTCACTGCCCATTATATTTTGAGCCAAGCAAGGTTCACATTTGCTGTGAATTTAAGAGAGACATTAGGTTAAGGGTGATTTCTTAGCTGCCCAATTAATCACATATGAATCCTCAAGCCAGTTACGATTTGTGGCTCAGACCTTGTTCCAGAAAAATATCTGCTTGATAAGTCTGGAGATCAGAATGTCTTGGGCTACATGTGTACCAAATTTCACTTTTGTATCTACAGTTAGTCCTCATTATCCACTCGGGTTAGTTAGGTTCCTGGAAATCCTCGCAGATAGCAAATTCACAGATAACCATTGACCCTATGGGATCCTATCCTTACCTGCCAACAGAAGAATCCAGCAGACCCCCTCAGAAAGCCAGCAAGAAGTGCCAAAAGATTTCCAAGTGGAGAGGCTTCAGGAAACTTCAGAAAGGCACTTGTGGCCAGCACTGACCTCTTTAAAAATGGCTGGCAGAAACATCCGCCGGCCATGTTTAAGGGGTCCATGCTGGTCACAGGTGCCATTCTGAAGGCCCCTGCAGCATTCCAAAGATCTCTGCATAGTGGATAATGAGGACAGAGGTGCAGATAATGAGGTACCATAAGTAGCAATTCTGTACCTCGCAGATAGTGAGTTCACAAAGGACTGACTGTATTTTGATACCCACCATAATCAGCAAGTGAATAGGACAAGTTATTCTTAGATAGAATAGACCGAGATTCGGTTCTGGCTCAGTTCAGAATCTCACCATCTCATACATCACACCATATGATCATTTTGCCAACTTACTAAGTTTTTAATATCATAATTAGTGTATCGAGTCTGAATTGACTGAATTTCATTGCATGCGTTCTGTTCCTTTGAGATAGTCTGCAGTTTCTATTGTGACCACTAGAGGCCACCAAAAAACTTGCTTATATGGACAACCATTCTGTGTTGTCCCACTGCTGGGGATGTGAGAACTCATCTTTTTGTTATCAAATATTTCATTTCCGAAGACAGTTTTCTTCTGGATTTAAGTGTAACCTTACTTTTCAGTAGATTTTCAAGTTAATAGAGTCACTCTTTGGACTAGTTAGCCATACTTTTTCAAAATATGATGGTCTTTATTCGTATAATATAATTTTATAAATACATCAAAATATATTTTTAGAGTAAAATACAAGGTTAAAACTAGATATCATTTGCCCAATACTGGGCCACTTCAACAGCGTTCTCCCTTGCCAACATAAGATCTTCCATTGTACATGTAGAGGGGCACTGTAACATATGTGAGAGATGGTTTGTTCTTCTCCGCATTCACACAGCATGTCTTTTATGGGGAAACCCCATTTCCTCAGATTGTCCTTAGATCATCCTACCCCAGCACGCAGTCGATTTAAAGATTTCCATTCTGGCCACGGTGGTTCTTGGCCTGGTGGCGGGCATACAGATGTTTGTGCCCCTTCACTCCGCAGTTCCTTGCTCCCTTTCCATAGTTCCAAAGCAGACTGTGGCGACTGGTTATTAGGGTGGGACACAGTCCTAAGGAAGCTATTCCTTGATTGCAATCTTGATGGTTTCTAGGGACTTCGCTTTAAACCACTCCTTCTGCGCTGCGCTTTCCCGACAAAATTTGGGAGAGGGAAGGCCAGGTAGGTAATACACCTTTTGTATTGGAGGCAGTTTTAGGCATCCTGTGACCAGTCTTGCTGTTTCTTTTAATGGCACATCCACCTTTTCCCATTCAGAAATAAGATGGGTTAAACTCAGAAAATGTGGTCCAAGATCAAGATGTGCATTGAACAATTCAAAAAACAACAACAACAACAACTTTGCTTAAACAAAGTTTAAGCATGAAACTTTATATCTGCTTTTCTTTCATGGTGTTTTGCAGCTATTGCTTTGTTTTTCTTTCTTAACAGAAGTTGGGTTTTTTTCACAGGCAAAAAGCACTTATAGACAAATGGCTTTCCTAAAACTACTTTCTAAAAGAGATGCTGGTTTCCTTATTAAGGGAAAGGCACTCTAATATGCTCTTTCATTTATATACTAAGGCTAAGAAAACTTTTACATAAAAAGAAAATAGTACTCTGCCCAGGGTGACAGAACTTCTGCAATCAAAGTGACCATCCTGTCACTGGAGTCTTATCTGTTGAGCCTGTGGTAATTCCTTGGACTCAACCCCGAAATATTTTATGTCAGCAATGAATGTAGTGTCTCTGAGCACATGCAGAGTTCCTTTTCCTCACTGCTGTCTAGTCACAATTTTAAGCAAAATCTGTGAATGACTGGCAGGGCCTCCAAGAGGAATTTTATAAGGGTACAATGTTTCTTTTCGGTCCCTTCTGGGGTGGGGGAGGGACAAAACAGCAATGGGAGGATACCAACAGGGGCAGGCAGAACAGGGATGGGAAGGTGGCAAAACATGGTGGGGGCCGGTGGTGACAGCTAGAATAGTCTTTGGAAACCAGGTCTACTGGGCTTCTAATGAGGAGCCCAGGTCTACCTGCCCACACATGCATAGGGTAGCTTGATACAGTAAAACGAAAAACCAAACACACTCCTAAGTCTCTTTAAAATCTTTTAAATATTGAAAATCATTGCAGAAAATTAGCGCTGTCATATTTAGACTCACATTAGAATGGAAAGTGCCCTGTGTGTACCAAAACTTACTTCTGCTGTGTTCTTGAGCTCCTATACGCTCCTTCATGTTAAGCAGATCCACAAGCCAGAGAGCTACTGCAGCAGGCCAGTTTCCTCCCAAATTTAACAGCGTCATGTATGCAGTCCTCAGCCCAGGGCCGGCTCTAGCAGCAACAGGGCCCAATGTGGGGCATTCCTGTGCCCCCCCCCTTCCAAAAGAGCGCTGTTTGTGCCACGTGCAAAGCATGGTGTGTGGAAGTAGTTGGTGGTGATATCATAACATCACTGCCAACTGCTTCCAGGTGGCCCATCTTGGGCTGTTCAGAGGCAGAGGCAGGTGGGAGAGACCAAGGTAAAGCTGCTCTGCTCACCCCACTGACTTACAGCCCATAGAGATCCCAGCTGCAGCCACAGGCAATATGCTCACCCTGCTAGTGTGGGCCCCCCTGAAGCGCAGGGCCCGATGTAACGACATTGGTCACATTGCCTTAAAGCCGGCCCTGCCTCAGCCTGGCGCATATGGCTTGTGGCAGCAGCTGCTGCCCGCCCATGGTAATGCCCCCAACATCCCACATTGGCAGCAAGTCCTGGTGAGGTCAGAAAATGTATGATCCCAGGAAATTTCTGAGCCCCCTCCTTTGACTGCTAGGCCTCCTTTTTGACCCTGGTCCCAGGTACAAATTACCCCTGGGCCCTGGTGACTGGTCAATTTATCACAATCATCCCAAATATATCTGGGATTTAGAAGAAGGACTTGCAGGGAAAGTGTATGACTTCTAGAAAAAAAAGTGTCTTCAACAGGCTCATTTTAACAAATAAGCATTACATACATACAGCTGTACATTAACCAACATTTTGTTGGTGCTTTCCATCTACAATCAGTAGGCAAGCCTGATGGTTAAACATAAACTTGCACACTTGGCTAGACTCACAGGCTCTAAAATCCTGCTGAAATCTGTGTCAAGGCTCGAGTCATTTCAGAGGCATCCAGTTGGCCCTAATAGGAGTTGTGCTTCCTCTGCCTCTGCATTCATGAATATGCCCACTGCAAAGCAGTATCATGCTTTCTAAGTGAGGAGGGAGGCCAGGTTCCATAGAAAATCACCTTACTTTGAAGATGAGATCTATTTACAGAACCAATTTGTTCCATGTATTACTTTAGAGGGCTTCAAGCAGGCAGCCCAAATCCCCACAGCATCACAAGTACTTGGAAGGGGGAGGCAGCATCGGAAGAGGCACATCACCATGGAGATAGATAAGAGCAAATGGTTGTACCATCAAAAGAAAGGAAGAAAGCAGGCAAGGGAAAGACACAAATAAAAGGAGAGATCTCATTAAACCCAACACTAATTTTGTAATCAGAGGAATAAAGGTACCCTTGAAAGCCTCCGGCCCTAAGATACAGTACAACAAAGAAGCACAAAAGGTTGCTGGCAGCCAGGTGTGGAGTGCATTTGGGCGCCCAGCGCTCTGCTTTTCATCTGCTTCCCTTCCAGATTGTCCAGCATAATGCTGGGTTGCAGTTATCTATCTAATCACGACATTCAACAGCAGGAAACCTGGCGAATTGCCTTGCTTTATTTTGTTAGATTGCTGAAAGCAGGACAACGGTGCGGGATGGGTGGGCTTCTGAAAGAGGGGTCTAGGAAAGAAATGTTTGGCTCCAAGATCATAAGGCAAACTGAACACAAGGGGAAATCCCAAGGTCCTTTTATTACTCGGCCCCACCCACCCAGAGGGCTAGAGCCATGTTGTGCTATTTTACCCTTTATGCCTCACAACGTATGTCCATACCTCTTCTTTGTCAAGAGATTATTGTGTGTCCCCAGTGATGTCATGCAGGGGGAATGCAGGGGAACTCAGTTCCACTAGTTAAAATTAGGGCTGACTCCTCCCACTTCACTCTCCCTCCTCCCCCCTCCCAATTCCTCTGCAAAGAGGTTTTCTTCTTGGTTGGCTGGCACTCAGAGGGTTAAAGGGAGCGACTCCGGATTCCTAGGGGGGCAAAGGCAGTGATGTCATTCAGGGGGAATGGACCAGAATGGGCGTTCCAGATCCTAACGGGCTCCGTGGCTGGTTCCGGGTTCCCGACAAGTGCCAATCAAAAGTGAGTTCCTGTTCCTAAATCATTTGAATGACACCACTGTGTGTCCCTGGGCCATTTGGATATGGACATGGTTAGCAGGGACCCTGAATTGCCTGGGAGCAGAGGCATGGCTAGTGATCATTATTATTTTACAATAACAGGCAGGTAGAAGGCCATTGCTTCACGGTTGCCTCACAGGGCCTTGCTTGAACAGAGTACACGTCCCACAGTCCCTTGCACTGCACTGTCACATGAGAATTTAGTGTTCCAAATGGCCGAACCTAAACTCCATGACTGCTAATGCCGGCCATGCCAGTAAAACCATCTGCAACATTTAAGATTTTTGACTTTTTGTCATTGGTCTGATCCCTAAGCAGACAAAAGTGCATGGTATGCCTGTACTATTATGGTTATAGAGCAGGCAAATAAGGTAACTGATATTATGCCACAACAAATATTTACTATTAGAATATTTAGGCACAATTCTATTGCGCCCTTGGGCTGTCGCATCTCACCTGCATCAGCCCAGTGCAGTGGCAAACTTGCCATAAGGCACGTCTGAGCCACTGAAGAAGCCACTGGGCCAGTGCGGGGAGCGCCACTGACCCATGGACTCTGTGCGGCTGGCCAGGTAAGCTAGCACTGCGCCAGCCAAGTTCGGCTGGCCTGGAGCCTTGGGGAGGGTGGGGAGAAGGTGGGGGGAGGGCTGGCCCAAGGGAAGGGGTGGAGCACAGGTCTGTCAGTATCTGGCCATTAGATCTGTCCCCCATGCCTGGCCCAGGCAGGCCCAATTTAGCTGCTTGGATTTGTGCCAGCATTTTCGCTGATTGACATAGGGCTGATTGGAGCTTACCTCGGGTCAAGGGGACATTTGTCTCCCTACCCTGGGGTAAGCCCCAGCTGCTGCCTACTCTGTGTAGGATGAGGGGCAAACATTGAGAAGCATTGTTTTAGAGCAGTGTTCTTAAACGTACACTTTGCAACCCAATACTTGGTTGCAAGGAGAGTTTCACTGGATTGCAAGATCAACATGTGTATGCGCGTGTGCCGCTCAGTGGGCAGCTCAATGGTTTGGGGGTCCTGCACATACCACTGGGCAGGGGCGCCAACTTGCCGTCAACATTGGGGGTGCCCATAACCACGCCCCTGACATTGACATGACCATGCCCCCTGTCATTGCCCCGGCCTCGGAAGTGGCTGCTCGCGGCACCCGCTTCCGAGGCCGGGGCAGGCGATCACTGCTGCCCGGCCTCGGAAGTGGCTGCTTTGCATCGCAGCTAGGTGTTGCAAGGCAGCCCCGCCCTCTTCTGAGGCTGGGGCGGGTGAGCCAATTAGCTTCTTCCTGAGGCGCCAGCGATTCCTCAAGAAGGAGCTCATTGGTTCGATCACGCCACCCTCTGCTGGGCCGATTCACTGTTGGGCTGGGCGCACTCCCAGCCCAGCGCCAAACATGGGGGTGCCCCGGTCTTTGGGGGTGCCCAACATTGTGAGTGCTGAGCACCCATTGCAAATTATTGTGGGTGCCGGCAGTATACCGGCACCCACGGAGTTGGCACTACTGCCACCGTCACCATCTCAAGTACCACCAGTGGTACAAGTATCATTGGTTGACGTACACTGCTCTGGAAGAACCAGCTCCTAAAACTTAATCACCATAGTCATCTTCTTCACTTGGAAGAACATTCTTCTTTCTAATAACACTTAACTCTGCATGTTGAGGCATGCAGGATTAAAAGGGAAAACAGTGGTCGCATGTAAGTAACTCAACAATATCAGTTGAGTAAAGAACATCAATAATTTGTCAAGGCCCTGCATGGTGTATCCTTAGACAAAAGCTGAGAAAGTACAAAAACAAAGCTGGTAAGCGCATGTTTACTAAACTAAATAACTCTTGCAAATCTTAATGGCCTTTTCCTATCCAATATTTCATTCATTCAACCATTCACAATGGCTTGCAAACAAACACATTGCTGATTTGCTAAATGGCATTCCTTGGCACAGTTTCTTTTTGCTAGGTTTCAGTGAATAAAAGCAACAGGGGGGAGAACCTACCCGGTTTTGTGTAACATTTAATGAACTTTTGGCACAATCCTTCTAGATTCTCAGGCAGAATCCAGCCAGGTCTGAGAAAAAATATTACTTCAATTTGAGTCTGCCATGATAAATGGGGGCAGGGGGGATAATAAAATTCCAGAGGTAAAAATTGGGTGGCTCTCATATTAATAATAATAAAAACATTTTAGGAAGCCAACTACTGTAGATACCTGGCTATAAGATGACTTTTTTTTGCAAATAAATGAGCTGTAAATTGTCCCTCTTTTTATCTCAGGGTCAGTCAGTGGTCAGGGCAGTTCAGGGGTGTCAACTGCCTGTTGATTGTCTGCAAAGTGGACCATTTTTCATGCTTGCATAGATTCCAAGCTTTGCAGAGAGCTGTCAAGCATTTAGAGAAACAATCTTAGGGCCCCATCTTATCCAACTTTCTGGCACTGAGCCTCAAAGCAGCCCCAAGGTGAGGAAGCAAACATTCCCTTATCTTGAGGGAACCTCTGTGACTGCCCCCTCTCCGCTGCAGGATACAGTGCATGCCCCCATTGGCATGGCTGCATCTGTGCTGGAAAGTCTCACAGCCCAATCCTAAGTTGCCTGGACACCAGAGGCACAGCGGTAGCCAAATGGCTACTGCTGCATCCCACGGGGCCATGGCAGCCAGAGGAGGCTCCTCAGGGGAAAGGCGCAGGCCCACCTATGGGTCTCCTCAAATCTGTGTTGGCTATTTTGCCGGCATAGACTTGAGGGCCTCCGTGTCAGGCTGTGCAGATCAACATGGAGGTTAGGATCCAGTAGATCCTGCCAGTCCCACCGCTGCACCATCTTTCCTCTGCCCAGTTATTCCCTTCTCATGCCATCTTCCATGCCCCAAAGGAGCTCACCGCCAGCAGTGGTGAAACTTACTGCCAGGCAGTTCCACGTCAAGTCCTCTAGGAGGTGGAATCTGGTTCTGGGCCAATGCCGGAAGTAAGGCCTTACTGCGGCAGTGGAAGTACCTTACGGCACATTCACAACACCAGCACCAGCCTTTACCAGCGGCACTGGGCCAGGTAGGATTGGGTCCTCAGTCTTCAAAACAGCATCAGTTCCCCAAAAGCAAACCACATGCACTTGGATGCACCTGGGACCACTCTGCCAGGCACTTTATTGGCCCAGTGCAAAACTCAGACTTCTTCACTAGCTACATTCAAAATTTCCATACAGTTTCACTTCATCTTCCATCCAAGCAACTGGAGTGTATTCTGTGTTGCCACTATCCACAAACCATCAGTGCTGTTTTAAGCAAGCTAAGCATCTTCCAACCAGCAACACCTGTCAAATAAACATTTCTTCTCTCAAGTGATACAAAAGCACTGAGACTTTCTCTAATCTAAAAGCTCAGTACAACAGCATTCCTGTTACAATACAGAAGAAAGAATTGGAGGGGGGGTGGGTGAGAAAAATATTTCTAGGTATTTGGGGTCTCCCCAGGCATCTTGGGGAAATATTTTATTTGTCTTGCTGGAAAGTTTGGTCAACAGTTAACAAAACTGGAAGCAGCTCAAGAAAATGGCTTTCTGAAGATGACTATGGTACATGGCTAGAAACAAATGAGGAAAGAGCTCTGTATCCTTAATAATTGTGTCAAAGAGAATTACAGCAAATATAGCTTGTCCTGTCATTTAGCAGGGGTGAGAACATGTGTACCTGCCAAAGTCCCACCTTCTCAATAAGTAAACAGGAGCCCCATAGCTTATTGTATTTAGTGGACCTATGTGGAAATCCTGAGCATCAAAGGCCAATTCATACAACCAGTATTAAGCAATGCTATGTGAGCAGCATGAAGTCATTTTATGCATTTATTTTATTTCAATAATATGTATGTACCGCTTTTGACAAAAAGTGTATAAAATGGTGTACATGGCAAAATAGTTGAAACATTGGTTCCCTGTTTCAGAGGGCAAGATGCAATGAAGGGGACTACTGCCCGCATTGAGGCACGATCCTAACTGGAGTTAGTCTGGCACAGGTAGACCAGCAAAGTTTGGCCGGCACAACGGCCACCATAAAACATGTTTGGACCACTCTTGGAGTCAGGGAGGAGGGCGCATGTTTGAGTGCTGGCCTCTCTGACTCCAAAAGTGGTCCAAACATACTTTATGGTGTCCCTTGTGCCGGCCAAACTTTGCTGATCTAACTGTGCCACCCTAACTCCAAGTTAGGATTGCGCCCTGAATTTCCACCTACTACGTAGCTCTTAAAAGAACCCTGCCTAAAACAGTTGCCTCATGTGTCTTAAAGGCCAGGGAGATTGTGAAGCAATAATAAAGGTGAATGTGTACTGAATGCCTCCCACCAGAACCAGTAAGGAGCCACAACCAACCTGAGATTGGGAAGAAAGCTTGTCAGGGCAGAATCTGTGACTGTCAACCAGCCTTGACCGATGCCATGACACTGAGCTCATGTTCGAAATCCAGCACTGGCCATTTCCACATTTCCTTGCAGCTGTCTACCTGGCTGATAAGACCCAAGAGAAGGATGAATGCCACTGACTCATCCATTTGTCTGGCTTTGACTTGGCTACACTTGGGGAGATCTCAATAAGCTCCCACCCCCAATTTTCTTTGGCAAATTCACTACACTATCTATATTTTAAGACTCCCTCACCCCAGAGAAATGGAAAAGAGCTGACAAATACTTAAATGTTAAGTGTGTGGGGGTGGCGGTGTTGAGAGATGTACCAGTGGCAATGAAGAGATGGGGCTTGAAAGCATTTGGGTTCACACAAAGTTTTCAAAAAGGTCATTTTGCAGGATGGTAACTTATGGCTTTGCTGTCAGTTTCCATAAAGCCACTTCTTCTAACAAGGCAGCGATGGGGGCCGGGTGGGGGGGAGAAAGAAAAAGAATTTTGTTTTGAGCCATTAGTGGGTCCCTCCCCCCCACAACCCTATTAGTGAGCTTTATTAAAGCAACACAGACAAAGAGCAGAGATGCCCTCGTTAATGGAGAGCCTCCAATAATTACTTGGCTCTGCCGCTTCTTTGGGGGGGCCTGAATGGCCTTTGAATAATGTTTCTCTTGCTATAGTCACAGACAATGTCCTAGCAGACTGCTCTAAACGGTGCCAATCCCATTAGCCGAAGAATAGCCGCCCGCTTTCTATGGATCTGGATGCTTGTTTGCAGTGGCCTTGCAATGGGAAGAACTCTGCCCACTGCTTGCTTGTTTCTCTGGTGTGAAGAAGCAATGCCAGGGGAAGGCTTGTTCAACAACAATCTCCCTGTTTAAAAGGACCCGAGCTAAGTGGCTTGGGAAAGACGTAGCCTGCTGGCATAAGGGCCCGCAAATGGGAACAGCTCATCAAAAGGAGAAATAAAACATCGCTTATTGAATGTCAAAGAAAAAGTAATTGCTGGAATGGCGAATTCCACTGGGTAGTTTCCCCCCCCCCTGCTTCCTAGGACCAGGCCTGACTCATTCTGCATGGCTTTCAAATGTTTCCTCTGGAAAAAAGACGTGGAATGCAAAATGTAGGCATGCAGGATATAAACATGATTTATGATATTTATTTGTCATAAACACCATTTTTGCAAGGATGAGCAGAATATTGGCACACAGATTTTTTGCACAAAATCAAAATCCCATACGAATGCAATGTTTTCCATTTGGGTTATTGATTCAGGAATCGCCTTCAAGCATGACTATGGAAGAAAAAAAGTCCTTGAAATGAGCAGTGATGTCATGTAGCCAGGACGCTCCGGAACGCCGTTCCGGTTGTTCCGAGTAGGGCTGGCTCCGCCCACTGCAGTAATCGCTGCCGCGTGCCCCTGCAATACATGAATGGGGCTGGCCGCGCCTGCGCCCTGCATGCCCGCAGCTGGAGGTTTCAGGCAGGCAGGCAGGCAGGCAGGCAGGCAGCAGACCGCGGGGGAAGCGAGGACGCGCAGAGGAACTGCCAATCAACCGTGCATCCTGGTAGCTACTTCCTGCGTTCCGGTTGTTAGCGCAGGTAGATTCCACCACTGGAAATGTTTTGTTTATCTAACAAAACAGGATTCCTCCAACTTGAACAAAGATCCTTCAACTCCCAAATCCTGCATCTATATCCCCGGCCACCAAAAATGCCAATCCCCTGTAACTTCTAAGGAATAACCACATACTGTCATCATTGTCACTAATATCAATTTGAGACATAGAGGCTGCAATCCTATAAACACTTTCCTGAGAGTAAGCCCCATTGAACACAATGGGACCTACTTCTCAATAGACACTTAACAGGTTTGTGCTGTAAGTGCCTATCAGCTTGGAAGTCAAATGTGGCTACCAAAAACTAAGGTACTGTAATGTTAATGTCATATGTTGGGCAATTCTCTTGGAACCCCATGCTCTGTTTATAATGTATAAATGAAAAGAAAAAGTACTGTATCCAAACAGTGACTTGTGTGAAAGCTGTCTTGATTCGAAAGCTGTCGTGAAAAAAGTAAGCAAGCACACCCAGACTTCTGCGTTTTCAGACTCAAGTTTTTTAGATCCATTCTCAAGTCAGTGCCCGAGTCCTTGACACGGAGGACTCGAGTCTATACAAGTCAACACAAAACACGTGTTTTTATGACTTGGACTCAAGTCCTAAGACTTGAGTTCTCATTCCTGCTACATAGCAATAAAATATTTGGATTCAGGACTGGCAGCCAGCCGAGAACCTGAGCCGTTTAGCACTATACAAAAAGGGTCTCCAAATTTGTGGGCCATACTGTATATTGTACACATTTTCATGGACTGAAAAAAATTAGTTTTATAAATTAGAAAGCAATCCTAACCTAGAGTTAGGCCAGCACAGTTAGGCCAGCAATATTTGGCTGGTAAAAGGGCCATTGTAAAGTGTGTTTGGACCACTTTTAGAATCAGAGAGGCTAGCATACAGGTGTGCGCCATCTTCTCTGACTCTGAGAGTGGTCCAAAAGCGCTTTACGGCGGCCCTTGTGCTGGCCAAACTTCGCTGGCATAACTGTACTGGCCTAACTCCAGGTGAGGACTGTGCCTTGAATGAAGTCTAAATGAATAAGTTTTACTTGAATTTTTTTTGTAATCAGCATATGATTCAGAACAAAAGAAATATGGCATTTACAAAGAAACACTGCTGTGCTTAAACTGAGAAATAATGAGTAAAAATGTGAAACATTAGCAAATGCTCTGACACAAAAAGGTTGCTGTGGGCTGGATAAAATCTTGTTGCTGGCCAGATGTGGCCGGCCAGATGTGGCCCTTGGGCTGTAGTTTGGAAACCCCTGCTGTATAGCATTGCAGAAGAAGGTGCTAGGAGAGTGAGAAAGCAAAAAAGTGCACTTGTCTTTTTCTCTCCTTCTGGAATTTTCCCCATGCTTTGTGAATCATGAACAGTATACCAACAGGTTCTGTTCCAGGTGTGAAATGAACACTTTTGTCTTGGGCTGGGGAGAGTATAATATAGTGTCTAATAATATTTTGTCTAATACCAAACTTGTGACTGATGTCACAACCCCTGCTAACTGGACAAGAGGCACTTTTTCAAGTGGTGTCCTCTTATATTTAGCAGGGGGAGAGCAATTGTCCCTCTTCACCCCAGCCCAGTGTCTTTCTCGTGGCTGTTGCTGGTGGTGTTCTCCATTCTTTTAGATTGTGAGCCCTTTTGGGACAGGGAGCCATTTAGCTTTATTATTACTATTTACCTGTAAACCACTTTGTGAACTTTGTGTTGAAAAGCGGTATATAAATACTAGTGATTGATTGATTGATTGATTGATTGATTGATTGATTGATGTTATACTCCTAGGCACATTTTCCTGGGAGTAAGTCTCAATGAACACAGTGGGACTTACTTCTGAGTAAACATATGTGTGCCCTGTGAATGTTTATCCGGCTAACCTTTAAGGGTAAATTAGGATTAGGGAGATTCATGCAATGACATTAATAAAAAAAAATCTGATGCTAAATAGGGAGATTTCAGGAGAGAAGAAAAGAAAAGAAAAAAAGACCATCTTCATCTTCCGCGCTCTCCAGAAAAATGTGGACCAGCCTGGCTGACACAAGCCATATCCTAACCCCAGGTCCGATGCAATGATAAGGTAAAACTTTACCCATTGAAGCTCTGCTTGTGCTTGTTCTGAAACTGTCAAAGCCACAAGATCTCTGTCAGATCAAAAACAAGGAGGCACTACACACATATCTTGGCATGCATAGGAATATTACATTTATGTCCAGAGCTTTTGAGGATCATACTTAAGGGCATTTAGAGAGGAGTCCAGAGCACTCGTTAGGCCAGCACAAGTTCCTCATGCCAGTGTAGGAGTGTCGCAAATCTGCCATAAGCCATGTTTGTACCTCTTTAGGAGTCAGGGAGATCACTGTATGGATGTGCGCTGGTCTCCCTGTTGCCAATTTACCAAAGTGCAGCCATCTTAAGTCTTGTGCTTAGTCACTTGTCTTAAGCTGCCAAGCTGCCTGAGTATGTAACTATTTTCTCTCTTTGCCTCCATTGTTCTCATCCAGGGCTGCTAGGCCTCACAATAGATAAGGTGCCGGTTCAAGCTAGCAGAGCCTCCTCCCTTATCGAAATTGTTACGGCATTTTCAAAGCCCGATTAGCTCAGAGCATCTCATGCCCCAGCCCCTATGATGTGATTTCCAACCAAGCAGGAACTTGGAGGAAAGGAGGGGGGCGTTATAAAAATGCTTGTAATCTATATTTTTTTGCCTTTTCCTTGTGAATTGGTCCGCCTGCGCAGGTGTAAATAAACATCATGATCCTCATACTCTCTCGTCTGGTTGTTTGCCTTTGAAATGCATTCCCCACGATAGAAACTATTCTAAGCCAATTTTGGCAACATCCCCATGCCGCTATCCAGGCCTACGTTGCCCAGGTAAGGCTGGCTGAGAGAGGCTGGCACAGGGGGTTCGGGAAGGCAGGGGGAGGGTGGACAGAAGATGAGGTAGGGGAAGGTAGGCCTGTGGGCAGACCAGACCAGAGAGAGGGGTGGGACTAGCCTCCAGCACTTCGGCTCCCCTGCCCCTGGTCCGGTCCGGTCTGCCTGACATGGGCCACTTGGATCTGCGATAGTGATGTCACTGGTGCAGATCCAAGTACCCATATTGGGAAGGCTGCAGCGTGACATGGGGTAAAGGAAATAAATTCCTCTTACTTTGAGTTGCACTGCAGCCAGCCCCAACCCCTCGCTTCACCCTCCCTGGGGCAAAAACCGTGGACATGTTAATCTTTTGAAAGAGTATGTCTTCACAAACTACAATTTCTTTGAAGGATCTCATGGCAACTGGTTTAAATTTATTTAATAATGCTTTTGCCCTTAATCCAGTGCATTAGTATGGCATCCCTTACCCAGACAGTAGTCATTTGCATATGCAGTACTGTACTAGACTAACGATTTTCAATCAGTGTGCTGTGGCACATTAGTGTGTTGCCACGAATGGCCCGCAGGTATGTTGAGGGAGTTTGGGAAAGATCATTTATTTGTAAGCATCATTGGGGGATGTAAGCCCCCCACCGGCAGAGCAGTGTACCTTGTCAATGTAAAAAAAACGGATGGTGTACCATACAATTTTAGCACCTTGTCAGTGTGCAGTGAGATGAAAAAGATTGAAAATTGTTGTGCTAGACTGATATTAAATGAAACAGAGATAAAAAATCCCTATAGCAGATGAACAAAAAAAGAAGCCTGAGTTGTTGAATATTAGCAGATTTAAAGAGCTGTTGTCATACTTAGGCGTGTTTACACCATACAGAAAAACTATGAAGATCTCGTTTTATTTTGTTGTTGCAGATAAACTGTAGTGACTACAGTGCATGGAAACGTTCCCAGAAAATGAAAATAAAACTGCTCCTATGGGCCTATTCCTTTTGAATGCCACTCAGAAATACTTCAGCTACTGTAGTTCTCTTAACTTTAGAGGTCCTGATACCAGCTATCACGTTCGGCACGATTATCTCAAAAAATCATAGCAGCGAAAGGGCAGATGGGAGGACGGAGAGTTATGACTGCAAACCGGAACCTTCTTGCAGGTTTCCGTTTCCCGAGCTGCTCTAGGGAGGAATTTGAGATGAGAACTCGGGCAGACAGATTGTAAACAGAAAAGCAAGAGATCGCTGAATAATGCCGCAGATGTGTATTGCCGGTCATTGAGGAAACAGGAGGAGGCGGAGGAGAAAGAACAAAGGGACGATTACTTGTGGGGAATAAATGCAAAGCACTCTGTGTGCCGCGTTCCTGTGAGCCAGGTATAGCTTCCCTGTGTTTTTAACCTCTTGATTCGCGATTGATTTGTGGGGCTCCCAATAACAGAGATGTCTGGACCATTGCGCATATCAGCACCTTCGAAGTGGCTACTTTTAGGATAGTTATCTCAATACCTGTGTGCTCGGTGCCCCTCGTTGAGCTGTGTTTTATAAAAATGTTGCCTAGGCACTAATGAACCTCCCATCTCCTCTGTGTCTCTGATGCGCACAGTTGTGAAATCGAGCCATTAGTTCTTTGTTTGTATGAAATATGTTTTGTCTTGTTAAATTAGGCAAGATCAGGTCATGTTATGGCTGGTGGTCTAGTGCTTCAACACAGGAACCATGACAGTGGCAGGAAAAGCTCAAAGCAGCTGGGTGGTTAGCTTTTATGTAGAAATAGGTTAAATACATACTTTATTACAGTAGCTAATATCGGTTTCTTTCTCTCCTTTTTTTTGGTTCCTTCTATTTCATTTTTATTGCACTCTTATTCCAAGTAACTCAGGCTGTCGTACAAGGGTCTGTCCTCTTTCTTCACCCTTATTTATCCTTATAACAACTCTGCAAGGCTGAAAGAGTCTGGCCCAAGACATCCAGACAGCATCAAAACTGAGTGGGGATTTGAACTTCGGTTTCTTTATCTTAGTCTGATATGCTAACTACTTTACCACAATTAATAATGTGTTCCACAATTGTGGTACTATTTACCACTTTGGTGGGCCACTGTGAGGCATAGGAAGCTGGACTAGATGGGCCTTTGGCCTGATCCAGCGGGGCTCTTCTTATGTTCACGCTTGCTCTCCAATCAAATTCAGGTCAGGATAATTCAAAAGTATCTTACATTTTCCTTTTGAATTATGAATTCAAATAAGATTTTAAATCTATATTTATTTGGTGTATTATCTGAACTTACCATGCGATAATAAGGAATACTGCATAAACTTCTTGGAGAATTCTTACACATATTAAGCACAGAATGTTAAGAAAAATTCCTTGTATTGCAACAAGGATACCTGCTGACACCTGGCCCTTATGCATACATTTTAATAAAGACCCAACAATTTGGATTATTATTATTAATAATAAGAATGATGGTATTTATAAACTGCTTTTCAACAAAAGAGTTCACAAAGCAGTTTACAGAGAAAATCAAATAACTAAATGGCTTCTTGTCCAAAAGGGCTCACAATCTAAAAAACACCAGCAATACCCACCATAAAAAACACAGAAAAGAAAAAACACCACCACCACACCACATTCCCTGAAACCGTACGTTGTGGAAAGATATTGCCTAGATAGGAAGTGAGCTACCTTGATCTAGTTATCAGTAAAAAAAGATCAGTCTTCTGCCATGGAGACATAAATAGAGCTATTTTAGAAGAGAGGGCAGATCCAGTCCATTTAAGATTGCCGGAGGTAGAACCCCCTACTGCTGTGTAAGATTGGCGTGGGCAGTAGAGTTTAAAGAATTCTAAAGCTGGTTCAGGGTTGTCTTCTTCTGGTCAAGGATGCAGGGAGATAATCCAGGTCATTCATAGTTATCTGTAGGAGCAGAAAGATACCTGTCAATCTTCCTCTCTCCTAGCTGTCTATCAGAAATGTGACAAATTAGATACCCTTGAAATCAAGGCTGGAATGAAACAGAAACTTGAACGGTTGAAAATCTGATGCTGGCCTCTAATTTTTGTATTATTCCAGGTTTGCCTCTGAGATTACCCTTCAGTAATACTGTGAATTATTCCTCAGTGTGGACTATGCCCCACTAAGTGCAATGAGATTTGCTTTACACTATGTATGCATCAGTAGCCATATTTATATGCATTAGTAGCCCTCTCATATTTCCAGTAGCCAAAAGATAGTTCTGCAACATCTTTTGAAATGACCTGATTTATTTGTTTTTAGCTGCCACCGGTTCTTTCACATGAGTTTTTCACACCACTTCCTCTTTTTCTTCCTTCCTGTTTTAGTTGCAGGAACCACCCAATTGATAGTGTTAAAAAAAGTTGAGTTCAATCGCTCATAGCCACTCCCTCATCTTTCTGGCTCAGTGACCTCATCTCTAGCAGTACAGTATCTGTTCCCTTTATTGCATGACTTGCTTTTGTTTGTGCTGAGCTTAGATGATGCTTCAGAGTTGCTACTGTTGTAGGAAGAAAACCCACATATATGCAAGGCTGGGTGTTTTTTTTTTGTTTTAAATAGAGAAACCGAAGGCTGGTGTAGTTCTGTTTTAATCAAGTGCACCAACTCTTTGAGAATGAAAGAGGGCGAGATCATCTGGAAACAATGCCATTGTCTCTTGTTCAAGAATTAGTAAGAGATGATGAGGCAGGCCAAAGAGGCGTTTTTTGGGTAGAGATTGAGGGTAAACTTATTCCCACTCCTGTCCCTTCAACTCAAATTTTGGGTGCTTCCTTGAGCAAGAAATGGAGTATTGAATGGTTCTTTTGCATCTACAAATCCAGGCCCACACAATTTGTGCCTTACCATTTCAAATGCATCCTGCTAGCCTGTCAAGTACTCAACAACGTCTCTCTGCCTTCAAATCCAGGCAGGCAACAGAAACAGCAGGTATATGAGCTCTGTTCGACTTCCATATATGGATGATAAACAGCATTCAACTTGCTACGTCTTGGCTAGTGCTGATTTGTATTAAGAACATAAGGAGCTCCCATGCTGGATCAGACCTAAGGCCCATCTGTCCAGCTTCCTGTATCTCACAGTGGCCCACCAGATGCCTCAGGGAGCATCTGGTGCAATTCAATTCAATAATATGGGCAATTCAAATGTCAGTGGGGAACTAATGTTCCTTTCCTGCTGAACTCTTCCCCTGTTCTGTGACATAATGAAGCTATATACCTTTGGTTTTTCCAAGGAACCACTCCCCAAGAACCTTCAAATGATCTGGTTCTTCTGCTGTTGGCTTTGGAATTAGAGTGGCACCTGCTAGCCAAGGCTTCTTCCATTTGTTTTAGTGATCTACAGTGATAAAAAGTTGACCCAAGTAGGATCATGTTGCCTGGGTGATGCTGCCCCTGCCATAAGAGGTGTGCGATAATCTTTTCTTGGAGAAAGCCAAGGAAATAGATCTCCATATGATGTTCATTCTTGGGCAGTGGCTGAGTCATGTGACTTAGGGTGCAATCCTAACCAACTTTCCAGCACTGGCATAAGGGAACAAACATTCCCTTATCTTGAGGAGCTCTCCGTGACTGCCTTCCAACTGCAGGATGCAACATATGCCCCATTGGCACAGCTATGTCAGTGCTGGAAAATCGGCTAGGATTGCAGCCTCAGTTGGACTGGGGTTCGATGGTGCTTGTATAAAAGTGTTCTTCGCTGCAGTGGAACACTTGGCCTGCTTGTTTCTTATCTTAAGGAAAGGTTGCCGTGTCAAAGTTTGAGAATCTTATTTTTGGCTGTGGGCATCATGTTTGTTTTTTACTATTTTATTATTTTTATTAAGAAAAAGGGGAGGAAAGAAAAGACACGGGAATTGGTAAACAAGGGGAATACACACAAGGCAGTTGCCATTGGGTTACAGCACAACAATATTGTCCTCTTACATTCCATATCTATAACTAACTTCTCTAACATCAATATATCATCTTATATTTATTTATCTTCTATTCCATCCTTAAATCTCAGTCTTGTTCTTGTTGTCAATCCAATCATAAAAGGGCTTCCGATTACTTTCCGTCCTATCCAGATTTCCATCTCTCAATCTTTCAGTTAAAATATCCATTTCTGCAACCTCATATAGTTTATCTGTCAAATCATCCAACTCAGGTACTTCACTATTTTTCCACATCTGACCAAATAATAACCTTGCCGCAGTAACTACATGGATTATAAAATATTTTTGCTTAATATCTTGTATTACAGGCATAATATTGAGGATAAATAGTTCAGGTTTGAATGGGATCACCCCTTTAAGTGATCCCTCTTGTATTAGTTCGTGCACTTTCCTCCAATAGGTCTTAGCTTTATCTCAGGTCCACCAAAGGTGGTAAAACGTCCCTTCTGTATAGCTGCATTTCCAACACTTGCTTGACATACCCTTGTACATTTTTGCCATTTCCTTAGGTGTCAAGTGCCATCTATAAAACATCTTATATAAATTTTCCTTGTAGGAGGAAGCTTTCGTAATTCTGATATTTGATTTCCATAAATTCTCCCATTCCCCTATTGGGATGTTATAACCAAAGTGCCCATTGTACCATACAGTCTTTAACTGTTTCATCCTCCATTTTGATCTCTAATAAAAATCTTAAAAAAAAAAATACTCTCTATTGTCTCCTAGAAATATTTTGTCAAATTCTGTTTCTTCCTCATAAAAACCAGTTTTTTTAAATCCTCTTTAATCCTAACTTTCAACTGAGTTTCAGTCCACCAGTTAAGATTTATTCCTTTTTTTTTCCAGTTCAGTCTTACTTAAAAGTTCTCCTTTGGTATTTAAGATGTCATTATACCTTTTATTTTGGTCTTCCTTGAGCCGTTCTAGATTATTTGAGATTTCTAATGGTTTGATCCATTTAGGTATCTTCATGTAGATTTTATATCTTATTTGTTCCCATATCCATATCAAATATTGTCTTAATGTATGCTGTTTAAATTGGCTAAACTATTTTGCTTTATCATACATGAAAAACCCATGCCAACCAGTCCTCAGACCCTGTGCTTCTAATTTTAACAACCTTTGCTTTTGTAACATTGCCCACTCTCTTATCCAGTTTCATGCTGCTGATTGATAATATACTTCCCAGTCTGGCAGGCCAAAACCTGCTCTTTTTTTATCTTCTTGCAGCAGTTTCAACCTTATTCTTGGATTCTTCCTGTTCCATATTAACTTAGATGTCAATTTATTCAATTCAACGAAAAAGTTTTTCTTTAAAATCACTGGGATGGTTTGGAACAAAAACACAACTTTTGGTAAAACATTCATCTTAATAGTTTCAATTTTTCCCAAGAAAAGGAGTTGAAGTTTCTTCCATTTATCCATGGATAAATGGCTATGGGCATCATGTTAATGTAGGCACAAGCTTTATTTTGGGGAGGAGTCTACAGCAATGCAGAGGAACAATGGATTGTATCACCGCACCTAATGGCTTAGAAATGCATGAACACACTCTTCCCAAATTGAACAATAAACCACCAGTTTGGATGCACTCTTAAGGGCAAATGAGAAATGACTGTAATCATGCAATTGGCCCTGATGTGCTAGCTTTTTTCCTGTAAATAGTGTACACAGGAGGTACTTGATTTTCTCCTCTGCCCTCATTCTGATCTGGGTAAGGGTCTCCTGTGCTTCCTATTTGCCCTAGAAATTAATTGGCTCCAGCTATTTCCCCCAGGCAAATAGCATGCATTTGTGCCCTAATTCAAATCAAGATCATGGTTGAGTGTAGGATTAAGCCCTTCCCCCCCCCCCCCGCCACCTACCACAGTCCTGGATAGAGCCCCACTTCATGCCTTATTTACAGGTAACAAAGGAAATATGCCGGGACCAATGATATGATTACAATGACAGCTAGTTTCAATTGGATTCTGTCAGGTGCCGAAATATTTCTGAATTATGGTGTTTATTGATTGTGGTAGAAATGTGTCTGCAGCTCTTGCATAAGGCTTTCTGGGAAGACCGTATTCATCCCTGAGATTATTTTCTTGGTTAGGGTTGGAAGGCAACTTCTAGTAAATTAGAAAGCTGGGGGAGGGTGAAAGTTGCTTGAAAGCCAGCATCCATTCTGGGAAATAGTAAATTCAAGAGAGAGTGGCACATAGTTACTTAGACAATTATCTCTGTACCTTCCTGAGTTTTAGAAATGTGTGCTACCTTAAACATGTGCTGAAGTCCTTAGTCTGGATGATGCACAGAACGCTTTGGAAAGACCACTGCACCACATGACTTCCCCGGTGAGTCAGCATTGTGCCATGTGGGTTTTACATTCACACTGAACCTGTTTTTCTTTCTGTGTGAGCTAGGCTGGTTTCAAATTGGAAGTTGTGGTGAGGCAAACAGGAAGTGATGCAGATTGCACATCGCTTATGAAGTTTTTCATCCAAGAGGGAAGCAGGCATCTCACATTGCTAAAAGGCAGTAAAGGTGGCTAAGGAACCATGTTCAGGCTCCCTATAAAGCTGTACCCTTTGGCAGCAAGGGGTGTGTGTGCACGGTTATGAGCACTATTTTCCAGTGGCCCCTCTAAGAGCCTCAGATCTTTGGGGGACCCTGAGGGTGATCATTTTCTTTTTCTGCAGTTTAAGTAGGGCTTGTGTGACAGAGTGCTTTGAAATGCTGCTGAATATTGTTGGTAGCCATATCATCACAAAGCGTGATGAATTCCATATTCTTTTGGTAAGTAGCTCATCCACATTGGTAGATTTTCTTGGGATTTTTTTTGTTTGAACCATTCCTCATTGATTTAATTAAGAATAGATTTTTCCGGCGCCATTGATCTGAGCTGAATATCTGGCTCAGCCTGTACTCTGTACTCTACAGTACTCTGAATAAAACCCAACTGAACACAAGGTTTAGTTGCTTGAACCGGAGGATTGATGGGTTTGTGTGTTTCCTGGCTAGCTTCACCTGTGAGCCAGCTGGAATGGAGAAGAAGGATCAGATGGGCTGGCAAATAGCATGGTGTTCTGCCTAATTCCCTGCTGGGCCACCCCAAGGGCCCTAATGTCCACAATAGGCTAACTAATTTTCCCTCCAGAGCGGCCTCAGAGATAGGCAAGAGGGAGGGGGTTCAGTCACCCACTGGGCCTCCTCGCTTCCAGCAGCTTTGCTTGGGATCACCGGCTGGCCAGCCTCCTCCAGACTGCCCTCATCACTGGCTTGGCTCCAAACTACCCTTAGTCTAGCACCAACAAACCCCACCACCAAACAATAGGCAGTCAGCTTGCCTAAGCCACAACTGCCTCCTCCACTTGGTGGTTCCAGGGGCGTGGCAGCCATACAACAATTCCCAATGGTTATTCCCCTCAATAACCTTATCTTCTCCAGTCCTTCAGTCAGTCCATCCGACAATCCTTCAGGCACTCTGTCCAGCCAGCAATCCATCCATCCAGCACCTTCCCAGGTTCTCTCCTCCAGCACCTTCCCGGGTCCCTCTCCTACAGCTTCTGCCTCCAACTTTATACTGAGGCCAACCAATCGGTGTCTGTTGCTAGGCAGGCTCTAGCATCAGCCACGCCCATCTGCACCTGTGCTGGCCTCCCTTCATAGCCAGGGACCTCTTCAGCCTGCAGCTGTGCTCCCAAGGCTTACAAAGACCTTGGGGGTTAACCCTATAATCCCTGGCCAATCTGGGACAAAGGGCCATTGCTGGGACAAAGGGTCATTGCACTACGCCCTATCTCCTCGGGGTATCGCCTGTTATGTCTTTTCCAATACACATGGGGGAATATGTTTGTTAATTCAGGAGAGTAGAAACTGGAATCCATAAGGAAAAAGATGGTTGGGCTGAATAAGCAGCATTACCCATTATCAATGAAGACGCTATCCGGATTCTTTCTGTTTTAAGCTTTTAAGAAATATTGTTGGACAGGCACAGGCAGGCGGGGTAACGTTGGCACCCAGGGTCTCCTGAGCAACAAGGACTGCAATGTCCCCAGCTCATGTGCCTGACCCCACCTCTCTACAACATTGTCTGTCCAGCAAGCAGCTAAATGCGTCTACCTCCCGATCTGTCTGTGCCTTCCACCCCCAAGGCTCAGTCTCTCTCGTCAGCTGGCTCCTGGGAGTCTAAAATCAAGCAACTAGGCATTGATGTGGACCAACTAGGGGCGGTAACGCAAGCAGAAGCCTTCCGACAGATCAAACAAAGGTTGTTGGACATTCAGACTCAGACTCTCTTAAGCACAACCAATAGATCTGGTCACTCTCTGGCATGGAAAATCCCTTTTGAAAAAGGTAAAACTTTGAACTACCTCCAGTCCTTAACCAACCCTAATGAAAGAAGGGCCCTTACGTTGGCCCGTCTGGATGCCATGCCCTCTGCAGTTCTATGGGGAAGGTATAGAGGCATCCCCCAAGAAGATAGAACATGCTCTTGTTCTTTGAGCACAGTTGAATCCTTGCCGCACATGATCCTACATTGCCCTTATCATGAGACTAAGAGATCCAGTTTACTAGGCCCTATTTTGTCCAAGAAGATGTTTCTTCCAGACAATGACAAACTAAACATTCTTTTCTCACTATCGGATCCATACCACCTCAGACTGTTTGCTTCCTTTCTGCATAGCATAGTTGAATTTAACAATAGACGAAAGCCCACTGAACTGCCATTGCCAGAGTGAATCTATCTGGTCTAGAGACAGCAAGTGTTTTACATTGTTTTAATTATATTTTTAAGTTCTGACAATAACATTGCTGTATGTTTTAACTTTTGAGATGCCATTAAAGGTTTTGACTGACTGACTGACCCCAAGGCTCAGGCCACAGGCAGTAGGAGGGGAATCACTGAGTTATCAAGTAATCTACCCCAACCCTCCAACTGTTTCTCAGGGTAGCGCACTTTCCTCTGCTCAACCAATAGGCATGCACTCCAGCAATTTACTTTAAAAGTTTATTAAAGCTTTTCCATATTAGTAAGTGAAAGGAAGTCCCTTCACCCCACATACTGAGTTCCACTAAAGGGAGGGTTCCAAACAGTCAGTGAGAAACATACATTTTAAAGGCAGCAGAAAACAGCAAACTAAGTTCTAACTTTGTGACTAAATTCTGAGAGTCCCTCCATGCAGGGTTAGTGTTCAAAAGGGCAGCACGTCCCACTTCACTCCAGCCACGAACCACACTCTGTGGGCTCACTTCTCCCACTAATATAGCTGTTGCCTTTTTTGGTCCAGTTTGATCAAATAGCCTTAATTCTGTTGAGTCATTGATCTGTTGCGACCTCATGTAACTTCTACTTCTCAGGTGTCTGGCATAGCTTCAAATTGACAGCACCTGGTGTTTGTCCTTGCAGCCCCCCCCCATCAGATAATGGACCGTTTATCCTCAGCTTTATACAAGCCGCTCCTATGCTGCTCATTATAAAGGAAACTCCAATTATCAGACAACATAGGAGACTGTTGGGTGAAAGGGTTCCATTTTTAACATGGAAAGATTTTAGAATCAAGGGGCTTCATTTTCTAGGGATGTTAATAAGGAAGCTGTATTCAATATTATTAGTCAGATGGTACAATAAAAAGGTAAAGGTAAAGGTTTCCCCACGACCAAATGGTCTAGTTGTGACCGACTGTAGGGGGCGGTGCTCATCTCCGTTTCAAAGCCTGTAGAGCCAGCCTTTTGTCCAAGGACAAGCTTCTGTGGTCATGTGGCCGGCATGACTCTACGCTGTAGCGCGCGGAACGCCATTCCCTTCCCACCAAAGTGGTCCCTATTTATCTACTTGCATTTAGGTGCTTTCGAACTGCTAGGTTGGCAGGAGCTGGGACAAGCAACGGGAGCTCACTCCGTCGCGCAGTCTTGAACTCCCAACCTTGCGGTTGAAAGCCCAGCTACTTGTTAAATTGTCTTGCGTGGCTTTCAGGCTTTAAAAAATCTCGCAGTTGACAAAACCGATGAAATATGAAATACCTTCACAATAAAGCAATCTAAAACAAAAGCCAGTCTTACAAACAGCTGAAAAAGCAACTATCTGAGGAGGGATTTCCACAAATGGGATGTCCCCATGGAAAAGGCCCTCTGGAGTTAGTTGGATGGCTACCAAAGCTATATGTCCCCAGAGGAGGTCCTCAGATGAAGATCTCATTTGATGTGCTGGTTCCTCCTGAAGAAAGAAGTCCTTCATATACCCTAGTCCCAGATGGTTTAAGACAGGGGTGTCAAAGTTATTTCAAACAGCAGGCCAGATAGCATTTATGATGCCTGCTGAGGCCGGAAGTGATGTAATTAAGCAGGAAGTGCATTAAGCAGGTCACGACCAGAAATAAGCACATATTTCTCAGGAACTCATTAGCTGCTAATAGAAAATACGCAGATCGTAATAATATTTGTAAGATATGGGAGAGCCCAATTATTATTTGGGCTGCCCTTTCAGCAGTGACAACTTAGCACAGCTCAGCAGCTGAGAGTGGTGCTAGGAGAGCCTAAGGGCTGGTTAAAGAGTTTCTGCAGGCTACATGCAGCCCCTGGGCCTTATGACACCCCTGGTTTAAGATTTCAAACCAGCACTTTGAATTGTAACCATGCCGGGGGGGGGGGGAGGAGAGAGAGAGAGAGAGAGAGAGAGAAAGAACAACTTCACTAAAACAGTATCATTCCTTGTTTTACAGGAAAATTCAGATCCTGTGGACAAGTTCTACCGAATTGTCAACACCCTCCAGACATTTGTATGTGTTTAATATTTGGAAAGGTGCAGAAGAGGACAAGTTACTTTTCACAAACACATTTACAAATGGAAGTCAACCAAAGCCCTTGAAGTCAAGTACCAGCGCTAATTGCCTTGATCCTGTCACCTCCAGATTAAGGCTGTGCTGACATCTGTGCAGAGGCGGCTTCCTGCTACGTACCTGGATGTGTATGTTGTGCCTCAGCAAAATACCCCTCAAATTCTAGCTTCTGACCACACATAAAATGGAGGCCTTAGAAGTCGATGACATCAGTCCTGCCTTGGAAGTGACTGAGGATTTCTTTAGTACTTTTGATGCTAAGCTGGAGAATGTGCCAGAGGTTTATGGGATTCAGGAAGTTCCCGAACTGGTTGGACAGGAAGTGCTTGATAAGATCACAGCCTGTGCAGATCTGAGGAACCTCGCTTCTTTGGGCAAGAACAACCTTGTGTGGGGACACTGTAAAAATGGACTCTTGGAAACCAAAGTGCAGACGGCCTTTCCTGCCAAAGAACAGTTTGGAGTGCAAAGGGCAATGGTTCCGGACAACCTCTCCTGGGTGGAACAGAGGGAGGCCTCAACGTTTAATGTTTTTAACAACATTTGTCAGAGAAGGAGAGATCGGCCCCGTTCAGTGAACGATATCATTGTGCAAAGCGAGGAAAGTGCCCCTTTCAAGCCAGGCCATAACCGCTCACGCTCTGATATTAGCCGCATTGACTGGGGAGTGGTCTTAGCCAATGCATCTCCACAGCAGCCATCCAATCAGGGCAACAGATGTCCTAAACTTTCATTCGCGCCAAGTGCGTTCCAAAAGGAAGAGGACAGTCAAGGGAACACTGGTAAGTCTGGAAGCTTTGTGGCTCATTTCTTTTCTTTGGCAGCACTGGTTTTTAGCCATCTCTTCTTTATTGAGGAAAGTACAAATTCAATTGGGGCACTAGGACAACTTGGAGCATCAAGCCCATTGGCAGTTCAGACTTCTCTATGGATTCAGTAGTGATTTCCCAGCCAAGTATTTCTGTCCAGGAAGACAGGCGTAATTACTTTCAGTCCCAGAATAGTCAGCCCTTGCTGCCACTGTGACACAGATCCATTGAATTAACAACAAAAAGCAATTATAATGCTCTCATGTGTACAGCATGGCACATGCAGCCACAACTTCCATGTGATGGGCACAATGACAGCATAATATTTACAGCATAATATTTACATTAATAGCAAAGAAGGTACAACTAAGTCGTAATTTTGTCTTCTACCATTTTTGCATGTAGTCTGGATACTTTGTAGCTACTAGCCTTTCTTTTTGGTGTCCATCTCTTCTTGAAAGTCCATCTCAAGCAGGCTTGTTTTCCCCTGTTAACTGGGCAAAGGCACCTTTTTGGACATCCCTTTAAATTTTAAAGCAGTGGTTCCCGACCTTTTTTGGGGACACTGCTACCTTATAGAGGGTAGTGACCCAACCAGGGACCAGTAGGTGGTGTTAGTACAGCTCTTCCAGGTTTCGCTGTCACTGCTGCTGCCACCATCAAATGCATGTAAGTAAATAAAACCCTTTTCTTCTTACCTGCATGCTATGGCACTGAAACCTAGAAGGCACCTATGGATCCGCAGTTGGGTCACTACCTTTCTTAAGGGGGTAGTGTCCCAACCTGCCCTGGGTGGTCATGACCCCAAGGTTGGAAAACACTGTTTTAAAGTGATGTTGACTTATATTTAGCAAGGGGAGAGCAACTCTCTCTCTCTTCACCCCAGCATGGCGTCTTTTTCCAGTGCCTGTTGCTCTTTTCCATCTCCTAAATAAAGGGCTGTGTCACCCTGATTGTAGGAGGTTGCAGAGCAATCCTGTAGCTGTTGTCAGATAACCAATAAAAAGCTGGCGTTGCAGACATGCATTCTTGCTGGAATAGTTGACTAACTGACTAGCAGCTGAGAATAGCTCTGTCCATGTTCAGCTGCGAGCTTTACCCTCTCTGCATGGTGCTGAGGTATAGTAATAACTGTAGCTCAATGGTAGAGAATCTAATTTGCATGCAGAAGGTCCCAGGTTCAATCTCGAACATCTCCAGGTAGGGCTGAAACTCTGGAAAGCCACTGCCAGTCCATGTAGATAACACTGAGCTACATGGACAGTGGTCTGACTCTGTATAAGACAACTTCCAATACCCCAGGTGCTGATTTTGCTAGTAGGACATTGGTCAGTGACTTTGGCCATGTGTGGGTAAGGCATGAAGAAAGTATTCCAAGGTTGTAGAGGAGCAGGTACTTCAAAGGAAGACTGAGCAAATTCTATCACTTGCTGTTGACAATAATAGCTAAATGGAACATCCATAATTAGAGACAGTGTATGTCTGAATCCTAGAGATGATAGGAACAAGCAATGGCGGGGGGGGGCTAGACAGACTCCATGCTATGGTTGAAGCATCTAGCCAACCACAGCAGGGAACAATGCTGACTAGATGGACCAAAGGTCCATCAAGGCATTTCTCATATTAGTTGCTGCAAGCAAGGCTATGGGTGTAGCATGATAGTTTGCCATGGCAAATGTCACAGGCTTTGCTTAAAGTGCCTTCTAGTTCCCCCTTTTTCAGCATTTGGGGTGGTTGTTTGAGCACAAAAAGAGAGAAATGTTACCCCTATGAGCAACCATTTTTGGAAAATAGTGAACACAAAAAAACCATTTAATGAGACATAATACAAACAAGAGCAGGGGTGTAATCTGCAGATAGCGAAATCTTATGGTGTTCCCAGCTGGTGTTTTCTCTTCTGTTTTCTTCTCTTAGTTCTTAAGAAATTGCAGTTGAAAAAATAGAGAACGAGGAAGAAAGAGGCCACCCCAGATGTGGGCTATTTACTGTGATTATCTTCTATTTACTGTGATGGGGTCTGATTTACTCTGCCTCAATTTAATTTTCTTGTTTGGCGAAAGCGAGGAGAAATGTTGTTTCCATTTGGGAGTATCTGAAAGCACTCAGTGGAAAGGTATTATGGAGCTTTTGTGCATCAGGCAGGTGAGGTGACAGGAGGGAGCTGGAGTGAGAGATGGCTGACCCCAGGTGGAATTGGGAGGGGAGAGCTGTGATTCAGCCTGTCTGTGCCAGCAACCAGTGCTCGGACCTGAAGAGTGCGCTGTATTTGAATTTTAATCAAGCCGCCCGCTGTTGTCTCCAGTTTTAAGTGGGAACAGATGAAGCCAGTTTGCCGGAGCCCGAGAGGAGGGTTGGCAGAGAGAAAGCCTGGCTGTGAAAGATGGGGAGGAGAGGCAGCTTTTTTCCCCTTTATCCTTCAACAAAAGACAGGCAAACCTCTGTGGAAGTGAAAGGCAGACAGGCGGGAGGGAGAACCGTTATGGATGTGCCTCCAATGTGGGAGAAGCCTGAAGTGTCATCTGTGCTTGATGGAAATGAGAACGACTGACTGAAGTTGCGGCTGGATCTGCAGTCGCCATGCTGTTTCCCTTATTGGATTAGCAGAAAGGGAAGATGACCGTAGAATGTGTACCCATTATCTGCACTACAAAGGGATTAGTGTGGGTTTCAAATAAATTAATGGCTTTTGAGTTAGCACAGAAACCCTAATGAATGTCAAGGCCAGAGATGGAAGGCAAATAAAATTAGTTTCTTTCTTACCGTCTTTTGGCTCATCAGATGCCCAACACCTCTTTGTTTTTGGTTTTTGTTCTGTTGCATTTGGATTAAAAGTAATCACTTTTTATGCTCCCCCCCCCCCGATTTACTTGAGTTACGTCTCCTTCTTACCTTTCAGATGTTCTTGAGTTGGTCATTCACGTGCAGAAGGCAATTAAATTGGGTTTTGGAGGATTTATTTCAGATACTAATTTCAGAACAAATTTTTACAAAAAACTATCCATTGTAGAAACATCTACATTTTATGCTGGGGAAAATGTTTTGTCACTATAGGTGAGATGGTGCTAAAATACGCATTTGACACTTGCTCGTTCTAAGCTAGGTGGTACTGACCTTGGCCATAGATAAGCCTTCTGCACAAAGTTCCCAAATTATATCCTGTTTCAATTCTGGAGTTTGTCCAGAAATCAGAACAGGCATAAGTCAGAACAGCCAGCTCTTTTGGATCAGCACTATTATGCCTGTGCAGAAGCACCAGAATGGACATACTGCACCTGCCGTAGCTGTCCATAACTCAGACACCTGTAAGTTGGATGATCGGGCATGCAGTGTAGATGTGTTCACTGTGATAAAAAAAAATTATTTCTCTGTAATGCCGTACAGACCCAGCTCAGGCTCAGACTATGCTGAGGCTAGACTATGTTTAACACACATATCTTGACAAAACTCTAGCAATGGTGGTGGTAGGGAGGAAGTTGCAACACATTACACAGTGCCAGGAAATGAAAGGTTTTCTAATGTTCATTTCCAAACCAATCAAGTTATCTTTGGTCTAAGACATTGGTATATGTGGGGGAGAGAGAGAGTTATCCAAGATTAAAATGAAATCACTACCTAGTAACTTGAGGAATGAAATGCTGACAATTCTTTATTGTTTCTCTTTTTATTTTTCTCATCACCTTTTATTATTTATTTAAAAAGATTTATGTCCTACCTCTTTTTTTTACCTGATAATGTTAAGGATAATGTACTGTAGCATACACTGAATTTTCTCTTTAAATACATTTTGAGGAGCACACATATCTTGAGGAGCACATATCCTATAGTTCTTAATATAACTTTTGGTATAGTATTCTCATATAAGAATTCCATGCATTATCTTGATAGCCTCCCATAATGTCCAGAGCAAAAGAGAGAAAGATTCATTCAAATTGTGAGCCCCCTTTATTGCTGGATATTGAATGGAGGGAAAGCCAATGACGTTAGTCCAATTAAGTGCTTTTTACCTCAGTTCTTAACTATCATTAACTGACAAAACTCCAGGTAAAAGCCTTATATTTGCAACATTTTATTGTCTTCTAAGTGTTGCAGCATAATAGTCAATTCAGAATGGAATACCTCCAGTCTGACTGAGGGCGCAATCTTCTGTGCATCCTTGGGCCGACGCTAACCGCTTGCATTGGCCCAACACCACTAGCGCTGACACGGGGGCCAGAGGAGAGCCACATTGTGAAGGCTACATCTGGGACAGAGGATTAGGTGAATCACAGAATACTGTATATTTGTAAAAATAAATAAATAAATAAATAAATAATGGTGGTTTAGACTAGCCTTCCCGTGTAAGCCACCTTGGGCATTTGCTTTGGCATGGGAGAGGTGAGATATAAAGTCTTCAAATAAATAATGGGAATAAGGAGAGGGTGCTCTGGGATTGATGTGCTGTCCTTCTCCTTGACCGCTTCTTTAAACAAGGCCAGGCAAGCAAGAAGCAGCACTGGAGAAGGGGGGTAGGTGGGGGTCTGGGCACACACGCATGTGCTGCTCTGTGAATGGAGCAAAACAGAAAGGATTGGGGCAGAAAAAGTAAGGTAATGCCACTGCCGCTTCCATTTATCCCAGGCCTGGGTGATTCCGTCAATCTCCCAACGTACGCTTTGCCACCATTTGCCTCTTCTTCCTTACCATGGTACTTCCTCTGCCCCTTGTTTTGCTTCTTCTTTTTCTTTCAGCTTTTCAAAGCTGAGTGCACCTTATTGTTGGGCTGCTCTTTCGGCGCCTCTTCTCCTTCCATTTGCTTGGAGGGAAAGAAGGGGTAGAGCAACAGCGTGCTGATTGACCACCACGTGACAGAAAATGGAGAGGAGTTGTGGCCATTCAGTGGCCCACCTCTCAGCCTTCTCATCTCTGTAAGGTTGCAGGGGGAGGTTTGAGGCAGAGGCAGATCTAAGGGAGGGCAGAGCTCTAAGTTTTGCAAGAAGCCTAACCTTGCAGTGGAAATCACTCCTCTCCTGCACCGTTTTAGCCAATCCTCACAGGGAAAAGCAACATCTTGGCGTTGCTTACTGGCTACAGCAGCAAGGGAGAGGAGGGATTTACATGACAGGGTACGGCTTCTTGCAACACTTAGAGCTTTGCCCTCCCTGTAGATCCGCCTCTGGTTTGAGGTAAAGTCCTAGCCCTCAACAATTTGAAGACCACTGGCCTAAACCTTTCAGTTGATAATTCAAGTCAGAGCAAAGTCCAAACAAGAGATTGACGGGTGCAGCAGTCCCTGTGCTGCCGGAGGGTATTGCCACAAGGCACATGTGTGCACTCAGTGAGTAAGCAGCATTGGTGCCACTGACATTGCATCCAGGCCTTCCGCTGGACAGTGCAGGTGAGGTCACACTGGATGGCAGAGGAGCAGGGAGGGGATGTTTTGGGGTGGGGGAGAGCAGAATAGGGGCAGATCAGGCTCAGGAGGGGGCAGGATCAGCAGAGCATGCCTCTGCCATATCCTCCTCTCTCCCCCAGGCCTGGCAGCCTTACATGGGGCTGCTTAGACATTCACTTGCAGGTAGAGATTTGAGGAGCCCCATAGGGCAGGCTGGGGCATTACGCAAAAAATATCCTGAGATTCTTCAACCTGCTCCTGATGGATGCTGGACACAGCGGAGGTCAGGCTGCACCAGCGTTTGTTCGGATTGGGCTGCCTGAGGCATGCAGTATGTCACTCATGCGTATTCACATTTCACTTATGTGTAACTGGCTGGCCCCAGTTTGCAAACTTAGTATACGTTTTTTAAAACCAGTTTTTATGTTTAAGAATTTAATAAACAAGATCTGAGAACTACAAATGGTCCCACATACTTTAAGCTCACAATAAACAAAGCACATGTTCTTAAGTCTTAACATTTTTTCATTCCAAAATGTTTCAAATTGAGATCTCTCTTTGCTATCAGTCATCATTTCTTCATGATTGCTCATCTAAGTTGTCAGATGTTAGGCATAAATTCCACTAATGGAATTGTTTACCAGTGGAAGGCATTAGTGGAGTGGGCTGCCCAATATGTACAGTAATAGACAATCTTTGTTGCCATCAGAAGACGCAAAAGCCATTCTAAATCTGAATTTTCTATGGCTCTTATATTCCATTATTTGTTTGCTGTATTTTAAAACTGGCTTCCAGAATAGACCAATCTGTTCCAGAAAGGGTTGCAAATCAGCATACCAGGGTTTTGTTTTTTTACAGTGCCAACAGTTATTGCTTCAGTGAATCACACTTTATTTAGAACATTTTCTTTTAGATTTAAAGAAATTTACCAATTAAGTTCAATGCATTCATGGGGATGACCACTTCCCAAGTCTTCTTCTGACTTCATCATTTTCATGTCTTAAGACATATCATATTTGTACTTTCAAGCTGCTATCTGTCTCCTGATTTTAAAACTGACTTTTCTCGAGAAACAGTTTTATGCCCATCATAGTGTAAAGAGGATTTGAAAATGTTGATACAATAATGAATGTTTCTAGTCCCCATTTTCAGAAATATTTACAAATGTGAATTGAAAAAGGTAAAGAATTAGAAGCAAAGATGCATGTAGAATCCCCTCACTCCAAAATACATCATGGTTTCAGCTATTGTTTCACATCTATATATTGGAAAGGCAAATTAGAGGACTTCCTCATTGGAGGGTAAGTGCTTCAGAATAAATGCAGCGTATTTGCCAGCTGAATTGTGATGCTTTTCATGTTTTCAAAAATGTCAGTAAGATTGTTGCATAATTCATCTAGACAAACTGGTTGCAGCTTTCTCATTTGTAAGGTATATCTGATATGGCCTCTGGCCCTGGCTTTACCCTTGCTTTAAACCAGCGATTAAACTGGAGACCGCTGTGCACCAGGAATGGCTTCCCCAGTGCGAACGGGGCTTACCATTTCACTAGCAGCCTCCATCCTGCACCGCTAATTGCCCCCAAACTGCACTCCTGCAGTCCGCATCTGCTCAGAAATCTGGGCGCAAAACCTGCTAGGGCGACTGAACTCAGAAGTGGCAGGCTGGAGTGCAGTCTGGGGGCGATCAGCAGTATAGACTGGTGGCTCCCACAGAATGGTAAGCCCCATTCACTTGGGGGACAGAACCGGACATGCACCGGATGCAGCCCGTGAGCCAGGGTTTAGCGAGCCCTGCTTTGAATTAATTCTTCTCTTACAATTTGACTGCTCTCCCCTTTGTATTCACACCCTACTTACTGTTCATGGTTGTAGAGTATTGTGACATGGACATGAATCTCCCTGTTTCCCAGAGGACATTCAAAGATGTGCTAGTGATGTGTGCTTAATTTCTCTTCCAGAGCACAAGCCAACATTCTCCAGTATCCTGAAGAAAGGATACCTGGAGATTAAGAACAACCGTGACAGTTACTGGCAGGCATGCTATGCAGAGCTCTCTCCTTACAAACTGTACCTGTATTGTCTGGACAGCAGTGGCAACCAGAACCTTCCTACCGTCTATCTCCTTCTGCATTTCCAAAGCATCAATGTGGAAACCAAGGTGGTTGATGTGGTCCTGTTTGATAACTCGCATCTTCAGCTCAAGGCAGAATCATTGTGGGAGGCCCTGGACTGGGGGCAGAAGCTTTGGGAAGCAGTGCACTCTTCAGCCCCATCTTTCTTGAGACCACGGCGAGAGCTGGAGAACTCACAGAAACTGGACAATGAGGAGAGCAGCCTGGCCCCAAACCATGGCTTACAGAAGGAGCCTGCTCAATTTTTCCAGCCAACGTCTTTGACCCCAAACGTCAAGGACTTCCAAAACGTTCTCAAATCAGGGACCCTTTACAGACTCACCCTCCAGAATAACTGGAAAGCATTCAATTTTGTACTCAGCCGGTCTTTTCTCATGGTGTTTCAGACCGGCGGGCTTGACGAAGACCCCTTGTTGAGCTACAACATTGACGTGTGCCTCTCTGTCCAGACGGATACCCTGGATGATTGTGACTCTTGCTTTCAGGTGATCTTCCCTCAAGATGTGCTTCGTCTGCGTGCAGAGACCTGCCAGAGAGCTCGGGAATGGATGGAGGCCCTGAAGTCTGCTGCCAACGCCGCTCGCGGCTTGGGTCAAAACTTGCAAGTGACGCTCCGGAACAAAGCCCAAGGCCTACCTTGCAGCAGAGAGCATCAGAAGATCAAGCGCCAGTCTGTAACCACCAGCTTTCTGAGCATCTTAACCACCTTGTCTTTGGAGAGAGGGTTGACAGCCCAGAGTTTCAAGTGTGCAGGTAAGCAAACAGACAGATGGCTTTTGTACTTGTTCTGACTGGATTTGTTACCTGTGCGTCTGTCCAGGATATAAGGGCTTTCTGCATGTGTTGGATCACCGCCTGTTGTTGTTTCGAAGACTTGGCAGCATCTCTCCGCATGTCCTGTGCTGGACTGACCTAGTTCATGGATGCTCATGCCAAATTCCTTTTCATGGGAGGAGGAGGAGGAGGAATGGAAGATGGATTTATGCCTTTTTTTTTAATTTGCCTGATGGTGAGGTTATATATGTGTACCCTGATCTTCCAAGTGGTCCAGATCAGTGATCTTCAACATTTTTCACACCAGTATTCCAATAAGTAAAGTATGAAACTGGGGACTCGCCATTGATCCCACCCCGCTCTCAGGACTCTATCCGGCTCCCATCACTGCCTGCTCCCCACTCCTGTTACACCCTCCCAGCACTGTTCGTTGTAATCAAATATTATTATGAGAGCAGGAAAAGTTACTTTGAAACCTGGCACTAGTGAAAGCTATTTTAGCACAATTGCAAAGAACCTCAACAGGTGTGAGACACAATCACCTTGTACATGAAAGGGTACATCAGGTGACTCCCCCTTACCTCGTTGTGTTCTAGTCCAGTGGCCTTTTTTATTCCCATTAGTTGCCGCGACCCCACAACTGAGGCTTCACTACCCCATTGGGATCATGACTCCAAGGCTGAAGAACATGTGTCCAGATCATGTTGTGAATTTTTGAACTTTTTATTTGAAGTGGTAGCCCATCTTGACCTCATCAGTGTGACACAGTGGTGTGTGATCGGTTAGCCAGGAGGGGGAGACGATTTGTTCTTTTTGTCGATCTTTGTAGTGTGAAGGGAGGCACAGATTGCCTGCAGCACAAGGACAGGGACTGTGTTAAGCAAACTACGTGGGCTTTTCCCCTCTTCTGGTCAAGGGAGCTCCCAGAGTTGCCCATGATGTTGCTGGCAGTCAGTAAGAGGTGCTGAGAAGCCCACTCTGTGGGCAAAGTGAGTTTAGAGCAGGTTCAGTGATTGCTTTAACTGCATGGCTTCTGAATGTAGCAGTATTTGAATTTGGAGTGGTGGGTCTCCCCTGGTGCCCTCTCATTTTTTTGGAAGATCTGTGAGCCCCACTTCAAAAGCTGCTTTGGCAGCTTGCATTTGCATTTGTGCATTTGCAGATTGCCCAAGTAAAGTAATGCATGATGTGACTCTCCTTGCACAGCTGTCTTATACAGGGAACTTCCCAGGGCAGCAAAGTCTGGGGCAAATGGGGTTGGCAGCGGAATAGAACACCAAAGCAGGCATAGCAAGCAGACACCTGAATAGGCAAGCTGAGAACATGGAAGGATGTGGTAGTAACTTTCTGTTTTCTCCCACCATGGACGTGTATTCAAATCTCAAGGGAGGCTTGAACCCCTAAATGGTGTTTAGGATGGGGGAAATTGGAACAAGCTTGTGGTAAGGGATCTGTTTGCCAAGGTGTGCAGCAATTAGTAATTCCAGCAGGGGGCAGTGTCAGTAAATTGTCTTCACAGTCATCCAACCTTATGCTTCATGGTTTATCCAACCTTATGTTTCTTTCTCTTTTGGGGTCAGAGAGTTTGTAAAACCTCTGAAACAGGGAACTGTTTTCTCTTTTAATTTGCCATGTCAATCACTGTGTGAACTTCGTTGATATACATAATTTAATAAGTTGATACATAAGTTTACACACACATGTGCGCATGCACGCACACGCACACGCACACACACACACTCTTAATAACAATGTGTACTTTTTTTTAACCAAAAAAAATCACCCATAATTTCTTTTCCTTTTAGATCATTTAGTTGGTTAGTTAAAGTATTTGGCTTGTGTAAGATTAGGATCAAGGCCCAGAAAAGTGACCAGTTCCCACTGATTGTTAATTGAAAAGTGATGTTTAGATACTTGTGTGGGGAATGTGTAGATTTCTTCTTTGAGGTATGGCTAGATTTGTACAGAGTTATCCATATAGGCTTATATGGATATAGTGAGAGCCTAGGTGCTTGGACTTTAAAGGGTAAACATTATTATTATTATTATTATTATTTTTAAAAAGTACAATATATGGACTCCTGAATTTAAGGATGGGCAGACAGTATGCTGAAGAGGAGCTGTGTTCATTTGTTAGGCAAATAGATGTCTAAAATCCTGCGACAACTTTTTTTCTGACAAACCAGTAGAAGCTCATTGCTTCAGTAAATTGGTTGGTCTCTAAAATTTATCTGGAAACTTAAAATCTAAAATTATAAGCTAGAAAGAAATCAATAGGCTTTCTGGATGGTCAGTGTTTGTTGATGGCATGGGAGCCCATTGTTTCTATCCAAGGGAGCAAAAGAACTGATTCACACAGAAGGGGTTTCTGCTTCACAAGGTATCTTCTGGTACACCCTCTTGTGGGGAAACGTTAGTGGGTCGGTTTGGACAATCTCTCCAGCCGGCCCCACCAACCCTGCAGTGTGGGCCCTAAAGCATGTATCATTCAAACTTAATCTATATATATAAAGAAGAGCCTGGGTGTGTGTGTATGTATGTATGTATGTCTCGCATAGGCTCCTCAACGCCTGGAGCGATCGGCACGAAACTCGGCACGCATACACCTTGCGGCCGGGCGACAAACACTGCGGGGGTCGGGCCCCCCCTAGCGCCCCCGGGGGTGGGGGTACGCGGGGGTCCCCGCGTGAAAACGGTCAAAAATGGCCGAAATCAGCATCAAATCCACAGTTTCCGGGGTCGCCGAGATGAGTGATGACGCTCCCGATGCCATAAGCATCCGGGTTCAGCCCCCCCTCGACGTGGGGGGCAAGAAGGGGTGCGAAACAAAACATCCGCCATGCCCCGCTGTGACGCCTGGACCGATTGGCGCCAAACTCGGCATGCGGAAGCCTAGCGGCCTGGCGACAAACACTGTGGGAGTCGGGCCCCCCTAGCGCCCCTGGGGGTGGGGGTACGTGGGGGTCCCCGCGTGAAAACGGTCAAAAACGGCCAATATCGGCGTCAAATCCACAGTTTCTGGGGTCGCCGAGATGAGCGGTGCCGCTCCCGATGCCGTTGGAGTCCGGGATCAGCCCCCCCTCAACGTGGAGGGCAAGAAGGGGTGCGGAAGAAAACGTCTGCCATGCCCTGCTGGAACTCCCGGACCGATTGGCACCAAATGCGGCATGTGGAAGCCTAGTGGCCTGGCCACAAACACTGCGGGGGTCGGGCCCCCCTAGCGCCCCCGGAGGTGGGGGTACGCGGGGGTCCCAGCGTGAAAACGCTCAAAAACGGCCAATATCGGCGTCAAATCCGCAGTTTCCGGGGTTGCTGAGATGAGCGGCAACGCTCCCGATGCCGTCGGAGTCCGGGTTCAGCCCCCCCTCGACGTGGGGGGCGAGAAGGGGTGCGAAACACAACGTCCACCATGCCCCGCTGTGACACCTGGACCGATTGGCACCACACGCGGCATGCAGAAGCATCGAGTCCGTAGGTTCCGGGGTCGCCGGGACGAGTGGCGACACTCCCGATGCCGCTGGAGTCCGGGTTTGGGGCCCCCTCAGCATGGGGGGCCAGAAGGGGTGCAAAACAAAAAGTCCGCCATGCCGTGCTGGAACGCCTGGAGCAACGTGCACCAACCCCGGCACGCACGTGCATTGCGGCCTGGCGACAAACACTGCGGGGATCAGCCCCCCCTAGCACCCTCGGGGTGGGGGTCACAGGGGGCCCCACATGAAGATGGCTGAAAATGGCCAAAATTGGCATCGACTCCATAGTTTTCGGGGTCGCCGAGATGAGCAGCGATGCTCCCGACACAGTTGGAGTCCGGGTTTGGGCCCCCCTCGACGTGGGGGGCGAGAAGGGGTGCGAAACAAAAGGCCCACCATGCCCCACTGTGATGCCTGGACCGATTGGCACCAAACTCGGCATGCGGAAGCCTCGCGGCCTGGCCACAAACACTGCGGGGGTCAGGGCCCTGTAGCACCCCCGGGGGCGGGGGTACGTGGGGGTCCCCACATGAAGACAGCCGGAAACGGCTGAAATCGGCATCGAGTCCACAGTGTCCAGGGGCGCCGGGACAACCGGCGACGCTCCTGACCCCGTTGGAGTCTGGGTTCGGACCCCCCTCAACGTGGAGGGCAAGAAGGGGTGCAAAACACAACGTCTGCCATGCCCTGCTGGAACGCCTGGACCGATTGGCACCAAAGGCGGAAGCCTAGCGGCCTGGCCACAAACACTGCGGGGGTTGTGGCCCCCCTAGCACCCCCGGGGGCAGGGGTGCACAGGGGCCCCTGTGTGAAAATGGTCGAAAATGGCCAAAATCGGCATCAAATCCGTAGTTTCCATGGTCACTGGGACGAGCGACAACGGTATCAACGCCATCAGAGTCCGGGTCTGCCCCCCCTTCAGCGTAGGGGGCGAGAAGGTGTGCGAAACACAATGTCCGCCATGCCGCGCTGGAACGCCTGGAGTGATGCGCAGCAAACTCGGCATGCGCGTGCCTTGCGGCCTGGCGACGGACACTCCAGGGTTCAGGCCCCCTAGCGCCCCGGGGGGGGGGTGGGCTGCCCCAGGGCCCCTGTATGAAAACGGTCAAAACTCCCCCCTCGACATGGGGGGCAAGAAGGGGTGCGAAACGAGACATCCGCCATGCCCCACTGCGACACCTGGAGTGATTGGCACCAGACATGGCATGCATATGCCTTGCGGCCTGGCGACAAACACTGCGGGGGTCAGACTTCGCTAGCACCCCTGGGGGTTGGGGTACGTGGTCAAAAATGGCTGAAAATGGCATTGAATCCATAGTTCCCGGGCTCACCGGGGCGAGTGGCAACACTCCCGACGCTGTTGGAGTCCGGGTTCGGCCCCCCCCTTGGCATGGTGGGGAAGAAGGGGTGCGAAACACAACCTCCGCCATGCCCTGCTGGCATGCCTGAACCGATCGACACAAAACCTGGCATGCATACACCTTGCAGCCTGGTGACAAACACCGCCTTAGTGCCCCCAGGGGTGGGGGTACGTGGGGGTCTCCACATGAGAATGGTCAGAAATGGCTGAAATCCGCGTCGAGTCCGTAGTTCCCGGGGTCGCCGAGACGAGCGGCAACACTCCCGACACAGTTCAGGCTGTGAACTGAGGGGTTCAGGCTCCCCTCAGCGTGGGGGGCGAGAAGGGGTGCAAAACGAAATGTCTGCCATGCCATGCTGGAATGCCTGGAGCGATGCGCACCAAACTTGGCAAGCGCGTGGCAACAAACACTGTGGGGGTCAGGCCCCCCCAGCCCCCCCGGGGGTGGGGGTATGCACAGGGCCCTGCAGAAATCGGTTGAAAACAGCCGTAATTGGTGTTGAATCTGTAGTTTCCGGAGTCGCCGAGGTGAGTGGCGATGCTCCCGATGCCATGGGAGTCTCGGTTCAGCCCCCCCTCAGCGTGGGGGCGGGAATGGGTGCGAAACAAGATGTCCGCCATGACCCGCTGCAACGCCTGGAGTGATTGGCGCCAGACTCAGCACGCGCATGCCTTGAGGCCCGGTGACAAAAACTGCAGGGGTCAGGCTCCACTACCGCCCGCAGGGGTGGGGTGCACGGGACCCCCTGCATGAGAATGGTCAAGAACGGACGAAATCGGCGTCAGACCCATAGTTTCCGGGGTCGCCGAGGCCTGAGGCAGAGGGCCAAGGCAGGGGGCGAGGCAGGGGGCCTGAAGTGAAGACGGCCGAAAACGGGCGAAATTGGCATCGAGTCCATAGTTTCCGGGGTTGCCGAGGAGCCCGGTGACGCTCCCGACGTGGTTGGAGTCTGGGTTCGGCCCCCGTCGGCGTAGGGGGCGAGAAGGGGTGCAAATTGCATAAACTCTGGAAGATCATTTTGTTACCCGGGCAACGCCGGGTAACAAAAAGCTAGTACATAATAAATCCAAGACTATGCCAATAAATGCAGCAGTTGTCAAATGGCTGCTGTGATAGTGAATATTGGTACTGTAGCGTCTCTGCGTACATTTGAAACCCACGGATTCCAACATCTGTGGTTTTTGCATCTCTGGGGGTTCTTGGAATGGAACGCATGGATAATGCATGCCTTCCTGTAGCCCTGCTTACTTACGAATATTGTAATAGTGGAGCTGATATAGTACAGCCAGAATTTGGGAAGACCTCAGTTTGAATCTCACCTCTACCATGAACACACCAGGTGGCTTAGGCAAGCCACTGCCTCTTGACCTCAGGCTGCAGCTACAATATGCGGGTAACAACACTTGCTTACTGTACAGGCTTATTGTAAGAACTGCAATCCAATGATATGTATGTAAACCACTTTGAACACTGAAAAATGCCAGTTTTAGGAGTTCTTTTTCAGGAGGGAGGGAGGGAGGGAGGGAGGGAGAGGGGTGGGGGAGAGAGAGAGAGAGAGAGAGGTCAGAGGAGTTGGATGAATAGAGATCTCCCTTGCCCTGAAACCCTCCACATGTCATGGACACATTCCAAACATGAGTCCTTCAGTATGGCTACTGCTTGGGTGTACGGGTATTCCAGAGCCACCCAGTAAACTTCATTAGTGAACAGGGATTTGAATCTAGGCCTTCTATGTCCAAGTCCAACTTTCTATCATCACTGGCTTACTATCATCACTGACACGAATACTTCTATTCCCAGTGGTGAATTGACTGAAAAGTATTCATGCAAAACTGCATCTTAGTATGCCCATATTGAGTCATTCCTTTGGGAGCCCTGTTCCAGCTGGTACTTCCAAATACAATTGCTAAGTGCTGGAGAAGACCCTGTAGACTTGCCATATTATCTTTTTACATGAATCTCTGGTTCTGGTTTTAGGAAGAAGAGCCCTGCTAGATCAGGCCTAGAGCCATCTAGTCCCACTTCCTGTCTCTCACAATGGCCCAGCAGATGCTTTGGGGGAGCACACAAGATAATAAGAAACTGGTGTCCTGTTGCCACTCCCTTACATCTGGCATTCAGAGATAGGCTACCTCTAAAACTTGGAGATTGCCCAGTTACAATGACTTATCTGTTCATAAAGGTGTACTTGGAGATAGTTTATGCCTCTCATCTATAGGTGAGAACCTCCCATGTTATCTTGGTCAAGTGCAGGGATGGGAGACCACCAGGTAGTCCCATTCAAACATATCTGAAGCTCCTGAAAGAGAAAAGAGAATATGTTACATAAAATGAATTGCTACTACTGCCGAAGAAAGATTTATATCTGACTTGTTTGAATGCTGAACAGCAGAAAGACTGTGTGGTGGAACCGAGTTTGTGTCACAAATGGTGGTTGAAGGTTTCCATTTGTCTCTTCCCTGCATTGAAAGATGTCTGCTATCTTAACTTCACGGGGTAGCTGTTTAACCTTGCAGGACTGCTGCTGGTAATTGCATCTTGTAGACATTAGGCGCTCCCTCCTGTTTCTCCCCCCCTCCCCAATTCACCCATAGCTGCAAAAGAGGGGTAAGCTTTGTGGAGGTGGAAAAAAAAAGTTTTGCTGCAAATTCTTCAGCCATTTAGTGCAAATTCCTGTAATTACCATCATTGTGTCCCCTCTGAATGGCACATAATACAGCAGAAGCCTTTCCTAATTGAGACCTTACAGGAGGTACAAATCCCTTCTTTGTTCAGCCTGACAAATTAGTGCCAGAAAGTGGCAGGGTCCGAGTGGGAAATCAAAGAGGAGCTGCACAAAGATGAGACTTAAGGCTACAGTAATAACCCTCTCTTGTTCTTTGGGGGAGGAAAAAAAGTAATGACCAATGGAAAAATGAAGGGGTGTGCTTTTTTTTTGTTTTGTTTTGTTATAAATTCCCTTGACATGACAGCACCTTAGGGCTGCTTTATTTATTTAGCAAAAGTGATTAAATAGTAATACAACAGAGCGACCCATTGTCTCTCCAGCTAGCCCCCACCCTACAGACTCCCACTGCCTTGGCTAATTGATTGACAATGAACCTCTGATAGAGGAGTTTGTTGGAAGGACTTGCTGGGGACAAGGTTTTTTCCCCTCTCCTCCCCCCACATTTCTTTCTTTGTCCGTTTTCCTTGTCAGGATTGGGAGGGGGAGAGGAGATTTGGGGCTTTTAGAAAAACCTGTTTGAATTGCACTCTACACTCCCCCCCCTTCCTTTCCTCTTTTAAAAAAAGGTTTTTCAAAGAAAGCTTCCAGACAAACAGCTGACACTCACAAGAGGGTAAAGAAGAATGTAGCTTTAGACAAGTTTATTTTGGACACTGGTTAGCATTTCCCAACCACGGAGAGAAGCCAGGGGCATCCATGTTGGGCCCAGTGGCATGGCAAAGGAAAGAGAGGAAGGGAGAAAACAGATTGTTGGTGTGTCGGGGTCAGAAGGGCAGGGTAAAACACACACACGTGTACACGTGCACCCACACGCGTACGTACTTCCTTTGGGAAGGATTTGCCCAGTCTGGTGGGACATTTGCACTTTGGACTGTGTGCTTGTCTGTTTTATCTTGGAATAATTGAATCTGAATCTGTGACGGTAGAATTTTTCAGAACCTAGGATTCTCTATGCATTCATAGTTGGACCCAGATGATTTAGGGAAGTTTTTAAACTGCCCAATATCATGCCCCACACAATTAATACATTTCAGTACTGGGGTCACTTTCAGTGTTAGGAAGGATGTTCTAAGCACCCCATGGACAACTGTCTAGCATTGTGACTTCTATGAGTGTTTTATTAAATTTAAGCCCTTTTAAAAAATAAATTCAGAGCTCAATCCTAACCAGGAGTTAGGCCGGTACAGTTAGGCCAGCAAAGTTTGGCTGGCACAAGGAACACTGTAAAGTATGTTTGGACCACTCTTGGAGTCAGAGAGGCCAACACACAGACGTGTGCCATCCTCCGTAACTCCAGGAGTGGTCCAAATGCGCTTTACAGTGGCCCTTGTGCCAGCCAAACTTTGCTGGCTTAACTATGCCTGCCTAACTCCTAGTTAGGATTGCGCTCTCAGTCACATTGTTGACGGTTGCAAAGTACTTGGGGCAAGTTTGGGCCCGGGAGTTGCTTTTAGTGGAACGCTGTAGATAAGCTGTAAAAATCTTGTCAAATTGTTCCGCCACTTAAAAGTTTACAGTTTTATTATTATTATTATTATTATTATTATTATTATTATTATTATTATT
>JAJKFI010000015.1:15923213-15943762 GCA_029204185.1 Lerista edwardsae | reverse complement strand
TTATTATTATTATTATTATTATTATTATTATTATTATTATTATTATTATTTATTGTCATTGTGTTACACAACGAAATTCACTGACACCCGGAGACCAAACCAATACACACACTAAGTTCCCGACACTCCCCCCAACCCCCCATACCATCCACCCCCTAAAATTCCTCTTCTAAACACAGTTACAGTTTACTTAAAAGTTCTAGTTACAGCAGAACTAGAATATGGTTAGTGATAGCAATACATCTTACTGGGATATGGAGTGCAGTCCGAAGAACATTTTCTCAAAAGAAAGTTCCACTGGCTTCAGAAAGTAGGATTTGTCCTCTAGTGCATTTGTCTAAGATAGAATATGCATTGCAATAGGAAACGAGTATATATTTGGCCCAAGTTGGGCTCCATTGTATTTTGCGCTATATAAACATTGAAAGGAAGTCCAGTTTCCACCCTGGTCATTGGTTTTGTATCTGGAGAGTTCATTCTATGGACCCAATGGCTGTACAGCTCATATGCTATTTTTATATTGGTGTGTTTAACGTTTACACTTTTGGATGCTAAATGCCTAATAACGCATCCTGTAAGTTCCTATTCCCACGCATACATTGCAGTAGAAAAGAATCGACCAGAAAGAAAGTGATCATAGTAGTCAACTGGGGCGGGGGGGGATCCCAAATTGAATCCAGAACCATGTAATGTAACTCCTGCTACAGATTACAAGTGGAATTATCCTCCTTCTCTACCCCACATCATGGATAACCAGAATGCCTCTCAAGGACAACAAGGACAACAAAACATAAAATAACTCAATAAATATATCTAAAAATGTCATAAAACAAAACCAAATAGTCAATCTAGCAAATAAAACAGCTGGCAATGCAAGGACAATCAGATCAACCGAGGGACTTGACCTCAACAACATGTTTTAATCCGGTAACAAAAAAATCAACAATGAGAGGGTCTCAAGGGGATGAGCGTGTTTGAGAATGTTCAGGCTGCTTCATGTATGTTACCTTGGCAATCATCAAAGTTCTCCGTAAAGATGGCCGGTACCCTTACCTCTGTATTGCAAGCAGGGGTCTAAGCATCACCAGGCTATCCATGATATGAATGTTCACATTGGGTAGCGGATTGCGGGGAGTGGTGAGGAGGTGCTCACTGCCTTCTGCTGGCTACTGAACCACCCCCCTTAATGAGCTCCTTCTTCCACATGGACCCTTTAAATCAGGGGTGTGTAACATCAGGTCCACAAGCCAGATACAGCCTGCAGAAGCTCTTTACGTGGCCCACATGAAAATTGGGCTCTTCCAGTGCTGCCCTTTCAGCCTTTCAGCAGCATTACTTCTGCTGAGGCTCTGGGAGGGGCAGAAGGAGGCCTCAGAAGGCAAGGAATGCAACGGAGGAAGTGAATGCAACGGGGATGCTGCGGAGATGCTGGGAGAGCCCAGTTATCACAAAGGCCACTTTCAGCAGCAGCACCTCTGCTGCTTTGCAGACCACCACTCTTCGCTCCGGGGCTGCAACGTGGCGCCTTGGCAGAAGCAGCACTGCTGAAAGGGCAGCCCGTGCAATAGCTGGGTTCTCCTATATCTTGCAAATATTACCAAGATTTGAAGATTTTATCTTCTGTCATTAGCAGCTGAGTTTCTATGTGTTATAAAAATCCGAGAGTTGTTCAAATACCTCTTTACCTTATGGGCCCAGGTAAGACATGTGTATTCATATTCAGCAATCTCATACAAAAATAAAGCAGGCCGCAGCCTGCCGTCTCATGAACAATAGTTTAGAGGGAAAGAGGGAAAGAGGGAATTTGGCATTCTGCTTCAAGAACCAAAATTCTTCAAGTTCCCGCTGCGACCAAGGGGCCCATCTAGACCATCATCCTGGCTTCAGTGGTGTCCAGAGCCTAGAAGTGGTGTCTACAAAGCCTAGAAGCAGGACACAAAGACAACAGCCCAACCCTTCTGTTTGTCCCCCAAGAACTGATTTTTAGTGGCATACAGCCACAGGCCGTGGAGGTTTCATTTAGCTGAAGGTTTTCCCCAGGCCTCTCTTTCATGAGTGACCCATCCCTTCTTGGAAGCAGTCTCAGCTGGAAGATACTGCTGCATCTTGGGGCAGCAAGTTCAATACGTTAACTTGTGCATTATGTTAAAAAAGCACTTCCTTGTCCTGTGTCAATTTCTAAGCCAGTAGGGTTGGACTCACTTGGTGGGTTGCAAGCTGATGTCAGGTGGGTCGCAGAAAGTTGGGAGCAGCCATCTTGGAAACTGCAGGCTTTACTCTTGTTATATTCGTTTTGTAAGTGTTAATAGTTTGAATTTTGAAGTGAAATTTCAATTTTTTTAAAAAAGAAATTTTTAGTTCAGTGCTTTTACGTCATATTTTGTCCTAATCTTGCTTTCTGTCAGGGATGTTTCATAGTTGTACAATTGCTGCTGTCCAAGTATGTCAATTTGCATTCCAGGAGTGTCATTTTATCATGTTACAATGGCAGCACTTCCTGCTTGATGATGTCATTTCCTGCCACAACATCACTTCCAGGTTAATGACATCACTTCTGGTGGGTCCCAACATAAGTGCCATTCTAAAAAGTGGGTCCTTGTCTAAAAGAATACCACTCTTCTAAGCAATTTCATTGGGCGTCTCCCTGGGTTCTGTTGGTTGCAGTGAAGAAGAGAACTTTCTCCCTGCTCTGATCAGAATGCTCAGCTTTGTGACAAATTACCATATATGTCGACTGGGGAAACTTTCTTTTTTCTTCTTCATCTCCAGCTAGCAAAAGAGTAGCCCAGCCAGCTTTGAGAAGTGCTCTTTCCCCCCTTGTGTCACGGTTTATTGCTACCAGCATTCAGAGTAAGCCTGCAGCCGTGTGTGTGTGCACGATGTTATTGTACTTTCTAGTTTTGCAATGCTGAGATTGTGAAATCCAAGCAATAAAAAGCCAGCCGGTTTCAAAGGTGAAGGTTCCTCTGGCATGCAGGCAGGCAGCGTATTCACCTTTGCGAGATAACCAGGTGTAGCATTTCACTCACGTTTTATTGGCCTAGATTTTTGAGGTTTACAAACATACCGAGGTTTGATTTGTTTCCTTGTGAAATGCAAGTGCAGTTTGGCCAACTGTAAGAGAAACGTGGAGAGAGACTGCTTTGTCTGTTGGGTGCTGGGAGGCAAAACCGTTTTGACAAAGTGCTAACAGAGCAGAGGATAACAAGGGATCTGCACTATCCATTTCCTCAGAGGTGAATTGGATGCCTCCTTGCAGATCCAGTTGTAAAATATCATTCAGAAGAAGTTTCACCAAATATCATGTCCTTGCTGTTCAGAACTAGAACACAGAACAGGACAACTTTTCTCCCCACAGTGCTTTTGTTTTTCAACTCTCTGGAAGGGTCACTCTTTTGGGGTGCACCACAGTTGGCTCTCCAGGGAAGAGAGCAGAAGGCAGCCAGCTTCACTCACTGTGCAGCAGTGCCTGGCCTTCTCATTGGCTCTCTCATGTTTCCCAATCACACTGGGACGGAAGTACTTCTTCCCTGAGCATGCCAGAGAAGAAAGGAAAGGGCAGGCAACCCTAAACTTGTGCATTGAGAAGAGGGAACCGAAAGGAACATCCCTCCTAGGATACAAGGGGGAGTTTGGGTTTATAAGTACTGGGTGGATTGGAGCCTCCTAAAACACTGTATCAGGCCACTGTGCAAACTATTAACCAGCATCCATACACTTGCTTAGATGCTGCATTATGCCTGCCTGCACATGTGTGCGGTATATGCAACTATTCTGTGACCAAGAGTGAAACTCAGTTCGTTCTGAGCCTTGAACACTGCGCATGAGTGAATGAATGAGTGAATGGGTAGGAAACTATTGCAGCTGTGCCAGTGGTGTGCACTACGGAAGGTAGGAGTGTTCACTGTGAGCCGGCCCCCCTCGCTTGCCATCATATAGCAGTAGCAACCTCAAGTGAATCATACATCCTTCCCCTTTCAGGCCGTTTGACTGTGAAAGTAAATCTGTCTTGCATTTTCTCAAGCCTCTTTATTGAGGTCAAACCATCGTAAGAGCCTGGTGTGATGAAAGTCTTCAGACTGCCACGTTGTGAAGCATGCACTGGCAATGTCCTAGCAGTGTGGCAGAGGGTCATGGACAGGCCGAACATTTGGAAGGGCAAGGCCTTCTTGCGTACATTGCAACATGGTCTTATCGGAAAGCACATTTTACTGGCCTTATTTGCTTTCTTTTTTTAGAACTGTCATCTGGTTAAAGAAACCCCAGTTGGTTAATCACAGCAATTCTGCTGTAAAGTTTGCAGAGACCTGTAAGTGAATGAATGAATAAAAAGGCATTCTGTCTCTGTTTTTCAATGATGCCTGCGTGTGTTGCAGGAGGGAATGCCTCTTCTGAGATGACACTCTACATCCGTGGGTTTTCTAAATAATTACATGTTTAAGCAACTGGCTATCTGTTTAATTGGAGTGGGGTGGTGTCTTTTTAATCAATACAGCCTTTAAACAGATTAATTTTGCAAGTTATATGTTACAGCTCTTGTTTTTACTGCTGAATTGCTGTTACTATTTTTCTGCAGTGAGCTGCAATCCAATCTGAATATTCCCAGGGCTGGCCAAAGACCTTCCAGAACCTGAGATGGCATGCCAAACGCTGCTGCCCTACTTTTCCGGTGGGGCTTTTCTCAACCCCTTCTCCTTCCCTTCCTACTCTTACTTCCTGGATTCGAACAGGAAGAGGGGAATGGAATCAGAGAGGCCGTATGGAGAAGAGTGGTCAGCTAGAGCAGGACTTCTCAAAGCGTGGTCTGCGGACTGGTGCCATTCCACGAGCCATCAGCTGCAGGTTCGCAGCATAGCTCCTGGGGCTTCTGGCTTATCTGGTGGCTCATCTAAAGAAAGTGGGGCTGTGAGGTCTCCTGGGTCATGGATGTTGCCTCTTGGGGTTGGTGTACCAAGCCTCGCAAGAGGCTCCAAGATCGATAAAGAGAGCTAATGGAGAGGTGGGATCATGGTAAGCTGGAAGTATTTAAGTTGGGGATGAAGGAAGGGTGAGGTGAAGGAGAAGGATAGAGGAACAAGAGACCAGCAAGAAGATGAGGGAAGCAGGAGGCGTAAGAGCAGCAGAGAAGCAGGGAAGGGATGGTTAGGGAGCAGGAGGGGAGAACTTACAAGAAGAAGAGGCGGGAACAAATAGATTCAGTGTAAGAGACAAGAGGATGTGGGAGGTGGACGCAGGGAAGTGGTGGGGCAGGAGTGGGGCAAGAAAGGAGCCTGGGCCAGGAGGCATGCAGGGAGCTTATATAACCCCTGCTAACTGGGCAAGAGGCACTTTTTCAAGTGATGTTCCTCTTATGTTTAGCAGGGGGAGAGTAACAGTCCCTCTTCACCCCTGCGCAGTCTTTCTAGTGGCTGTTGCTGGCGGTCTGCCTTTTTTTTTAGATTGTGAGCCTTTTGGGACAGGGAGCCATTTAACTTTATTATTATTACTATTTGCCTGTAAACCGCTTCGTGAACTTTGTGTTGAAAAGCAGTATATAAGTACCTGTTGGTTGGTTGGTTGGTTGGTTGGTTGATTGATTGATTGATTGATTGATTGATTGATTGATTGATTGATATAAGGAGAAAGAGCAGAAGCCAGAAGTTAGATAAGACTGTCCAGTAGGGGGAGCTGAGGTGTACCTAAGTGGAAGGTATGTGGGTGAGTGGTGTTGGTCCCCGGTGTGTTGGGATGGCTTGAGCATCACTGGGCTATTGCAGGGATCTCCAAACTATGGCTTGGTGGCCATGTCTGGCCCATCATAAGATTTAATCTGGCCCTCAGCAGAATATTTTTCCCCAATCACACAGTCAGACAATTAACACGTGCAGTTCTGTCTGCCGCACTCCTTTCCATGTGGCTAGAGTGGTGTCAGCCTGGCTAACCCTCATGTTCAGTCACCCAGGCCAGCTGCTTTAAAACCCTCAAACCACAATTATTAAATGTTCACCTCACCCCTGCTGATCAAACAAGTCAGGTTTCCGCATGTTGACTTTTCATCAATGCCATAAAACAATTACAATGAGGAAATAGTGGCATTTTTGCACACGCGTAAACAAATCTGGGTTTCGCAATGGATTGGCCAAAGACAGTATACTATATAACCCTATATAAAACTGATTTTTGTGGACCCATGAAAATGTGTAAGATATACGATGTGGCCCTCCTACTGACAAGTTTGGAGACCCCTGAGCTAGAGCATCTCCCTCTTTTACTCTATTCCCCTCTCCTTTTTTTGAAGTCAGGGACTTCAGGGAAGGAGGAGTGGCAGAGGCGGGCAGCTGGGCAGATGCAGGCATCTTTGCCAGCCTGCTGCCTTCAGTGAATGGGTTGGCCCGGAGAACCTTTTGGGATGATTACTACTGTTGCCTTATAATTCTCTGTTGATTACTGATGGAAATTGTAAGCTTTATAAATGATTGCTATATCATCAGAGGAGCCATTTCAGATGGGCAAGTACAGTACCACGTTTTAGACTACAAATGATTATTCCTCAGAATCGCCCTTGATCTCCCTGGTGACGTGGTTTTGTGTTGCTTTGTTTTTGGAGCAGAACAAAAACTCTTAAAATGCGCCTTTTTTAATTTAGTCATGGCTATAGGCAAGGATAAGCTTTTGACTCCTGAGTGACTCTTGCCCTGTCTCCTTTGCAGAATTCTCTTTCCACTACTAAATGGACCCTGAAGTGGCAGGGGTATATAGTATCTTGTTAAAATAGTTATGGTTATTATTTTTCATTAAGAACTCAATCCTATATGTGTCTACTCAGAGGCAAGTCCATTTATAGTCAATAAGGCTTTACTCCCAGGTGAGTGTGGATAGGATTGCAGTGAAAGTTTTTTTTAATATACTGCCAAATTCACCATTCTTTTAATATGCCATGGCCACTCTCCCAGAGCTTTTTGCCTACCTATCTTCCTGCCTCCCTATCTCCCTGCTGATGGTGTGCTGGAAATAATAAATAATAATTAATACTCGTATTTATATACCGCCTTTCTTAGGTCATTAGATTGCTCCTCTGACTTTAACTCAAGGCGGTTTACATAGGCAGGCTTTATTCATAAACACAAGGTTTTTACAAATTACAAGGAAGTTCTATCTTTCAAGAACATACAACATACAGATGGTACTTTCACGGTATAGTCTCCTTTCTGGCCACACAATTTGCCTTCCTGCTGGCTGATAAGCAGCTTCTGCTCCTATCCCACCACAGAAGCAGCTGGCAACATTCTGATATATGTTATAATAAGCAACATTCTGGTGCAGGTGTTCTGACAGTGATCGTGATCTCTTAATAAAGAACCAGGAATGTATACTCAGCATCAGGATTTCACCCAGATGTTGGTACCCAAACGGAAGTTTCGCACTCGTGGAAAAGCGAGTTTGACCATTTGAGCAGACAAAGGTATGCTGATTCCGCGAAGGCACCCTTGAAGTTCAGCTCATGTCCTTAGAAAAACTTGATAACAAGGGAAAAACACTCTCTTCTGCTAAATATAACGGGGTTTCCCAGGAAAAAAATAAGACAACAACCTAGGAAGACAGTAGTGGTGTCAGCCTTGAGTCCAGGCTGTATGTGCTACAAAGGTACTCGACCTTCTGCTGCAACACTGCCCCTTTCCTTTCTCGTCCTTTATTTTTTTATAGGTAGCTTAATTGGTGTCTGCTGCTGAGATACATTTGTCTCCGTGCATCACTTTGAACCTCATAACATCAAAGGAATCCGCGGCTTCCATAACTTGATTTGAAAGGGTTGTAGAACAGGCGCTATAAAATAAAACATGCAACAGGAAGAAGGCACAAAGCTGGCGCGGAGGGAAGGGGCTGTACGGTTTAACACGTCAGGGACAGAGAGTGGCAGAAGCACAATGATGGTGTCTAATGAGAAGTGATGATGCTACACTGGTCTTGCATTGCACTTCTGAAGGTGGTCTCTTTGTAATATGCTCAGCTACACAAACGGTTGTGCTTTCTACACTATGCGATTGGGCCAGAAACATTTTGTTGGGGGGAATGGAGGGCAAGTAATTGAATGTTAAACAAATGATGGGACTGCATGAGAACAGGTTCAGCTGAAATTGCTCTTTTGGGGAAATGGCATAGAGGAGGAAAAGTGACTCCTTGAAGAAGGGAACCATGCCTTCTGCGATTGCACAGCTGCAGAAGGTCATGTGGAATTTGATGCAGAACATTTCTTGGCCTGACTGTTTCTAGTTACCATATTTTGAAAACATACAGTTTTTGTGAGAGAAGCTTTTCTGCCCTGCATTGTTTTTTGTACATCCTTGAAGATCTCCTTGGTCATAGACACACACAGTCTTCTGCAACCAATTTTCTGTTGCTCAAGAGTATGAAAATCTGCAAAAAGGTGAAGTATTAAACTTGAAAATAAAGCCTTCAAATAGCTAGAGTTTGAATTTTTCAAAATTGACTTTTACTTATTAATTAATGGGCCATCCTTCAATTATATATAATCTCCAACAGTGGTTCTGAAACCTTTTAGCACTGGGGCACACTTTTCAGAATGACAATCTCTCCATGGCACACCCAAAGTGATGTCATGGCTGGAAGTGCCGTCATTGTGACGCCAGAGCCTGCTGCTTTCCTGAGAACGCAGTGATGGGTTGTTTCTCCGCCATATTGTCCAATACCAAAGAGAATCAGAAAGGGACAAAAGCCTTTTCCCTTGCCACAAGCAAAAAAAACCATACAGCCCTCCCCTTTTCCAGTGCCCCATCTTTCCATATTTTTAATTCAGTATTGCTGCTTTAGGTGCTATGCAGCTCACCTGAAATTGACTTGCAACCCACCCAGTGGGTTCCGACCCACAGTTTGAGAAACACTGATCTATTAAATTGAAAAGAAAAAAAAGTGGAATAAATACTTAAAAACGATGTATGTACTGGTTAAAAGCAGTATGGTTAAATGTAATCTGCTTGATGCAGAATCTGGACGTTCGGTACGTATTGATAGATGCATACAGGAATTGATTGACTGGAATTGAAGCTAAATTTGAAGATTCTCCAATGCTATCTGTATATTAGCAAACCTTCCAGAACTTTTTCATACAAGCAAAATGTGTACATCTTGGATGACCAGAATGTTGAAAATCAATATGCCCAACCTCAATACATCTATGCAAGAAATTTTTCCACTGGCTTAAATCCAGGCTTATCTGTATTCTCTCAGGATCAGTAATGAAAGAGGAGTGCAATAAGCCCAGATTCCGGCCAGTAGAGAAATTTCTTACATAAAAACATGGAGGATGGCATGATAAAAAGAGATGCAGTCTCCCTCTAGCAAAATCTCCTTCTAGTGTGATATTGGGGTTTGGATATGCTAAACTAGCTAAGCTAGCTGGAGTTCAGGAGGAGGCAGGAGGCAAGATGCGTTTGTACTCTTACAAATGCCCAGTCCTATCCAATGCTGATACAGTGGGGCTGCCTGGCATATGCTGTATCCAGCACTGGACTTGAGCAGACAGAAGGTCTCCTTGGAGGAAGGGAACAAATGTTCCCTTACCCCATGTAAAGCTCCAGCCTACCCAATGGGGCTACTCGGATCTGCAACAGCTAACTTACTGGCTCAGAACCCAGTAGTCCGTGTAGGGCTTTTAGGCCTGGAATGGGGATTAGGACATGACAAAGGCCTCCTTCACTGTCCCCACCCTCTCCAGACCTGAACTGCCCCCTCCCCTGCCCAAAACGCCCCCTCCCACCCTCCCCTGCCTCTCCACTGCCCAGCGCAGCACTTACCTGCCCCAGCGGCCATTGCAAGGGATATGGCATCCACAGGAAGGCACAGGCTTTCCCATCAGCACCAGTTCCTCTTTGGGTGATGAAAAGCACTTCATGGTGCTTTTACGACACCAAGGGCCAGCACTTGTTGCCCTTAGGTTTGGCCTGCCTGCAGCAGTTTGTTTCCCAAGAGGGTCATTTTGAAGAAGAGATGGAAGGTGGAAGGATCAGTCCTTTCCCCCCTGCCCACACCCATTCCTGAAAGAGAACGGCCATCCAGAGCCTGCTTCAAAGTTATCAGACTCATCACACTCATACTTTGCTTTCTGTGTTGGCAACCAAGATGGTCATTAGATTTCCTGAGGGCAGCTGCTGATCTGTGCAACTGGACTGCTGTAGGGGCTTCTGAGCCAATACTATATACTGTAGCATATAAAGAATGCTAGAGCTTTGTGTCATTTATATCCAGTAGCTAGCAAGTGTGAGGTGTAGTATAAACCATTGTTTAAAAAGTCTCATCCTGTTTTTCCATCCTAATTAGTTCTGGCTGTAATTGTTCTCTTTTGAGAGGTAAATAAATATTCAAGCACTTGAACCAAATCACTAAAAATATGGTTACAGTATATAGATTTTTTTCCCCTTGCAGATGGCTAAGAACTCAGCTTTTAAATCTCTCTCTCTCTCTCTCTCTCTCTCTCTCTCTCTCTCTCTCTCTCTCTCTCTCTCTCTCTGCAGGTTGTCAACAACCCATAGGCCTATCCAATGGCAAGGCAAAGGTATGCAGCTACAGTGGATGGTATTACTGCAGCACCTGCCATGTGGACGATAACTTTCTAATTCCTGCACGCTTGGTTCATAACTGGGACACTTTAAAATACAAGGTATAAAGCTAATTCAAGGTATAAAGCTAATTCATGGTAATAGTATTGAGATTCTCTCCCAGTGTTGTTAATGAATAACGGAGATATCAGGCCAGTTGTCCTAGTTGCAGGCCTTGCAGGTATGGGTGATTGATAAATACTGCACATTTTAACCAATGATTGCTGTCTTGGAGGGAGAAAAACAATTATTCTAGTTCCTAGAATCATCCACCGTGGTCCCTTAAGATGCTTAGAACTGAGAGCACGTATAGTGCTTCAGAGTTTGTATTGAGAACCAGGGAACATGCGTTTCTAATCTTGCCTTTGCTATGATTTCACAAGGAGGCGTAAGGCAAACCACTCTCTGTCAGGCCCTGTGTCTGCAATGCTAGGACTGATTGCAGCAGAAGTTTCCAAACTGGAGTGTTGTGACACCCCAGGCAGGAAGCCCTGTTTCTACCCCCTTAAGAGGTGGGGCTATGGCGAAGATGGCAACACGATTGCCACAATTGCACAGATGCTGGAACAAAAGGTGTTTTTTTTACTTACCCCTGGCAGCACTGGCCTTCCTGAGGGTGCAGGGAGCCCACAGACCCCTCTGCAGCTCTTGGAACAGCTAAAAGTGATGTCACCCCACTTCTGGTTTGCAGTTGTGAAATGGGAAGTGGGTTGTGCATTTTTTAAGCTGTTCTGTGGCATGTGGAGGAGGGTATGTGAGCTCCCTGTGCCTTTTGGAGGGCCAATGCTGCCAGGGGTACATTTTTACCAGGGCTCAAAATAAGCCCCTTTGTCCTTGGCAGCAGTGCGAGCGTGGCCATCACCTTGGCCCCGCGCATACTTACCGTGTGCCAGACTCTCCGTGAGAGTTATGTGTTTTGAACCCTCTAAAGTGCATTATAAATGTTCTTGACTCCCGGATCTTCGAGTACTGCTTATGCTGGATTTTATGTAGCAGCTTCTAGAGATCTGCGACCTTTATAGTAGCAAAAATACTCCCTGGGGTTTTCCTGCATAAACTAGCAGGGTGAATGTAATCCTTTGTACGTACAACAGTAAAACGTTGGCTGTCACCTAGATTCACAGTTAATGCAAGAAAGGTGCTTTTGATATTGTCACAACTGTTCTGAAAGAATTCTAAATAGAGAGATCTATTAAATAATATTATCCGAATGGGTTTGATGTCAACTGGCTACCAGACAGGCAACATTACTTACTCATTTTTATATCCAGAATCTTATTTACAGTGGTCACTGTTTCAATCTTCACCATACTAAAATGCTGGGGTGTGTAGGTGGTTCTGATTTACTTTTTTAAAGAGACCTGGAAATAGTTTTTCAGACCTTTTTACATACTTCGCACTTCCAGATTTCTGCAATTCTAGAAACTACCTTGGCAATGCTGGCATTGTTTAATCTCTTATTAAGTACAGAATGAATTGAGTGGAACATGTGAGAGCCTCCTGCCCTTATTTCTGCTCCTGGTAAATTCTATTCTGCTGTTTCTTCTCTCCAGCAATTCCGAGTGAATCGGAATTGGTGTATGCACTATAGCATGGTCCTTATTTGGTAATGTTGATACAATTAGACATGTGTTTTCATTTGCTCCCTCGGAATTCACTGTGCATGTGTAATATCAACTGTGCTTTATGTGTCATCCTGTTCACTGGCTGTGTGTCTACTTCACCTTTGGAGACCTAAACCTAGTAAAAAGCATGAATACCAGTGATCCAACATTGCATTGGATCAGGGCTTATACGGGTCTTATGGCAAGTCTGAGGACAACAGCAGCCTACCAGTCACCTACAGGTGGTTCATCAGGGACTCAGTGAAACTCCTGTTTTACCCAGGAGTGCCAAAATCAACCAAAAACAGGAGCCTGATCAAGGAAGTTGCCAGACACAGCTGGTAGATTTGGTTTGGTGGGTTACAAGCTGTTTGAAATACAGCTGGTCCTGTTGCTTTGTCAGCACAAAGAGCCACTGTGATGGCTGATCTCTAGATGGCTGTTTGCTTCATCTGAACCAGATTCAGCGTCATGGGTAGCTGCAGAGGTTGGCCAAGTCAGATGCTGCCCTGGGCCTTTTGGACAGTCATGGGGATTGTAGGGCCCCTCATTGACCCCATTGATAACCCCTCCCCATGCCAGCAAACTGCGGCGTAAGCTATGAGAGCTTAAACATCTCTCACAGGCCAGGCTGTGGCCTTTCTCCGAACCAGCAGCCTCAGGAGGAGGGAGATGGATGTTCCCTGAAATCCTTACAGGGACTGCGTGGAACCCTAAATAAGCTGCTGGGGGCGCAGCTTGAGAGCACCCAGCGATTACATCATCGTTCAGCTCCAGAGCACAGTTACGGAAGCTGCACAGGGCTCCAATATGAGCTGCACATCTTGGCTGGAACACTGAGGAAGGCTGAAACTTGGTTTCTAGTCTACGTGTGGTTGAACTGCCAGGGTGGGAAGTCTTAAATGGCCACAGAGCAACTTCATATACAATTGTGCTTGACTTTTGACTCTCCAAAGAGACTTTCAGAAATCTGTCTCCACACCATCTAGACATAACATGTTTTTGTGGCCAAAAGAGAGACCCCACGTTGTTTTCCTATACAGATGCTTTTGGAGCAGAGCAGGCTGGTAGTGATGGAGGAGGAGGGAAAATGCCCAAGTAATGATAATAATGTCGATGATGATAATAATAGGTAGGCAGGACTCTGAAAAAAATATGGAATTGATGTGGGGCTTGCAGCTGTGGAAAAGTCTTATTGCCCAGGTCTTGGCAAGAGATCAACAGGAGAACTGATTTAGCAGGCAACCTGGTCCCTTTCATCTCCTTCACCCAGGAACAGGCAGCTGGGAGGGCAGAGCCAACTCAGTTGATGCAAGCTGTTGATAGCAGAGAAGGACCTACCATAGCTCTAAATGTATTTATCGGTCTATTACATTTTTTTTTTACCACTCTTCCTCCAAGGAGCTCAGAGTGGTGTACATGGTTCCTCCCCTGTCCTTTTGTCCTCACAACAACCCTGTCAGGTAGATGCTGAGAGATGGTGACTGACCCAAGAAAAGTTCTTGCTCATAATTGGCAGACGTGTATACTGTACCAGTGGTGGGATTCAGGGGGTTTGCCCAGGTTCTATAGAACCGGTTGTTAAATGGCCGGGCCCCGCCCACTCGCTGACCTCAGCTGGCTTCCGTTTTTTTTTTGGCTCCGGCTATGACATCATAGAACCGGTTCTTAATTCATTTGAATCCCACCACTGTACTGTACACCTAGCCTTTCTCCTCCCCCTCACCCCGGTAATGCTCCACATGTGTAATAAATACTGTTTTGTCTGAATGCTATTCGACTCCTCAGATAATTGCTTCCCACTGTCAATATCATTTTTGTAATGGCTTATGAAAAACTGTACGTAAGTTACTGTATATGCTTGTGTGTGTGGAAAGGCATCAATAGACTTCTCTAACTTTTTTTCTTCTTTCTTCTTGTGCTTTTAAAATTTGTGATTTATTTTTTTTTGGCTTTGGGTATTTATTTTATCTCATGAACTTGACTCAGGCATTTGTATTTCTTGTTTTTTGTGAAAAATAATCTTTCAGCTGACAAATAATTACATGGGGTATTTATTGCAGCTTATGGATCTTGACCATCTGGAGGACTTTAACTTTTAATTCTTTTTATAGGCTCACCTGTATTTCAAAATGTGCAACAACACAATTGAAGTCATGTGCCAGCATTTGCCAGTGCTTTATGTTTACATTATTGTTTAATTTAAATTAAAAATGTGTTTACATCTGAGATCTGCTCCCACTATTAACAAGATTTTTATTTCCTGGTCTGCTCAAAATAAGGCAATTTCCTTATTGCACCTGGAATCACTTTTTTTTTTTTGCCTTTTCTCAGATTTTTTTCTGTAATGTGGAAAATAATCTTCATGTATGTGGACTGCTTTGAGCACTAAGGAAGAGGGCTGCATAAATACTTGACATTCTGTCTCGGTTATTGTGTCTTTATGAAAGATATGTAATTGAAATAGTGTAATTGTTGCTATCTTTAGTTCAGCACTAGACTTGAGATTTACTTATGTCACTTTGCTCTGTTCCTGTGTTGCATCCTTTGATATGCACTGTAGGAATAATGCTGCTAATGGAATTTTTCATTCATCCCGCACCACTGTCAATTCTATGCATTTCAGTGGGTGCCCCTTCAGGAGCAAATCTTCAAATGAAAGCTGGTGTAGAATGGAGGCTGCTACCTGGACTCAACAGGTCCACCACAGCCCTTAGTGATGACAGGAGGCCTGTCAGTTGGGAGCTCATCCTACACCCCTCCCACTTAGGTGTGACCAAAGGGGGAAATGACAGGGATATCAGCTAGACCAGCAAAATTACCTTTTGGTAACTGTAGGCTGGCATGAATAAGGCCGTGGTTCTCAAACTTACCTGGGTCACAATACTCCCGCAGCCTCCTCCTGGTTCAGCCAGACATTGCCATCTTGGATCTCATGAGGTTCAAGATGGCAGAGCCTAAGGGCGCAATCCTAACTAGCACTGGAATGGTCAAGTCGACGGGCATGTGCCATATCCAGAGCAAGTTGGGAGCAGGGAGGAACCTCCCAGGGGCAAGGGTACATTCGTGTCCTTACCCTGGGGTAGGTGCCAGCTGCCCCAATGGGCTCCTCGGATCTGCACCTGCTATTTAGCAGGCACAGAGCCAAGGACACCACACAGCCCAAATCGGGGCCGTGTGGCCTGGGGATGGGAGCTTGGCTTCAGCCTAACGGCTGCATTCCAACTCCATCCCCTCCTCAGGTTGACATGTCCCCCAACCTACCCGCCCCCTGCCCAGAAATGCCCTTCCTCGCAGCATCCGGAACTGCTCCAGAGCCAGCTGAATTCCTGGATGGCCCCTTGTACCAACACTGCGTGCTTACATCAGAGCACGGGCAGAAGATTTAGCCGAGAGGGTTAATGCCTCCGTTTGCCCGAAGATAACAACTGAAGATCTCAAGGTCGTGAGCTCGAGACTCCCGGAAGTCTGTGTGAGCGGGAGACCTTGCAAACTGCGGCTGATTAAAAGCTGAGTTTCAGCTGCCTCGTGGGAGGAGAGTGTGCTGAAGTCAGCTGCGTCTCTGGTGAGAGCAGGGAAGCCTCATCAGCCAGCAGACGACAGACGGGTGGCTAAAGAAAGAATAGAAGGCTAAATCCAGAAAGAAAGATCTGTTTGAATGTGGTTCTTGAAAGATAGAACATTCTGTAAATTGTAAAAACCTTCGGGTTTGTGAAAAAGTCTGCCTATGTAAACCGCCTTGAGTTGTAATCATTAGAGAAATCTAGTGACCTTAAGAAAGGCGGTATATAAATACATGTATTATTATTATTATTATTTTATTACATCGGCCCTAGGGCGTACATTGGATTGCGCCCTAAATCTCGTGAGATCCAAAGTGGCAGCATCAAGGAAAAGGTAGAAGGGGTTTGCTAGGGACATCCTGCAGTGCCCCTGTAAGTGTGCTGAGATGATGTCCATGAATATAAGCTGGGAGCTTTTTGTTTGCAGTTTAATTTCAGCTCTAAATCACTTAGGGAAATCACAGTTCTCTTAGCCTTTGCTCCCTTTTTCCTCCGTCTATAATATAAAAATTAATAATACTGGACTCCTTTGGCAGAAATTATAGTTGTAGTAATTGTGGAGATACACGTGAATGTTGGAAATGCACTTCAGAAACTTCAAATTCAGTAGTAGTCACAACTTGTTGAACAACAAAGTGAAGTTACATTATTATTTATAATAATCGCAGGGTAGCATTGTCAATCTATATAATGTGGTAGATGATTTTCTATAGTCCACTTCGACGTACTTTGCAATTCACATTTGCAGATTTCAGTGGACTGAAATATATGGGACTATTGCGGATGCGGGGGAGAACCACAACCTAGACACCCAAGTGAAGAATGGGAAGATGTTTTATTATCAAAGTTGTTCCCATTATGATAATAAAAAGCGTAAAAGCCCTTTGGTTGTTTAAAATCTAACTGGTTTGTTGGAACCTGAGCTGTCACAGGCAAGAGTCTCTTAATCATCGGCTACAGAAAGCCTGGGAAATTTAGCATATATTTATGGTCTGTTCTCTAGTTTTCTCAGCCCAATTTATTGAGGTGATACAGACCTGTTATGCAGGTCTGCCAAATGCTCCAGGATGACAAGCAACCTCTTCTTCCTCCTCACATATGTCCCCTGCTTCAGTCCCTAGTTTGCAGTAACCATAGTTTGTCAAAATGTTCGTCATAGTTCGTTTGAATCCAGGCAAGCTCTAGGTACTACTACGCAGACTTAGCAATCCACTTCAAACCGCAGTTTCCAAGTTAGCAGTAACCATGGCAAACGTTGGGGAGGAGCTAACACGCATTAATAGAACTTAATCTTTACACACATTGTCTAAGGTTCAGTCTTCTGTTTGAAAGAATTTCAGGAAGTGTGAGCTGAGAAAAAGCTCCGCATAGAACCTTGGAGAGTCACTGCCATCACAGTAGACAGGAATGTACTAGATCAGTGGATCCCAAAGTTCTACTCAGGCTCTGGGACCGCAGGTAAGTGTTTGTGGCGTGTGTGTGTCCCAATGGTGCCACAGCAGTCACGGCACTGTGGGAGCCCAGGGGCTTTTTACCTTACCTAGTGGGTTGCACTGGGCCAGAAGGGTCTGGAAGGCCCGCAGCCCCTTCTATGCACCTTCCCGATGCTCAAAATAGAGGATTGGAGCACACCTACACTTTTGCTGTGGGTGGGTGGGGGGAAGCTGCAGGCCTCCCAGACCTTCCCCGTCTCGGAGGCAAATGCAACTTCCCAGTTAAGGTAAAAAGCCCCTGGGTTCCCTCACAGCAGTAATAGCTGCGGTGCCATCAGGACTCCATTAACGGGGAAATGGCCCAGTTCTGGTTCTTAATGGTGAGTTATAACACCATTCTCGGAACTGCTGTGCTAGATGGACCAACTCAACATAAAGCAGGTTCATGTCAATACAGCAAATCAGGAAATACAATGGGAGGAGGAAGTGCGTGAACCTGCAGCACAATTGTGACAACTAGACCATGGTTTGGCCATCTGAATAAGGCCATAGTGACTTTTACAAGTTAATTTTTTCCTACTTAAGTGTTTCAGTCTGTACCTATTTTGGAGTCAAATCTGAACACTATTCAGAGTTCAGAATCAGATGTGAGGGATGCAGGAAAAAAGGAAACCTCTCTTACTCTGCATTCCGATCTCCTTTATAAGTGGGAGCCGAAGTCTATTCCCCAGTGTTTTTAGGTAATCTGCATCTACACAAACGTACTTCCTGAACCTGGCAAATGACAAACAGTTCTTCTGTTATTGAGGTCGGACCTAAGTATCTCATAGGTTCCACTTTTCATTTACAAAAGATAAAATGCAGAAATAAAGAATTACAAGTGTTCTCTCATCTCCTTTCCTTGCTTTTAGAAACACATTGTTAGGAAAAAGGTTTGTACAAGAATTTTGAGTTCATTGATTTGTGGCGGTTATCTAATGGGGTAAGGTAGCAAAAATGTTCCTTTTAAAAATATTCAAAGCCTGGAAAGGTTTCCATTTCCCTTACTGTCCTAAGGTAGGCACTTCCATATACTGCTCCACAGACATGCTCTACCTTCTTAGCATCAGGAATCACATTTTAGAATGACAATCTGTCCAGGAACCACCAAAAGTGATGCCAAGCCGCATTGTGATGGCAGGTCATTGTGACACCAGAGCCTGCTGCTTTCCTAAGAATGCAGCAATAAGTTGGGTTATTTCTCAGCCATTTTCCAATAGCAAAGTGAATCAGAAAGGAAAAAAAGCCTATTTATAACCTTGAAACAAGCAAAACAACCATACAACCCTCTCCCTTTCCAGTTTCCCATCTTTCCACGTTTTCAGTGATGGCTGCTGCCCTAGGTGCTACAAAACCCACCTGAAATTGGCTTGAGAGGGTCCTGACCCACAGTTTGAGAAACACTGCTCTATGTGAAACCTCTGACTCACCAGAGTCAGGTCCCAGGGAATAGCTTGATGCAGAGAGTAAAGAGGCAAACCTGATCAGCTCAGCTCCATGTTTGTCCTTTTTAAACCAGCATTAATGGTTTCTGGCCTTTACAGTTACTATTCCTGTAAAGTCCCTCCCGCTTTGAGCAACAGTGGTCAAAAAAGTCCATTTGGTTTTTCTATTTTGCTCTTAACGGTGAAGAAATGGGCATCTAAACGATTGCTTTGTGGTTTCCTTTAATTGTAGCAAGTGAAAAAATGAATGGGATATTTCAGTGCAGTTTGTGGCTCTTGGACATCTGGCAAGTCATGATCTTGTAATTCATTTTACAGTCCCACCTGTGTTTTAAAATGTACAGCTGTGTAATTGTAGGCATGCAGCAAATCCTCAGCAGGGTTTGCCATTTTTGATTACTTTGGAATTGTGCGTTTGTAAGTGTGTGTTCAGATGGAAATCCTTGCCAAGACTTGCGTGGTACTTAAGTATCCCTGGTGTCTTTTAGACCTTTTATGATGACTCCCCTTTTAATTCTTTGTTCCTCTTATACCCTCTCTTCACTCTATCCAAGACCCTTCAGTGCCCAGGCTAGTTCAAAATCAAGTTGTGCCATCTCCAGATATCACCAAGGAGAGTAAGTGAAGGTTTGCTCTAAGCCCTAGCAGTGAGAGGTCCGACGTGACCTAGTGATCAGAAAGTACTAGTTTTGAATCTAGAATGCCTGACTTGAAGTTTCAAATTGGCTCTGAAACTCATTGGCCAGGCTCTAATGTCAGATTTTGGTTGTTTCAGCTGTGTTGCTTCCCAATTTGATTCAAGGTGTCCGGATGTTACTTTCAAAGCCTTCACACCTTGGGACCAAGATACCTGAAGAATCACCTTCCTCTGTAAGGGTGCAATCCTGAAAGCGCCCTTGGCCAACGCTAGCTGCTTCCCAATGGCACCAATGCTGATGCCAGGCCGCCAACCAGCACTCTTGCATAGGCATTGGTGCCGTTGGGCCAACGCTAGCAGCAGTCTAGTGCCCCTTATGCGCCAGCCAAACTTGGCTGATGTAAGAGCGGTCCTGGGTGGGGGGAGGGCAGGAGGGAGGGAGGACCGGGGCCGGGGGGGGGCAGACCAGGAGGCATGCCAGCCCAGGGAGGGGAGGTGGAGCTGGAATGCACCCAAGCCTCCGTCCCCAGGCTGCGCGGCTCTGATTTGGGCTGTGCTGCGCCTTTGGCTCTATGCCTGCTAAATAGCAGGTGCAGATCCAAGGAGCACATAGGGGAGGCTGGAGCCTACCCTGGGGCAAGGGCGCAAACATTCCCTTGCCCCTGGGAGACTCCTGAGTGCTCCCAACCTGCACTGGATACAGCGCAGTCCTGCTGGCCTTGCTGTTCCAGGGCAAGTTAGGACTGCGCTCTAAGTCTACCGATCCATTAAGATCAGGGAGGGAGGCTATCTTGTGCATCCTGCTGCCTTCTGAAGCTCAGCTAGTGGGGATGTGCATAGTATGAAGGTTCACAGTAGCAGCTGCTAAAATGTAGAATTCCAATCACTTTACTGTTTGTCTGTCTTTCTCTTGCTGATAATCCACTGGTGTATTTAAATGTTTCCTGAACATACTCTGTTTTCTTCCTGACTTGGTTTAGGTGATGAAGCTTGTTTGTCTTGCATGTTTGTTTTATAGTGCAATCCTTTGTATGGTGTTTTTAGTGTAATTGATATTGTAAGCTTGAGTCCCACCAAGAGAGAAGGGTAAGGTATATATATGGGGAGAGAGAGGGGAGTAAGATTAAATATAAATTTCTATTCTCTATCTCCGTCCTGGTTTGTCTATGGTTTGAACAAATGACACTTTCACACACACACACACACACACACACACACACACACACACACACACAC
>JAJKFI010000015.1:15889936-15917258 GCA_029204185.1 Lerista edwardsae | reverse complement strand
TGTGTGTGTGTGTGTGTGTGTGTGTGTGTGTGTGTGTGTGTGTGTGTCCCATTTTCTATCCTACAGACAAAGAAGAACTGGAGGTTGGCCCCCATGTCGTTTACCGTTTTGTCATCTTTAAATTGTAACGCAGTTGTTATTTCTAAGGAACACACAGTAATTGAGGTGAGGGGGGGTCACTTTTTCCTGGTGAAATTCTTTCTTCCTACTTGTGCTTCTTCTCAGCTATGTGAATAGCAGTTCCAAGCACATTGTCTTGAAATCCTGTCAGAATTATATAAACAAGTCGTAACAAAATGTTAGTAGTGCAGCCTAGAGAGAACTAAGAGCAGACTGATTAATCACGATGGCACCCTGTTGCTCTTACAGCACAGATAGCTTTTCTTATGAGCAAAAGGAACGAGTGCGCTGAGGTTTTTCCTTCTCATTTTTGTTGCCATCTCTGCTTTTGTTTCAAAACTGACAAGGGCTTTTCTGAAAACATGGCAAAATGGCTGCCCACGCTGACGGCGCTGTCATGTTCTGAGACGCTTCCATGTAAAATATGCAATGCTCTTCTACCACATGCTAAGCAATGTGAATCAGTTTTGGAGTTGTTGGTATTCCCCTTGAACATCAGCACGTTTACAGGGCTGACAAGTCACATTTCCTGAAGACTCCCAGATGCTTGTTGTGTTGGCTAGTTAAGCAAGGGGCCTCGTTGACACAACTTGGAGGCTGTTTCCACTGCCTGAGGAGCAGGGGGGTGTTCCTCAGAAGTACAGACAGCTTGTGACTAGGCCAGAGTTTGAAGTCTAAAATGGCTGTCACTGCAGTGGTTGTCATTGGACTTAGGAATCCTAGTGCAGTGTTTTACAGTCCTTCCCCGTCATTTCCCCATCTTCGAAAGGTTTTCTTTGGGGTTGCCTGCCCTTGCAATGCTTTTCCCAGGCAAGCTTGATGTCTTTCCAGCATCATTTGCCCACACTTTTAAAACTTTTAGGTCCTAGTTCTCTGTTGATGTTACGTTGTCATGGATTGGTCTGCTGGTTTTGTTCATTTTTGTTAAGTTTTTGATATCCTCTAAGTCACCTTGAAAAGTTTAAAAGTTCAAGAAGGGACATATGGTCACATCTCAACGTAGAGAGGGTCAACCAAGATTCCGTATTTCAGTCAGTTCTAGCCATGGTGGTCTGCACATTGGTAACATTGAGATTGAATTACAGTAATGCACAGAATGTGGGGCTGCCTTTAAAGACCATCCAGAAACTTTCAAGGTGCAAAATGCAGTTGCACGTGTCAATTATCTGGCCCTAGTCACTCTGTTATATGATTGCTATTCCAGCTGCCAGCCTGTTTCAGTGCCCAATTCAAGAGGCAGATGTTGACCTTCAAAGCCTTACCTGGCTTGGGTCCAGGATATCTGAAGGACGAACTACAGCATATTTACTACTACATCATATCAAATTAAACCACTGTACATTGTGTGCCTTCTTCTCCCCATATGAAATTAACTCACCCTTGAGGTTATCTAGAGGGGCCTTTCTTCAGGTATTGTCACGATCTGAAGTTTGTTTGGTAGTTATTTGTGGTAGGGTCTCTTAATGGCACCACAATTATGTGGCACCACGATAGTGGCACCACAGTTATGGAACTTGAGTCAAGACTGGTCCTCAAATATGGGTTGCAGCCTTGGAATGGGAAATGGAAGAAGGCACAGTCACTATCAACCACGCAGGTCAAGGAATGGAGAAAGGCCCTGATGGACGTTTTTCTGATAGCTAATACAACTGTGAAGGTGGAAGTGTGTGGTATGACATTTCAAGGAGGCAACTGCAGCAAGTTGTGTGTTGGGCCAAGTTCATGCAAGGAAGTGCCCGTCTCTTTCTGTGTGTAGTACTCTCTCTGCCTCTCAATCCTTGACTCACAGAGAGGAGAAACAAATTTGTCTCTTTCCCACATTCCTGCGGAATGAATTATAGCCATTTTAACAGGGACTTCAGTCAGGAGTCTTTGTGCTGTCAACACTTACTGCCAACTTTTTTTCATAAACACACCCCACCCTCTGAAAAAAAGTGGGAAGCAGAGCAAGAGTTTTGTATCTAACTGCTTTCTGCAGGCATGCAAACTGAACAGTATTACATAAATTGCAGTGGAAGTCTGCACTGCTTACCCCATTTAACCTATATCAGCGTGAAAGAAAGCAAAGATCCTTGGTGCTAATGGCCAAGACTACCAAAAAAAAGCTCCTTCTGCATCAGCCCCCTGTGAGTGAGCCAAGAGATTAAAGTCGCTACAAAACTGAGAACAGATTTTCATGCTGCCCTTTCGGAAAAGGGGTAACAAGCTTGTGTAAGTCATTCTTGGGTCCGTACGCATGCACAAGCATGTCTTGTGAAGGGGTGATACGTCATATGCCAATTTATCTTATTTGACAGTAAGGTATAGCCTACACGGACAGACTGTCTGTCTTAAGGTCTGTGAGTTGCCAACTGGAATCTGGAGTTGCACAACTCATGGGTTTGTCAGGGAACAAGCTGTCCATGCTACTAATGGACGCTTTCCATTAGGTGCGTTCAAGTTCATACACCATGCAGGAGCAGTTTGTGAAAATGGCTCACCCCAGTTTTCCCAGCTAAAAGAATAAATTGCCACGTTCCCTAATCTGGAACTTGAGTTCCACGCCAAATGCGATATTTCTACATTTCGGCAGCTGTCCAAAACACCAGGTTGAAATCACGAAAACTCACACACAAATTCCAAAACGTTTGCACACAGAGTTGTTTCTAAGGAAGCCACTCGAAATGTTTGCATTTCAGTTGTTTCAAAAGGAGATACTGCAACTGGTCCCACTTTGGAAAAGCCTAATTGAAAGTACTGGAAATTTTTTAACACGACAGGTGCCCACCCTTTTCTATTGTGATATTGCCTTCAAAAAATGCGAAAAGTTCAAAATTGCTTCCTCCAGCAGAAAAGATTGCTTGGGAAACTGGCTGTACCTTTTCTGATATCACTTTAGGAAATACTTGCAGCAGGCCTTAAAATTGCACCTGCAAAAACAGCAGCTGCTTTCTTGCTAAAATGGGTGAAAGGTTAGAAAGGTTTAAATGCTTCCTGCCCCATTGTTTTCAGGGATGCATAGACAAGTTCCTGGAACCCTTGCGTATAAAAAAATCTGTGGGTAATTAAGCCTCCAGATTTCCCTCCCGCTCCACCATCTGAACATCACCAGAGCTGTGCTCAGCTAGTGTCCGGAGGGCTTTTTGAGCCCCGCTGAAGCCATGTGCGGTGGGGCTCAGAATGGGGATTTCCCCCCACCCCACCCTCCAGACATCACTGAAGCTGTGCTCCTCTGGTGTCCGAAGGGCTTTCTGAGTTCCGCCAAGGCCATGTGGGTCCTCCCATGGCCTTGGTGGGTCTCAGAATGGCTGCTTCAGCCGAAAAAGTCACTTCCCAGTTTTTAAGGAAGGCTGGATATGATATTTTTAATGCCTTATAAGGCATAGTGCAGCTCAGAAAAGCCATCTGGGAAGCATCGAAAGACATTAGAAATATCACTTCCTGTTTCCCCCGGAAAATGGGAAGTCACTTTTTCTTTTTGGCTGAAACGGCCATTCTGAGACCTGCCAAGGCCACAGGTGGACCTGCATGGCCTCGGTGGACATCAGAAGAACCTCTGGAGGTGACTAGAGCCCAGCTCCGATCGCCTTCAAAGGCTTCAGATCGAATTTAATCTGGCTCAGCAGGGGTTCAGGAGACTCGCATTGAGTCAAATCCGTGGATGTAAAATCCATGGATATTTAAGCTCAATCGATGTGGTGGTTCTGGTATTGAACTTAGTCCTGGAAGATCCAGATTCAGGGTGCAATCCTGACCTGGAGTTAGACTGGCACAGTTAGGTCAGCAAAATTTGGCCAGCGCAAGGGACATCGTAAAGCGCCTTTGGACCACTCTCGGAGTCAGGGAGGAGGGCGCACGTCTGTCCGTCTTCACTGTTTTTTTAAATTTGTTTTCTGGATTCATTAATTACTTTCATTTTTGTGCTGGGTTCTTCCATTTATTTTAAAAACTGTTTTAAACGCTTAATAAAAAAGTAAAGGGTAGCAGTAAGTAAGGTGTACCAGGTGGGATAGGGGAAGGGGCTGTTAGCAGCAGCATCTTAAAAGCCCTTTGATCACCACTCACCACCACCACTACCACCCAGATGAAACTCATTAGCACAATGCTGTGCCTCTTTTTCATTAGTAAGTACTTTGTCTGGCAGGAGAGAACAGCTAGGTGCTTTGGTGGCTTCACAATTTGCACTACTGCAGTACAACCCAGTCTATCACATTGGGCCATTTGTCCGATATTTATTTAGGCTTAAGTGTACTTTATGCATAACCTTCTAAATTGATTAGTTGGAGAGGCCATTGCTATTTGTCATCTGTGGTGCTTGGCCACACTATTTTTTATGGGTTTTTAAAATCCCTGTAGACAAAAACGTACAGCCTTCATTGCCCCAAGCCTTGATTAATTTTAACTCACCTGCCAGTTTCCTTGATTTCTTGGAGTTGCAGTGTGAACCGTGGAATTTACTCTGGGCTTATCACAGTTGTACTTTGGCTTTTAGCATAGGGCTTAGGCAGGTCTGTTTGCAGTCATTTTAGCCTAGCTGTCAGGGTGTTTAATTCAGCTGAGAAAAATTACTCGGCGCTGATGACAAACTGTCTCTTAAATGCCTTCAGAGAGTATTTATTGCTAGCAAAGAAACATAGCTACAAACCCTGCAACTTTGTCCCAAATGCAGGAAACAAAGCCTTATCTGTGCTTCTGTTTGCAGTAGGAACATAAGCGATAACCTCTTGTTTGTGCCGATACATACCTGATAAGAGGCGAAGATGGATGGAATGCTGGTTCTGTCTTGTATTACTGTTGTGCTTCAAAATAATTATCATTCAAAAGAAAGGGATATGGGTGTCGCGGTCCATATGGCATCAAGATTCTTCCTTTGGTTGGAACCAATATCTCCCGAGTCTGGTAGACAGGAGCCTACTTGGGTGTTGGTTGATACAACTGGTTTTTCTGACGGTGGCTCCGTCTTGTCCTTGCCTTCCTTAGAAGGGTTGATACTAAATACTTCAGTGTTTCTTCAGCATTCAGGGCTTTCTAAACATGCATTAGCAGTAAGGGACTTCTTGAGATTGAACACTACATTTCAGTGGTTTTTCAAGTGTTCAACCTTCAAAGTTCCCTTTCCTCACCTGTTCTTCTGATAAATTCCATAACATGCACAAGTTAGTGCTGAGGTCAGTGAGAAATCTAGGAACTCTGAAGAACACTGCTTAAACCCAATAGGTCAATATGCATTATATTAGGAACTGTTAATAAGCCCCAGCTTGCACTACTTTGGATGTTTCCTTTCTGCTGCAAGTTGATCTGTTGGCACTGTCTTAATATTATTGCAGGAGATAACTTTCTGTATTGACTCCTATCTCATTCAGGGACTGAAGGTTCAGTCTGATTGCTCACAAATGACAAATGCCCCCCTTTCCCCCTCTTCCTTCATCAAAGCAGTCTGCCACTCCCTCTCCCACCACTGCTGTTGTGACGTTTGACCCTGTACATCATTTGTTTCAGTCTTCCTTCTGTATTTTTCAAGATATTTTGAAATCTGTTCCAGCGCTACAGGATAGAAAGAGCACAGATTCTGCATTGGTTTTCCTTTGAAAGGAAACAGTTTTGCAGCGCAGAACTTTCCAGATCCAAAATTATTTCTCAGTGTGAATAAATGCCAATGTTGGCCAGTGCTGCTTCATGCCAAATGTTGTGTTGAACCAAGTTGCCATGTCTGAACTGACCTTTACTTGACCTTGAACACACTCTTAATGTTATCTTTTAAAGCACTCAGCCCCTGCAACTGGTTCTATCCATTAGGAGCAGGATCTTCATGGTCCTGAATGCCCTCTGCTCTCTTTGATTTTGATGAGTAGAGCTTCCTAATGCTCTTGGAGTGCAGTGGCCTGTTGTGGTTTTGGATATTTTGCATTTTGTTTCCATCACAGATGAACAAAGTCCATTTCCACAGTAAATAGGGGTTCCATTAAAAAAAATGGGACAGGCCTTTGTTTTTAATACTTTTCCTTGTCCCAGTTTCCATGGTAATGGGAATGTGTGTGCTCCTCTTTCTCTTTTTCTCTAGCTGAACATGTGCTTTATTTTAGCCCGCATGTATTGGTTGCATTTGTTCCTCGAAAGAGCGCAGTGGAGGCTATTTTCTTTTCAGAATGAAATTGGGATAGCTTTCTTCATCCATGTTATTATTATTATTAGTGGATTTACTTGGAGCATCTTATTCTTGTATTAAAAATGTTTTAATAGCATTTTCAAACCTTTAATCAAAAAGAGCTAGAGGCAGGAGGAGTCTATCAAGATCTATCCCCCTTTTCTTGGATCAACATGCCCCTTGAGGCCCCTCAGACCTGTCAGCCAAATATGCCAACCAAATAGATAATGTGTGTCCGAGGAGACCCATTGGGAGCTGTGTGGTAAGAAAATATAATTTTTACTTGCCTCTCCTGCGCTATAGCCATGGTCATGTGTGTGTCCCCCACAATAGTATGCAGCCCATGCTCTGCCAGTGAGAGATTGGATTGGACTCTGAGAGCGCAATTCTATACTAAGCTGGCCTAGTAAGGCCGACATATCAGGGCTGTATCCTAAAGCCCATTAGGAGGCAGCAGCAGCAACAACGTCCAGGACAAGAGGAGGTTTTCCCCTTACACCTGCGTAAGCCCCGGTTGCCCCTATGGGCCTGCTCGGATCTGCACCTGCTGCTTTGCAGGCGCAGAGGAACATGTGCGGAAGCGGCCCGAATTGTGGCCGCCATGGCCGGGGACAGGCGTTCGGATTTGGCACAACAGCCGTCCTGCATCACAAATGCATCACAATAACTGTATCCGCCCACTACGCCACCCAGTTACGCCCCCTCTGGAACGCCCTCGTGGCGGCCCTGCGCCGACTGAGCTACGCCGACGCTTGGCTGGCGCATGACCGGCGCTGCCAACGGTTGTGGCAGCACCTGAGCGCCAGCACTGCTGCTTGCGCCGGTCCAGCACCACAGCGCCATCGCAGATGCGCTTTACGGCACATTTGTGGCAGCGTTCGGCTGGCGCAAGAGCTTGGCACCGGCGCAAAGGGGGTATAGGATTGCGCTATGAGTCTCTCGTCTATAATACTGAGATAGTATTTTACAGGAGAGTTGTAAGATATAAGAATATGTGAAGTGTTATGAGAACTTGAGAAAAGTGTGATGGCGTTTCTATTATTATTGTAGCATCCAGTTCTGAACACGTTTCTATCAGGTTTCTGTCATATGAGAGGTAGCTGAGTGATCTTTGTCCAGGTGAAATGCTCATTGAAGGAATTAAGGAATGGTTAGATTAAGTCACAATGGAATTGTTGCTGTGTGTGAACACAACAGAAGTGATTAACACTTCTGCGGTTCCTGTTAAGGTGGAAAGAGTGAAGCAGATGAAAGGGTACAGGAAATTATATTTCCTGTAATATTTCTCCCTAGGACAGAACAGCCTTTTACAATATGGTAGGAGGGCAGATTGCATTACTTTCTATCACTAGAGGTGTTTCGTTTCCGATGAGTCAACTTGGATTACAGTCTAAGGGCTCAATCCTAACCAACTTTCCAGCACTGACATAGCTGTGCCAAAAGGGCATGTGCTGTATCCTGCGGTTGGTGGGCAGTCATGGAGGCCTCCTCAAGGTCAGGGAATGTCTGTTCCCTTACCTCAGAGCCGCATTGCCCTTACCCGGGTGCTGGAAAGTTGGTTAGGATTGCACCTCACGTCTTACTAAACATAACAGTCATACTTCTGAGTAAGGGAAATAGAACTGTTTCAAACACGCTTGCCTATCACTATCCAACACAATGTTTTAAGATTTGGGATAAAATTGGAAGATTGTTTTTCAAAGCAGATGAAGAACTTAATGCGTGTTACCATTTTTGGAAGAATTTTTCAAAGAATATTTTGTATTCTGAGTACAGTGTAAATACTCACTTCTTATCCTCTTGCTTTATTTTTCAAGAATTTTCCCCAGAGAATATCTTCTTCAGCAGATCCACCTGTATTCCCTTGCAGACCTACAACAGGTAAGCACCTTCAGTTAGTCCTGATGTTGCACATTATGTAGTTTGCTAGTTCCAGTGTTTCCAAACCATGTCTTGGTGAGCCATTCCAGGCTGGGGAGGACATATTTTAAACACTCCTAAAATAGTTCCTAATATCTTACTTGTATTGCAAACATTGTTGCCAATATTTTATAAATGCTTTTATTGCTAATGATACACATTTTGGGAAATGCGAATAAAAAGTGGAATGACTTTTTCCACATTGGTGCGTTTTCATCCTCAAAGAGCTATGTGGATGTACTTACAAAACACATTACAGGGGACCCTCATTATCCATAGGCTTCGATTCCAGAAACCCACATGGATAAGGAAAACTGCAGATATTCAAATCTGCGGTTTTCCAGTCCTCCCCCCTTCAAGCCTGACCAGAGCTTATCTCAGGTGGGGTCTGGAAGCATGCATGTCCACCCTGAGGCCTCTGCAAGCTTCAGAATGAAGCCTGGAGCCAAAACAAACAAAAAAGACTTCCGGTTTTCAATGAAAACCGGATGTTTCCTTTGAATGGATCTGGGTTCTATAAACGTTAAAGTAGTTGAATTGTAACTGCTGCTGGAACTTCAGGGAGCATTGCAGGGATAGTTAATTCTGTCTTGTATGCCATATAAACTTGTAACAATAGCCAGTGGTTCCCAAAATTTTTCAACTGGCAGCTCCCTTGGCTTCTCCCTGGGTCATTGGCCGTGGCTCCCTATTAGGGTTACAATCCTATACATGGTACTGTATCGGGCAGTGGTTTTTTTTAATGAGGATTCTGCGGCTCCCCTGGCTGGTTTCCACACCTCCCTGGGGAGCCACGGCTCACAGTTTGGGAACCACCGCAATAGGGAGAAGCCCATGGAGATGCACATTTTTAAAGCCACAATGTCTTGTCTGCCAGCGAAGTTCTGTGATGGGGACAAAGTCATTGTTAAAGGGAGAAGCCAGAGAGCCGAAGTCTTTGTGACTCTTTCTGATATGGGGCCAGTGCCTTGTTCTTTAAATAATAAGGCTGTAGAACTGCAAGCAGCTTAAACTGGGAATGGTAGACTTCCTGCCTGCTAGTCTGTTCACCCCCAATGCCTTGTAAGCTGCTTAGTTCCAGATCTTGATGGTGGAAGTTAAGAAGCAAACAATCAGCTTATCAAACTGTAACTGTCTTCAGTGAGGGGGTGGCAGTGAGGGCTTGCAAAAGTCAAATTACATTCATTCGTTTAGCAGCTCTTCTAATGTTTCTTTGAGTTGATGCATTATTTCCCTCTTTCTGTGCACCCCAAATCTGTCATCATGTAATTCAATTACTGTTGCTGGTCCATTAAACTAGATTTTGCCTTTAATCCAGATCTTGTATTGGATTCCATACAGCTCTTAGTGGTACAGTCAATGTCATACAACAGTGGTTCCCAAACTGTGGGTTGGGACCCACTGGTGAGTCGCGAATTGATTTTTGGTGGGTTGACAAAGTGTAATGGAAAGATCAGATAACTGCTTCAAGCCCTGATTTTTGAAATGATCAGATACTGTAGCTGCTGTTTACCCTGCAAAGAGCTCAGCTCCTGCAGTTTGCAAGATAGCTGCTAACTGCCCTTCAGGTTTGCAAGCTTGGTTAATCTAGGGAGATAAATGTTTGACTTATCTTCCTATATCTCCCAGAAAAAAGAGCTCCCCATTTACTTATAAATAAATAATAAAATATTCCTTTCTAGATCTCCTTTTTTAAAGGTCTGGTAAAGCAAGGCGGGTCCCGAAAGTATGTCATTTTAAAAAGTGTCACCCTAAAAAGCTTGCTGTCCTACAGCATTCAATGCCTTTTTAACATTGGTCCAATGAAAAATAGCTATACCTAACGTCCGATAAAATCTAAAGAACCCAAGTGTGTCATGTTGATTTTCTTGGGTCTTACATGTGAGAAGCTTTCTGAATTGGATTCCTTATCTTTATTGACGTTTTGTAGTAACACACCTATCTGCTATTCATTATTTCTTGAATGAAATAGATTGATAACTGTCATACTGTAATAAACTGCTTTATCTGTAAGCCTAGGTAGGTCTGTAGATTGATTTTTATATGTTTCTATATCTTTCTGTGTGATTATAGTCGTGCAAGCTAATGGACAATTTTTAAAAGCATTTTATTAAGGTTTAAACTGTAATGTATAAAGCATTGATAATATATTCATGCTGAAGCATAAGTATAAACTAATGGACAGTAATATATCACATTACAGTATCAATTAAAAAAAACCAAAAATTACAAAAATAAAATACAGTAGCTCTTAAGCAGCTTTTCATCTTTACAATAGGCACATCAATATAGTGTATTTTGTAAAGAGCCCATAATAGATAATTTTAATCTTTTGTGAAGAGGTGTTTCCAATTATTCACATAATTAGTTAATTTAGCAGCTTGCTTGCAGACTGTAGCATGATAAGACATTCTTGTGCCGGAGTGTTTTCAAACTTCCATTAGAAGGTTACCAATATCTTGGCTGTTACCACTCTGTTCTCAGTTAGCTGGTGAGTTTCAGTTCTTTCAGTGTCTTTCATATATCTCAGCATAATATCTTACAAATTTAAAGATAAGTTGAAACCACTTGTTCTAGGAATGTGTCGGTTTATTTGGGGGCATTCCCACCATAATTTTTCATGCAGTGCTCTGCAAGCCACAAAACAACCCTATTCTGTCTTGGTTACACCTTCATAGTAGCGTCCCTAGAGCTGTTTTGCAAGGAGCCTTACCTTGTCATGTAACCTGCTCCTCTCCGTCAGCCTCCTAGTTAAGTCTTTGCGGAGAAAGCAACACCTCTCTGCATTGCCTACTGGCTGCAACTGCTTGCAAGAGAGAGGAATGGTTTACACGGCAAGGTAAGGCTTCTTGCAAAACTTAGCGCCCCATCCCACACTAGGGTCGGCGCTAAGGCAACACGATTGGCGCTGCAGACACCCGCGCTGAGCCTCTCTCGCACTGAATGAAGCCGGTCAGCACAAGGGAGGCTCCATGCCGAGGCGGCATGGGGATTGGAGGGAGGGAAGGAGGCATGGGCGGGACCTTGGCGGGCTTGGAAGGTGGCTGTACGGCTATATCCTCAGCCCGTCAGCGAGGCTGCGCAGCCCCGACTTGGGCCACACGGTCTCCTTGGATCTGTGCCTACTCCTTCGTGGGTTGAATTGTGCCCTTGTTTTATTTTTTTAAAGCATCCTTACCAGGGGTGACAAAGTTGTGTCATGCAGCGGGTAAATTAGCATTCATGATGTCTGTTGTGGGCTGGGAGTGATATCATCAAGTAGGAAATGATGTCATTAAGCAGACCATGACTAGAAATAAGCATTCTTTCTCACTTAGGAACTCATTATCTGCAAAGGAGAGGAAATACCCAAATCTTGATAACATTTTCAAGGTGAAGGTAAAGGTTTCCCTACGACCAAATGGTCTAGTCATGACCAACTGTAGGGGGTGGAGCTCATCTCCGTTTCTAAACCTGTAGAGCCAGCGTTTGTCCGAGGAAAAACTTCCATGGTCAGGTGGCCAGCATGACTGTATGTCGTAGCGCACGGAATGCTGTTACCTTCCGACCAAAGTGGTCCCGTCTTCCCCATGGGGCGGGGAAGACGGCGAAACGGACTGGGACGCAACAGGCGGGCTGCCGCTCACCCGTTCCTCTCGCCCAGCGTTCCGGCTGAATGACAATGCTGGCCGTAGCGCGCAGAACGCCGTTACCTTCCCACCGAAGTGGTCCCTATTTATCTACTTGCATTTTTTCAGGTGCTTTCAAACTGCTAGGTTGGCAGGAGCTGGGACAAGCAACGGGAGCTCACTCCGTCACACAGTCTTGAACTCCCAACCTTCTGGTCGGAAAGCCCAGCAGCAGCGGTTTAACCCACTGCGCCACCACGTCTCTTGTGTTGTATAGTGCCTTGTAATTGAAGGGCCATAGAACAAAATGAAGCTGTGTTCCCCCTCCCCTTGCAGCATGCACACACAGGTAATTGGATGTCTGTAAGCACTCTGCATGTCCTCATCCAGCTGTCCCAAATCTGCTCTGTCAGGGAACACAAATTCTAGGCTTGGTGATGGTGACCCAGGAGATGCGCATAGTGTGGAATGAACTGGAACATTGAATGCATGGGCTTTGCTCTGCCACATGGACTCCCCACAGGGACTATGCCTGCCATTGGAAACCTATAGATTTCCCTCCAACTGATGTGTGTGTTTTTTATAGTAATCATTTTAGTGAGTTATTAATTTCCATTTGTTCTTAATGATTATTTTTCTTCTGGTAGGGTTGTCTGGGTCAGAATAGTTTCAGTTGTGTGGCACAGAAAAGTATAGCAGTATTTGAAAGGATAAATCTTCTTTTCTGTGTTCTTTCTGAAGAGGTTTTATTGATACCCTAGGGGACATATTTTTTTTTCCATATAAAATACAATACTTTGGAATCTAAACAAATAGCAAGATCAAATAGCATAAGAATAAAAGAAAATGCATTCCAGTTTTAAGGCTGCAAACCTTCCCAGCCAGCAGAGATGTGAAGATGGCTGCTTATCAAAATCTTTCTGAGTTTTTTCCATGGAGAAAATCAAAGCCAATAGAAGTCAAAGCTTCTTCATATTTTGAGCTGCAGATTGGTCGGTTCAATTCCTTTGGCCAGGAAATACATCTGGGTCCTTTTATGAACCAAAGCATAGATTTATAGATTTAATCAATAATACCATGACTGTTGTGTGTTTTTAAAATTGATGACCCAAGACGGCTAGCACTCAATTAAAAACCATTTGAAGACCATCCAGCAAGAAAACAATAGCAGCAATAATAGCAATTAGAAAAAAAAAACAAAACCAGAATTTCTAAGGAACATTAGAAAAGGCTTGCTGAAAAAGCAAGGACCTCAGCCTACCCTGGAGCACCAGTAGAGAGGGACCTATCACACGTGACAGATAAGAGGAGAGGGTCCCATGTTGTGGGAGTTACCTGGGAGAAGGCCCTCTGCTGTATCACTGCCACTCAAACCTCAGAAGTTGGCAGAACGCATAGGTGGGCCTCCCTAAAAGTTTGTATGAGGACAGGTTTAGGGGGAGAAATGCTGCCGTTAAGACACCTTGGACTTAAACCAATCCTATCCAACTTTCCAGCGCTGATACAGCTGTAATGCAGCCATAAAGAGTAACAAATATAAGGTAAGGGAGCAAACTAGAGGATGTCTCTGTGACTCCCTTCTCCTCCTGGTAGGACACAACACACACCCCAATGATACAGTTGTGACCGCACTGGAAAGCTGGATAGGATTGGGCCCTTAGAGCTTTAAAAGTAATAGCCAGTACCTTAAATCTGTGCTTCCATAAGTGTGGGTCACGACCCACCAATGGGAAGCAGAACTAGGCGGTTCCCCCTTAAGGGGAATGGCCCAGTTTTGGGTGTTCTGACGGCGCTGCAGCAATTGCGGAGCAGTGAGCACACTGGGTCATTTTAGTGTACCTGGGGGGGTCGAGGGGGCCTTTGACAGGGTTGGGGAGGCCCGCAGCCCCCTCTGCGGGTCTTCCTGAAGTGAAGAAAAGCTCCGTTAGAATGACCCGCACTGCATGCTGTTGCACACTGCACGATCACTGCACGCTGTCTAATGCATAGTTTTCGGGGTCGCTGAGATGAACGGTGACACTCCCGATGCCGTTTAAGTCCACGTTCAGCCCCCATCAGCATGCCCGACATTTGTGTCAAATCCATAGTTTTCGGGGTCGCTAGTGACTGGTGACAGTCTCGATGACAATTAAGCCCAAGTGGAGTGGAATAGAACGAATAGAACTCTGTAGAACCTTCTGGAAATTTGTAGAAATCATTATGCCCCGGTCTTGGACTCCAATCAAATACGTGCCATGTTACCAGGCATAGTCACTGAATACAAATCTATTGATACCGTAGTAGATGCCTATGAGGTCGTCAATTTCCCATCAGACTTCCTCAACTCACTTGATCCGGCTGGATTGCCACCACATCGTCTTTGACTTACAGTGGGATCTCCAATTATTTTACTACGGAACCTCGACCCGCCAAATCTTTGCAACGGCATAAAGCAGTGTGTCAAGAAAATGCTGGGTACTGTAATTGAAGCAACTGTCTTAACAGGAAAGGGAGAGGGTGAAACAGTTTCTATCCCACGGATACCATTCATTCTGACGGATCTCCCTTTTAACTTTAAGAGATTGCAATTTCCAGTGAGACTTGCATTCTCGATCACGATCAACAAGTCACAGGGGCAGTCCATTAGGTACTGCGGAGTGGATTTCAGATCTCCATGTTTCTCCCACAGACAACTTTATGTTGCTTGCTACACCCTTGCTAAGGGTGGGGTCACCCAAGAATTTATTTATTCTTGCTCCTGGAGGTGAAACTAAAAATGCTGTTTATAATCAAGTTTCGAGTTATGTTAATATTATAGTGAATTTGTAAAAGATTTCACTTTTTAATTTTTATACTGTACTTATACTTTTAATTGTCATAAAATTACTTTGATTTTACACTATAGATAGAATTCATTCCTTTTCCTGTCTAATAGAAGCTTGGGATAAATAAATACCTGGGCAACGCCGGGTAAGGACAAGCTAGTTTACTATAAAGAGAACCAGCTTTCCCTTGTGGTGAGTGAAATTGTGTGAACGTGATACGCAAGGTGAATTAAAAAACTGCTGGACGAACAGGTGTTTTTCCCAAGGTGGTAGTTTTTTCAGTGCAATTATGGGACAATCGAAGATAAATTCAATGCATAATAGCCTTCATGCTTCTGTGCTCAGTGAAAAGAACAATGTAATACAAAAGGGAAGGTGTAAAGTAAGAGGAACTTAATTTTGGAAACCTGTCAAACTACCAGTAACGCCATTAGTTCCTCTCATGATTCAGAAAGCACCTTGAGTGCAAATAAAATGCCACAGCAGGCCTGATCTTTAATCAAAGAAACAACTGGTTGAGATTTTTTTTGTTCCGGTCACACAAAGATACTTTAAAAATATAACAAAAACAGTTCTCTCATCACAACGCCCAATTAGTGCAGCCAGGTTTACCGCAGATCCAGCTTCTTTCTAAATGGATAGCCCTTCTCCACCATTATTGTATCCTATTTGTTCAAAATGTGTTATTTATTTACTTGAAGAATGTATACTATACCCCGACTTTTCCATGCCAAAGCAAATGCCCATGGCGGCTTACAGAGCTACATCATAAAAGTACAATGAAACAAACGAAAAGTTAAAAAAAAAAAACGAAAATCAACGCAACGAAACATCAACATTAAACACACACAGAGCTCAATCGTAATCTGTGCTGGAAAAGGCAAGCCAGTTGGCCTGCACTGTATCTGATGCAGGTTGGGACTGGGCGGAAGCCTCCATTCGTCCCCTTACTCTGGGGTAGGTGCCAACCACCCCAATGGGGCTGCTTGGATCTGTCCCTGCTGTTTAGCAGGCGCCAGTCTGAGCCCATGGTGGTGCCCAGTGATAGGGGTTTGGATGCTAACGGCCACAGCCAAACTCCACCCCCTTCCCTGGGCCACCCCCCTGCCAGAATGCCCTCCCACTGCCTCATTCTGCCCTCCCTCCTGCGTTCCCCTTGCCCGGAACAGGTCCTGCGTCAGCTGAACTTGGACAGCGCAGGAACGGTGAACCAGGCGCCGGAGCACTGCAGTGTCAACGGAAGCACCTGCATTGGCTCTGCACACCTTGCTCTGGCGCGAACATGACGTCTCCTCATGCCATGTGGGGGTACAATTGTCCAGGCGAGCGGTCAAGCTATAACACTATTCCTTAGGCACAGAGGGTAAATATCCAACCATCATCCAAATGCCTTACAAAATGGAGCGGTTTTGAGCCCTCTCCGAAAAGTCAAAAATCCCTGTGTGCTTCATTTTTTATAGCTACCACCCGGACAAAAATGGCGCAATGCTTATTATTAGTGGAGTGGGGAATAGTATGTAATATTTAATAAATTCTTTCAAGAGTTCCTGGTGTGGGGTTGTATCCCAAAGGAAATGAATCCTGTCTGAATCCCATTGCTTCATTGGTGCATAGTCAGAATTCATTTTCTTGGGATGTAATTCATGCACAGGTAAGAATCCATTGCCTTTATAGTAGTGCAACCTTGCAAATAAAATGACCGAAGTTTCTAGCCCACAAAAACGTCTACTAGCCTGCCCAGCCACACACAGCTGTAGAAGTCATTTCTGGTCAAAGAAGGTCATCACTTTTTGTTAAGTTGCAATTCCCAGTTGCCCGGGGAGAGTCTTTTTCACTACAGCCACCCTGGTGAGTAACTGATTTCAAGGGTGTGGTAATTAGCAATATTTGGCATCTCTGTTTAGGTTTCTAGATTACACCTCTACGGAACGAAGGGTTCAGACCTTGGATTTTCTTTAGTTAGCCTACACTAATACAGCCACCTGTAGAAGGAATGCTTGATCTCCATGGTTAATAAAATCAGAACAGGTCAAATGTGCAGGGGGCCATGTAGAGCTTGTGTGTGCCACAGAGACTGCATTGTGTTAGGGCTCAATTCAGAGCCTTCCAGCACAAGCAGTACAAGCGTACCGCTTGCACCAGTGCCGTCAAAGTGCCATAAAGCACGTGCAACACAGGCGGTAAGCTCTTACCGCCTGCTCTGTGGCTCCTCCAGCCCCTTGCCCCCCGGAGGCAGCGATGCAACATCAGCAAAGGTAAGGTTATCCTTCACTGCTGTTGCGTGGATTTTGGATGGGACGGGAGGACGTTCCTAGGTGGGGGAGGGGAGGGGCAACCTCACAAGGTGGTGGGACCCTGCGGTGGCTTCCACTACTGGATCTTATCCCTGGCGGAGGTCTGAGCAGCCCGACATTGGGCTGCTCAAATCCCTGCCAGCAAAATAGTTGGCGGTGAGCCGATGGGCCCCATTGCTGGCAGTGGGTCTTTCCCTAGGGAAAAGGGACGAACATCTCCTGGGGAGGCCCCAGCAGCTGCCTTTTGGTTACCGGTATGTCCACAGTGGCCAGGCAGTTCTGGATTGGGCTGCCCATCACAAACAATTCTTAAAACAGTTGTCAGAGCGCAATCCTATACTGTGCTGGAATGACAAGGCCGAGAGCCCTGTGCCATATCCGGAGCAGTATAGGTGAGGCTGGAGCCTCTTTGCGCTTCTCAGACCTGTGCCTGCTAAACAGATCCAAGGAAATCTGTGGCCTCCCAACTGGGTTTAGGATTCAGCTGTATGTCTGAATCCCAAGCCCGCCCCCCCTCCCGGGCTGGCTGGCACCATTTTGGTGCAAGAGAGGGAGTGTGAGGGGGGAGGGCATATCTGGGTGGGTGTGCCCAGCTATGTGGGGGGGGGACATAGCACTTTCCTTGCGCCAGCCGGCTTTAGCTGGCACAAGAGAGGCACAGTGCGGGCGCAACAGGACCACCGCTGCCTGCAGCACCGGTCCCATTGCCTTAGCGCCAACATAGGGGTGCCGCTTTGTGCCCCTGCATCGGCGCTAACTGTGCAGCGTTGACGCAACGATGTTGCGTTGATGCAACGCTTCTAATAGGATTGCGCTGCCCGTCACTATTCTGTGTTACTGGTTCTTTATGAACGGCTGTTGTTGGTTTTAGGTTGTTCTATTTTTCCTTTAACGTTGCAGCAGGATACTGCTTGAAAGGCTCCTGAATTGAAATTCAGTGTTATCTTGCTCCAGTGTTCTTATAGTGATAGTCACTGAGATGCTATGTACAGACCAAATGCTTCCTGTTTTATCCTGCAAGTCCTGGAACTATGGAAGGAATAAATTTTATTTTATTTTTTATATTTATTTTTCTGCTTTTAAAACAAAACACCAAGCTCCTCTTCCTACCTTCTTCTCCCAACCAGCAAACATAATTGCTATGCGATTCACCTGTCTCAGCATACCAGTGGAAAGCCCCCCTGTTCCTGGACTGAGCTTTAATTTGCCATCTGACACTGTTTGGGCTGGGAAAGGCCTCCAGCATTTTCTTCTGTCTTCGTCCTGGCCTTAGGTCTGTGGCCACCCACGCATTTTGAATACCTGAAAGCACACCATGGACTGATCCAGACTGATCACGGCAGGGCTTTGAAAGCCCACTAAGGAAAATTAGTGAGATGGTAATCTGGACTCCATGCTGGGGGGGATTTCAATCTGACATGAACTCAGTTGGATCTGTCAGCAAGTAGTAAGCCGGGATAGATTTCCTAAATTGCTCCAAACACGTTAAAGCATCACTCGGCCTGCATAGAGGACTTAAATGGCATTGTCATTGCCGGAGTTCAGCTGTTTGGTACATTTCCTGCTTACGATTGGGTTGCCACTCTGAATGTATTCCACATGCAACATTTAGCTTCCTTATTGCTAGTGCAGTGGTTCCATAACTGTAGGGTAATGACCCACCAGGGAACTGGAAATGGGCCGTTTCCCCTTAAAGGGGGTGGCCCAGAAATTAGTACCTGAAAGAGTCACAACAGTTGTGGTGCTGTGGGGACTAAGGGGCATTTCACCTTACCTGGGGGTGTGCAGCCCCCTCTGTTAGCCTCCTTGCAGCAGCACAGAGCTTTGATTGCTGATAGTTCCAAGTAGGACTGTTTTTGCAGTCTTGCTTCCTCAGAAATTGTAGTTTCTCCTCAGTTTGGTTCTCCTCCTTGGTTCTTCTTCCTAAAGCTATTGTGCCTGTAAGGTTCTATTCCCTCTGCCATTCAAGCTCAGTTGCTTCCCATCACATAATTCTCCAGCCCAGAGAGAGAGAGAGAGAGAGAGAGAGAGAGAGAGAATGCAAGATTTTTGTATGCCTGCATTTCCTGGCTGAGGCTAGTATCAGACACAAAACAAACAACCTTCTAGGAGCAGCCAGTACTTCTGTTGTGTGTGTATATAATTTTCCAAGTTGCTGACAAGCACAGCCTGTGTTTAGTGGTTGCCAGATAGACCACTTTGTATCCTCAGCAGTTAGTGAAGGAAGAGATGCTACGTCCGAGGGTGGCGACAAAAACGGTGTCAGATGAGCAGGCACCAACCAAGAGCCACTTTTCATCTAAGAGCCACTTCATGCCTTACATTTTTAGGTTTCCACTGAAAATATTTTAAGCATATGCTTAAAATATGTGTATAAATGTAAGAAATACATGTTTGGAGAAGAGAGTTGGCTATGTTAAACATACTTTAGACTTAATTATTGTGAGATTTTAAAAAAATTGTGTTCCCTTTGCAACAACTCAGCAACCATGAGCGAAATGCAAATTTCTTCTTTGCAAATGTTTTTCTCATGAATGCAGATGTGGGAACAAATCTCTCATTTCTGCAAAAACCCAGCACAACGTAATATTCTATAATCACTTCCTGTACTGGACAGTATTCCTTGTTTGTTGCAAACTTTATGGTAACAATCATTAGGTTGTACCCTGATAAAGTTCAGATTCTTATGTGTTGTTGAAATTCATGGGAGTTAGTACCAACTAACTTTTTGCATTCATTTGCATAGTGATTAGTTATGGCTAACTTTATCAGCATACAATCCATACACTTATTTATTAAATACTTTGGCCACCTCATGAGAAGAGAGAAAGACCCTCATGCTTGGAAAGAACGAAGGCAAAAGGAGAAGGGGGCGGCAGAGGATGAGATGGTTAGTGTCACTGACGCGATGAACATGAAATTGGGCGAACTCCGGAAGCTAGTGGAGGACAGGGAGGCCTGGCGTGCTGTGGTCCATGGGGTCGCGAAGAGTTGGACACGACTTAGCGACTGAACAACAACACAACCCAATTTAATATATTAAACTAGCCTTTTCACTATCATTAGTTTGAAAGCTGACTCTGTAGTTTGACCTAAAACAATTCAGAGGGATTACCAAAACTGCAGCCAAGTCTCCTGCCAATTTACAGCTCAATCCAGAACTGCCTGGCCACCATGGTGGCATAAGTAGCCAAAAGGCCATTGCTGCGTCAAGCGGCAGTGAGGCAGCTGCTAGAGTCTCCCCGAAAGAAGGGGACGTTAGTCCCCTTTCCCCAGGGAAAGCCGCATCACCCGCAATGGGGCTCCTTGGCTCACCGCCGGCTATTTTGTGAGTGGTGAATCAAGCAGCCCCATGTTGGGCTGTCCGGACCTCTGCTGGGGATAAGATATGGTGGTGAAAGCCACCGGCAGGTCCCACCACTGCACAAGACTGCCCCGCCCCCACCCAGGAACTCTCTCCAGCCCCACCTAGAATCCCTGCAACACCGGCGAGGGGTAACCTTGCCTCTCGCTGATATTGCGTCACCACCTCCGGGTAGTGACGGGCTGGCGATGCCACAGCATGGGCGGTAAGAGCTTACCCGCCGCGTTGCACATGCCTCACGGTATGTTTATGACACCAGCATGAGCAGTACAGTCATACCGCTCACATTGGAGGGGTTCATGATTGGGCCCGTAGAGTATGGTGTCTAGAAAAGTAAAGAAAAAATCATACAAATATATATTCAAGTTAGTCACACCACGTAATGTAGCTGAAGATTTGGTGGTTCTTGCCAATCTAGTGGATTGTACAATCCAGCTCACAACAATGATCAAAACTACCAATTAAAAAACCCTTGTGCATGGCTCCGGTGTGCACACTTTGGATACTTCTAAGAGAAGGAAACGGCCCTCTTCACTGCCATGCAGGTTACTGACATTCTTAAAAGTTGATTGGCTCCTGCAGCCTTTGGCCTTTAAAAACAGTCTACTTCCTTTTGGCAAATTTGGAAGCACACTGGAATGTGACTGAAATCACCCACTGCACTGCCTGCATGAACTTAATGTCCGGGGCTGGGGGAAGGAGAGAGAGAACCAGGGGAATGAAGCGTGACCAATGTGAAGGCTCAGACCTTGGCACCAGTGGTCACATTGTGGCACTTTCTGTGGTGCTGCTGGCACCCAGTGTTTCAAGCGCATAGTTTATACTGAGTTTGAGGTTGAAGTGGGAGGTGCTCTCGTTTTGTTTTAGCATGACCTCCAAGTGCACCTGAATTTTCTCTGGACTGTTGGGACTCACAGCTTAGAGTGCCTTCCCCCTCCCTTACCACAAACTACATGCTTTCAGTTGGCAAGGAGGAGCTGAGTTTGCATTGTCTGTTGTCAGGATGGATTCCACCCCCCCCTTCCTCTTTCTCTCTATTCCAAGAAGTGGAGTTGACTTTGCACATGCAAGATGTTGGTCTCTTTCGTGGCCTGTTTTCTAAAGGAAAGCACATCTTCATCTAGCACAGTGCAACATACTTCCTAAGGATCCCTAATAAGTTCAGAGCACACAGAAAGTGAATCATTTCAAGGTACAGAGGTTAATGACGTGTGTCTAATCCATCTTCTAAAATTTGCCTCTTACCAGAAATTTCAGAACCTGTCATAGCTTATTTATGCAAATGTGGGGATAAGGACGTTTAACTTGCTTTAGCCTTCAAATTTGTTTATATATATGCGAAGAAGAGCCAAAATTAATCCAGTGGGCTCTTGCAGAATGAAGGGCTCTCGTGTTGACCTTGTGTTTCCACTTTGAGCCATAGGATTGTGTAAATAATAGCATAGTCAGAGGTGGATTCAATTTAGGATTCACTGCAGAACAATCCTGGAAGATTATCAGTCTAAGAAAAGGTTGTTGATTGGCCAGCTGATGCTTTCTTAACCACTATTGTGTTCCTCCTGTTGTAAAGAAGACATCAAAAGGCAAAGAGCTCAATCCTAGGGAAGAAGTGCTTAGTACTGTCAAGATCGAATTGTAATTTGATCTTCAGGGCGTCAGCTCCCTCCCCAAACTTTGAGTCATCTGCAAAATTTATAAACATTCCCTCTACCCCTTTATCCAGATAATGTTATATAAAAAATTGCTGTAATATCTTACCCTTGATATACAATGGTGGGAGATCCAGCAACTAGAAGAATAGAGGTGTTATAGTTACTTGCTCCCAGATCATCTATAGAATGTTACGACTGAGGTAGTCTCATGTCCAAATGCAGCCATTTATCCCTTGCGCCACAGTGCTGGAAGTCAGGCACCGGTGAAATAGAGGAACCTCTAGTGGTTACCATACATACTCAAGTATAAGTTGATCTCATGGATAAGTCGAGGGCAAGTTCTAAGCTAAAAATAATAGAATTTGCTATCTCATGCATAGGTCGAGGGTGAAACTTAGGGGGCGGGTATGAAATTCTTTGAAAACGACTTACCAGTAATTGTTCTGAGGCAGCAACAGAAAGCCAACCAAAAACGGAGCTATTTCACATTCTTCTGAGGCAGCACAGAAGTGGAGCTATTCTCCAAACAAGAAGGGAGAGAGGTGAAGATGCTTATTGGAGTTGTAGGTTTTGTGAGGAAGGCAGCACAGCACCTCCATAGCAGCAGCCTTCATAATGACTACAATTCTCAAAAGCACCTTCACCTCTCTGCCTGTTCAGAGAGGAAGGAAAATGGCTACTGGTTTTTTTGCTTGCTGTCTGTTGGTGCCTAAGAACAATTACTGGTAAGTAAAATTGCTCCTTTTTTTTCCTAAAAAAAACAACACCCCAGCTTTCTGCTTCTTAGCCCAGCCCCTACCCAAGCTGCTGTTAAAAGCTTTATTAACTGTATTGATCCATGTATGTCGATCCATGTTTTCAGGATCAATTTTCAGGCATAAATTTTTAGACGTATACACGAGTATATACAGTATCTCTGTTCTTTTTTCATTCTTACTACCAAGGTGGGCCTGCATTTGGCCCTTGGCTGCACAGCAGCACCCCTCTTCAAGCTATTCCACATGCTGTCTTAATTCTTCTTTTTCATCCTTCATGTGGCTCTCTGTCCGCCAAGAACGTATTAGCCAGTGCCAGGCCCTATACTAGGCTTTCAAATATTTTGGGCCCCCGCCGAAACTCTTCAGGAAAGTTTCTGCCACTAAGTGGACGTGCAGGCCCTTTACAAATGAGGCCTCTGCAGCTCAGCTATTGCATCACTTTTCACCTATTGCCTTGTTACAACACACGCACGCACGCACGCACACACAAGCCCATCTTTGCAGCCAACCCCCAACCTTAGGCAATTCAGCCGCAGGTGGACGTCTCCTAACTAACGAACCCAGACTTGCATAGAAGCTCCCCAGCAACCCCCACTCCTAAAACACAAGAAACACAGGCAGAAATCTGAGGGGCAAGAGAAGCCAGGCACTTCTAAGTTATGCCCCAAGGGGGGGAAAAACCCTCACAAGGGGACCCAGGCTTGCATGGAGTGCAGCCTCCACGTGCAGCCCATCTCAATCCCTGGAAGTGGGGCTTGCCCCGTGTGGTTCTTGGAGAGCTCTGCAAGTCTTGCCTTTGCAAGGTCGGGATTGCTGTAGTCTCTTGCCTGCTAGAGGGTTGGCAGGCCAAGATGTGGAGTCCCTGGGAGCAAGATCTGGAGACCCATGCATTAGGCTGACGCACAGACATGCCAGCTTGATGGGCCCTATTCCCTGAGGGGCCCCGAGGCTTCAGCCTACTCAGCCTAATAGGATAATACTGCCCTGCTATCAGCACATTATATTCTTCCTCTTTTAGCCACTGACTCCAGCTCCGTACTAAAAGAAGGAGAGGAATGTGTGGTAGACTACCAAAATGTTTGCTGCTTCTCGTAGGCCCAGCCAACTTTGTGAGCAAAGCTGCCTCTTGACAGTGGCTGGCTGGACTGCCGACCGGGGCCGGACTGCCGACTATGCTTACTACGCAATAAATATTGTCGAGTGTGCTCCCAAATCCGACACTCCCAGGATGAACAAAGGAGTTAACAAGCCAACTCGTATTTCTAAGAGGACTGTTTTTTAATAAATGTTATCTTCACGGAAATAATTCAGATCGTGAACAGACGGTTGAAATTACAGCCTGTGTGTTGACTTATAAAGAGCCTTATCGTGGATATGATGATAATGATTAACACACTGATTTACAAGGGTGGGGTCACCGGAGATTTGCAGCCTTGCACTGTCTTGCCAGTGGCAATAGCACCTTGGTATGCAGGCTTTCGAACCTCTTTAGCTTCAATTATTAACCCTAACCTGTAACCTTGCACAGTGCAGTGCAGCCTCATTAAAATTAAGGAGGGTAAATGCAGGCTTAACCCCTGTTTGTTGAACTGCATTTGCCTTTTCCTGAAGCTGTCTAGCTCAAGGTTAGCTGCCTGGAGATAAAATAATTAGTAAAGACAAGAGTATCTGTAAGGTAGCAAGTCAGGATTAGTCTAAGAAGCAAGCCTCTATCAAAACTTTGTTCTACTAGCCAAGGCTACCCTGTTCTTTTCATAGATTTCGCCTGCCCATTTGTCTTTCGATGCCTGGCCTTGAATGGGCTCATGTTTTAAGATCTTTTTTGAAGGCTTCTGTCATTCTAAAAAATGTCCTGTTAAAGGGAGCCAGAATCCACTAATGGCTGAAATGCTACTGCAAACAGTGGACAGGGTGATGGTTAAAGCACAGGTTCAACCTTTTTATACACTAATTTTTAATCCACGGATTTGACTCAACACTGATGGTCACTGCAGATAAGAAGGACCCAGTTGATCGCTGGAGAAGGGGACAAAACATGTCCCAGTTCTTAAAACTGCTTTTCTAGGGAGTCGGTCGGGGGGTCAAAATATTAGAACTGCTGTTTTCAGCCTGCTCTGAGCCCCTCTCTTGCTGAAGAATGAAATGCGCAATGATTAATCACTTCCACATTCTATTCTTCAGTGAGAGAGGGTAAAGGGGGGGGTCACTTCTCGGAGTGAGCTGAAAGTAGCAGTTCTAATTGACTGACTGACTGACTTGTGTTTTGTTTTAACGGCTTTTATTTAACACAGTTTTTGGTATCAGCGGAGAGTCCCAGACTCAAACCCCAGCGGATACCAGGACACAGCTGTAACAACTCAGCTAAGAACTCACAGAATAGTGTTGTTCTAGTTGTTGCTTTCCTGTTCTTTCTCTGAAAAGAGCTGTCAAATTAAACATGTTGAAACATCCCTGACAGAAAGCAAAATTAGGACAACATATGATGTAAAAGCACTGAACTGAAAACAACCCTCACTTGAAAATTCAAACGGTTAAAACTCACAAAAGGAATATCACAAGAGTAAGGTCTGCAAATTTCCAAGATGGCTGCTCCCAGCTTTTTGCGACCCATCTGACATCAGGTCACGACCCACCAAGTGTGTCCCGACCCACAGTTTGAATAACACTGTGCTTTCTTATCTGGGCTCAGTCTTTAACTTGACTGGCCCCTTTGATTTTGGCTTGCTGTTCCAGATCTCAGACTCTGCCTGACCTGACTCTGTCCCTGCCTCTATACTAGGCTCCCAAACCTTTGCTTGTTCTTCTGGCCCCGATTAGCAGGTACAGATCTGAGGAACGCCATGGGGCGGCCAGAGCCTCTCCTGGGGCAAGGGGACGAACATGCCCTTGCCCCGGGGAGGCTCTCCAGCGCACCCAAGGTGCACTGGGTTTGGCGTTGGCCTCGCCAGTCCAGCGCAATTTAGGATTGTGCTGTTAGTGCGATCCTGATGCCTGGCTACTGCAGCACCCACAGTGCCCAGGCAGCTTAGGAGTGGGCTGTTAGTGAGCAAAGAGGCACTTTTAAAGTGGTGTTCTCTTATATTTAGCTGGGGGAGAGCAACAATCCCTGTTCCCCCCAGCATGATGTCTTTTCCCAGTGCCTGTTGCTGGTGTCTCTTCTGCATCTTGTTTTAGTCTGTGAGCCCTTTGGGAACAGGTTACCAGTTGTTGATTTTTTTATAATCAACAACTAATTGCTAATTTTAACCCTGCTAATTGGGCAAGAGGCACTTTTTCAAGTGGTGTTTCTCTTATATTTAGCAGGGGGAGAGTAATTGTCTCCATTCACCCTTGCACAGTGGCTTTTCTAGTGGCTTTTCTAGTGGTGTTCTGCATTTTTTTAGATTGTGAGCCCTTTGGGACAGGGAGCCATTTAACTTTATTATTACTATTTCCTTGTAAACTGCTTTAACTTTTGTGTTGAAAAGCGGTATATAAATACGATTGATTGATTGATTGATTGATTGATTGATTGATTGATTGATTGATTGATTGATAATATTTTTTGCTGCATAGACAGTTTCATGAATTGTTCTTTGTTGGAAAATGGTATATAAATATTCTTAATGATAGTAATACATTTATCTGGGAGTAAATGGCATTGACATCAGTGGGAATTTCTTCTGAGGAGATATACATAGAATTGGACTGATAGGGTACAATCCTGCCCCTAGGTTTGTGCAGCAAACAACATTGAGGAAGGCAGGATCTGTGCAGAGAGTAACACCCACATATGGTTGCATTTGATTTCAGGCTATTTTAGTATGTACAGATACAATCTTTGTTTTCTGCGTTGTCCCCACCAAAGTTTTTACCACACAGTGACTTTACTTCTTAGTTGTACTTATATTAGGTGTTTGTCTAATACATTTTGAAAATACAGAGTTAACCTTCTTGGCATAGTGTAACTTTCAGTGCGAAATTGTTTTCTTTTCTAAAGAAATGGTTGATAGTCATTTCTCCAATTTTGTTTCTTTAAACAGAAGTTCTAGGCATTCCTGAGTAGTGAGCCCTAACTCTGCCCTAGAGAAGTCGGGCTGCTGCTCAGGCAACTGCAATACATGATGATAAAGTTTGACTCTGCCGAGCCGTTGCTTCGGCGACTACACTGGCTGCCGGTTCCTTTCCAGGCCCGATTCAAAGTGCTACTTTTGACCTTTAAAGCCCTCTACAGCTCGGGTCCGGGGTATTTGAGGGACCGCCTCCTTCCATACAATCCTACCCGTGCTCTGAGGTAATCTGGGGGGGCCCTTTTGACTGTGCCGCCACCAGGAGAAGTGAGAGGGGTGGCGGCCAGGAATAGGGCCTTCTTGGTGGTGGCCCCCCGACTTTGGAATACCCTCCCCTTAGAACTAAGAACTGCTCCCTCTTTGGCAGTATTCCGGCGGGAGCTGAAGACCTTTTATTCCAACAAGCTTTTATTTGTTGACAGGCTGGCTGGTTTTTATATTCTTTTTAGGATCCACAGGGCTGGCTGTTTAAATTTTGAATTTTAATTATTTTAATTACTGTTTTTAACTGCTAAATATTGTGTTTTTATTGTATTTTAAATGTTGTAAGCCTCCTTGGGTGTCTTCGGGCAGAAAGGCGGGGTATGTATGTATGTATGTATGTATGTATGTATGTATGTATGTATGTA
>JAJKFI010000015.1:15859376-15878232 GCA_029204185.1 Lerista edwardsae | reverse complement strand
TCTCTCTCTCTCTCTCTCTCTCTCTCTCTCTCTCTCTCTCTCTCTCTCTCTGTGATGTTAGATCATGATATACAAAGCTTAACTTTCTTTTTCTCGAATCTGTATAATTTAAGATTTCTTTGTGCACAGTTAGGAAATGGCGAACTCTCATCATGTTTTGAACTCCATAGGACTAGGGTGCTGTCTTCTGGTTGCTCTTTCCTTTGGTTTCTACTTGAAAGGCACATATACAGAGACTCTGAAAACCTGTTGGGAAAGCAGCGAGGGAAGGCCAAACCCTGCCAAACATTTACCATCCAACAGTTGACGCTTCTTGTCCTGTTTCCAACTCTGGACCAGGAACCACGCTTGCTCATGGCTCTTGCCTGTGCTGAACAAGTAGCACATAATACCTTGTCCACCTGTCTCTGGATTGGGTTCTATGAGCCCTGCCCTGATACTTAAGGAGACATTAAAAGAAGTGCTATACAAGGCACTTGAAGCCGTGAAAGAAGAGCCATACGTTCTTGCTGTGATCCTGTGCGTTTAAATTTCTCCAGTCATGCCAATTTAGGAGCTTCCATGCCTTTAAGCAGTTGTTGGCTCAGGCTCAAAAAAACACTGCTGATTTAACTTACTGAAACTTAGCTTTCTCCCAGTAGAATTTACTGAGACTTTTTCTACCACTTATAGTCCCTGAGATCCTTTATTATCCAGTATCTCCATTCCTTCAGTAGTTTCCCACATGCATATATGCCAATAGCAACATGATTACATATTTGCAAGAAACAAGTACATAGTGATGCAAAAACAATGCTCAACTGCATGCATGCCTTTCTTTTAACCCACATAAGTTTGCTCCAAGTCTGTTTATGTTGTCCACCCCTTTAGCCTAGCAGTCTGACACTGATCGTTATTTAAAATGGAGGATCCTGAAATCAAACCTTAATGTGCCTTTTGACCCTGAAGATCAATGTAAAGCATATAACTAAGAAATAGAAATTATATACCACGGGTGTGGGAAGGCTGGTGCACAACAAACATGGGTGAATGGGAAAACATTTAAATTTACTTATAATGATGTTTACTTATACCTAAGGTTTCCTAAAACTTAAAGGAAAAAAATAGCAGAATGTAATGACTGCTGTTCACTCTGCATTTTTAAATTTTTAGACAGGGGTTGGACTTTAACTCCTGTGACTGCAAACATGCACTGATATGAACATGTAATCTGCATAACTGGCTCCATGACAAATCCTGTGAACTGTACTAGGTTGATACCTGAGGTATGGTGGACTCCATCGCATATTCATAGGAGCATTGCAAATGTATTGATCCCACACCATGTAAAATATGTTGCTTGAGAAGCTAAGGTAACTTGTGCTAATGGAGAAAAATATCTGAAAACGAGTATTGCATGTAGTAATGGAAAAAGGGAAATAGCAAATAGTAATTTTTGACCATGACCGTCAAGAGGCTTGGAAATACCTGGATTCCGCTCGTACACTGAAATATAGTTGCTAATCCCAATTTAACAAAACCGTTTCAGCTGTTCGCAGTTCAGGATTATTCAAGAGCATGATGCTTGTATGATGTTGCTTCTCTGCTCTGGTGCATAAACCATGCAAGTACAACCCAAAGTGAACAGAACTTTTCACAGGCAACATGTATCATATCCTGTATTGTTATAACATTAGATATTAGTCTGTTACTGGTGGAATTTATGATAGGGGTTTGCAGTCCATATGACACAGAACAAAATTTTGTCCGTTCAGTACAGTTTGAAGCACAATATAATAAGATCCCAATAGCAGATCAGCAGTAACAGCCGTGGTCCCATTCATTGCAATGGCAAAACAGGCTATTGTTTAGGGCCCGTAAATTTTCCTCTCTACAGCTGTTAGCAACTATGGGAGTGCAACTTGATTTGGGGAATTGGCCAGCGGTATAGGACTTCAGACCCCACCTACACTGCAACTCCTATTCAGGTTGGGGGCCCACGTAACTCCTTTCAGAGGATATCCAGATATGGGGAATTTCAGAAGTCGCCTCTGAGGACGCAATCCTAACTTGTGGTGGAACTGCATGTTGGATTGTGCCCTGAATGTGTACATTCTTTTTTTTTAAAGGAGCACCAAACCTTGCTGAGTTTATTTGGTTAGAAGATCTAAGTTAGGAGAAGTATTATTAAGTATGAGTTGATTTTAGTAGACTTTAGGAGAGGTCTCTGCCTACCTGATAAGTAGACAACCTTTTTCACACATAGCAAAAGTCTATCACATGACCAAAATATGGCATTTAGAGGCATGGGCAAAGCATACAAGATAATCCTGAAGCATTTCCAACTGCTTTAAATTAACAGGGTAGTTGCTTATAGATAGCCCATGTCGTTGGTGAGGCTACGCAACCTTTTTGGCTTCTTGAAAAATAGTTTTCCAGGGTTTCGGTTTGTTTGCTTGCTTTTGTTTTTAAATCCCCATTTCTTTGCGATGTAGTTCATTATCTTTTTAGTTAGCTTTTTCTGGATGATCTTACTACACCATCCCAATAAGGTACTTCCCCACTGCTAAATGGTGCCTTAGAGCTGGCAAAAGGGCAAGAGCCATTCAGCTCTTGCCATGGAAAATGGCGAGACTTCTGCCCCACTTTTTCCAGCACAGCGTCATGTCAGCATGAGCAATTCAGTCCTCCTCCAGAGGCTTCTCGGTAGCCCCACTTCTCCATCCCCTTCAACGGTCTCAGCGGCACTAGTCTGTGGTTTAAGGGTTGTGGTCCCATTATAGCATGGCGGGCAGGCTGACGCCTGATCCTTTGCATGGCTGCATCGGCACAGTAGCTCATAGTGGGACCGGGGTACAGAACAGTGGTTCCCAAGCCCCTGCAAGGGAGTCAGGAACCACGTAAGTAGTGATGGGGCGGGGCAAAGGCAGCAACACGATCCCCAGGATCGCCCTGCTGCCCTGGGCAAAGGGGCTGTTTTTACACTTACCCCTCGCAGCACTGGCCTCCGGGGTGTGTGGGGGAGCCCAGGAAACACCCCCGCAGGGCTCCCTAAGCCTCACAATATATGCAATTGCAACCCACTTCCAGTTTGCTATCAGAAGTGAGTCATGATCACATGTTTCACACATTGTGAGGGTTCGAGAGCCCTGTGGGGGTGTCCCGAGGGCTCCCCACACACCCCAGAGGCCAGCACTGCAAGGAGTAAGTGTAAAAACAGCCGCTGCACCTACGGCAGCAGTGTGATCCTGGGAATTGCATTACTGTCTTTCCCCTCGCCCCTTAAAGGGCGAGTGCTTTCCAGGGCGCAATCCTCACCTGGAGATAGGCCGGCACAGTTAGGGCAGCAAAGTTTGGCCGGCACAAGGACCATCGTAAAGCCTGTTTGGCCACTCTCGGAGTCAGAGAGGCCAGCACACAGACGCACACCACCCTCCCTGTCTCCGAAAGTAGTCCAAAGGTCAATGACTGGATGGAAGAAGGGGCAGTTTCATATGTTCATACGTATGGAGCACCAATAAATCCATGTGCCCCACTTTCATTATGGTTTCCAAGAAATACAGACTGTTCCATAATCGGTTTGAATAATTATAGCGACCGCAGAGTCATTCTAGATGGAACTCTTGAAGATTACATAATATTTATTAACTAATTGCCGGAAGGACCAGCCCTTTGGGGATATTTCTGGGTTACATGCACAAAAATGAAGGGGAAATAGCACTCAGAGAATAGAAGCTGCCAGGGAAGCATCAGTCACCAGGTATTTATGTTTGTTTCCCATCTTTTTAATTCAGCAGGAGAAATCTTGTTAAAGGACCCTCTTGTCTTGGAGCCAGCTCACATGCTCACCATTGTCTAAATCCCATATACACTTTCAGTGTGATGTGGGTGCATGCATGTTCAGTTCTCATTATTTCACAAATACTTTTTCTTTAGGGTAAAAGAACTTGGAAAATGGGAGTGCATGCAAATAGCCCATAACCTATATTGTGATGCATGCGTGGTGTGTGGGTTTACATGAAGCCTAGATTTCACATCAGGTCTAGAGAATCATTACCATTTTGATAGGCTGAACTTTTTCAAATCTCATTGTAGTACCGGAAGGTAACATATAAAAGCATTTTGCTTGCAGAAAAAATAGGATCAAATTCTCACTAGGATTACATTGTTTAATGTTTCCCCACCAGCCCCTTAGAGATTTGAATGCATGTCACAGAGCCATCACTTATTCTGGCACAACTGGGAAACCTAGGGACAAGAACTGAAAATGAGCTTGTTACTTTTTAGTAAAGATAGGCATTAAATATCTCCTGTCCAAATATACTGTGGATTAGCCAAAGATAAGACTTTACACAATGTGATTGAACATGGATGTGGACTATTTCTGTATGGATTTAAATACGGTTTACATGAATTTTAACCTGTTTTTGTTTTTGTTTTGTTTAACACAAATCAATTGAATTGCACTAAAGATTTCGGGGGAAAACATTTTAAGCATGCAGTAATACAGAGGACAATTGTTAACCATTCATATAATGGTCACAATGTACAAACACAAACCTCTCTAGCATGTGATTCGTGTCATGGCTACTTAACTGGTATTTAGGAAATGGTAGCCAATTGTTTTATTTATTTATTTGTTGGTTGGTTTCACTATTCACCACCCTCCCTTTTCCTGTCCTATCAGTTGCTGTTTGACCCCCTGAGGAAGACTTTTGGCTTATTCAAGTCTGCTAATGTTTCTGTTGCTGTTAATCAAACTATAATTACAGTGCCTGGGCAGCTTGTTTAATAACACTGTTCTTCGACTACAATAAGCTGGCAAAACAACAATGTTCCCCTTATATTAGTAAAATACTTCTGGTGATGTTTTGATGCTCCTCGGACTGTTTTTTTCCAGTACTCTTGCAGAAAGAATTATACCAAAGGGACAATTCCTTGTCTGAATGTTGATTCCCCTGCCTGTTCTCCATACTTTTTAAAAGCAGCCTAAGTACAAGCCGTTTTCTCCGCAGACAAGCTGGCACAGGCCCTCCTCTGCTATACGTGCGTTCTAGATCATGTAAGATACAGAGAAATGCAACCGTGATTTTTTTCCCCCACTACCGTGGCAACAGGCCTCATAGGAGCAGTGGCAGGAATTGGATGTCTTGCTTGATTCAAAGAAACGTTTCCTGTGTAGTGCAGGCCAGCCACACCTGAGACCAAAGAGAGGCTAGACCTGTTTGCATGCAGAGGAAACTGCCTGTGTTGTGAACTGCAGGAAGCAAGCATCACCTTGCTGTCTGTTTGGCAGTATAAGGCCAAGAGATTCCTCTGACCATTCTACACAATCCAGGGGTTTCTCCATGTCTTGGAATTATAAAGCTGCTTTTATTTTGGGAGGAAAGCAATTATAGATGATATTGTCTGATTATTTACTGCCATTAATTCTGCTTCATCCCAAGGAGCACATTTGTGAATTATCTAGTTGAAATAAGCAGATGAACCAGCAATCATTAATTATCTGAATAGTCAATAAAACCAAAGGATCAACGGGCGAAATGAGCGAATCCAATTAATTCAGGCCAGCATCTCATAAACCTTATCAGTTTTATTCATCCTGCCTTTGCATTGCACGTTAGGCAGAGTTCAAATGGTCAGTCCAAATATTCCTTTTAAAGTGGTTTTATTGCTTGCTTCTGAAATCGGCTCTGCAGGGCTGTGTGCTGTTAAACGAGACCATTTAAGTTGGAGACCTGAAGCAGCCACACTGAAATGTGCCTGCCCTATGCATTAAAGATGGAGAGTTGTACATTGGGAGGAAATGAGCTGCACTGGTGAAACATTTTTGTGTGTATGCATCGTAAGGAAGCTAATGCGTGGTGCCTTTCTTAGCTTTGCATAAGGCCAGCCTCTTGCTTATGACCTTCACTTACCATCAGCAAATTTACCTACACATAGGGGAAACCCCACTTTTTTTTCTGCCCAGGAAATATTCAAGAGCCTGCATGATTTGCCAGCCGCTAAACGAAGCCTGATAATAGCTTATTTGTTGGGGGAAGAGAATTGGTTTGTTTTTATTTTGTCAAACGTGTTTTTAAATGCTTTTAAAAAATTGCAACGAAGCCAATGTCTTTAATTTAATAATATATGTATTGTTGTGTTAAACTGTGTTTTTAAATTATTTGTTACTGAGTCAAGATGCTTTATTTCCTTTTAGTATTAAGACTACATGTGGCGTTATTGATTCCTCACCATTCCACTGACGTACTGTACGGGCAATGTAACGGAATATGGATCCCTTAATGATCCATGGCACATAGTTGAGGGCCACCAGTTCCTGCTGTGTAAAAAGCAACTTTCAATAAACAGTAGAATATAGGCATGACATCTCCAGAATCATTTTTATTGAAACTCTGCCGCAGGGCTTGTTCTGGGGCTAAGGGGCCCTTAGTCAAGCATCTTCTGTGAATCCTGTTGTACATGGATAGGTCTGCCCTTACTTGATATGGGGTGATAATGGTGGATGTTCTCTTCCCTCAAAAGCAGGGCAACAATACAGCTTCTCGGCCAGGTCCCCCTTTCTGTCTCCTTTCTGTCTTTGGTCGCCCTCCGTTTGGCCCCTCTTCTGTTAACCATCCCCATCCACAAGTGGGCTTCTTTCCAGAGATTTCCGCCAAGAGAGTTGCCCCATCCTCTTCTCCAGGCATCTTTCCCAGCTGCAAATGGACAGATGGGTGACAGAAGAATCTCTGGAGAAAAGAAGCCCATTTGCAGACCAGGAGAGGAAGAAAAGACAATGGCAGACCAACTCTTTCTGCTGAGATGGCTGTGCTGTAGTGCGCACATTGGACCATCCGTGGCACACCAATGTGGCACAGCACAGTGGTTGAAAATCACTGCCTGAAATAGTACTATTAAAGGACAGTGAATTGTCAATTTAAGGTAAATGTATTATTTTTGCAAGTAGTATTTTTGCAAATTTAACTAAAATGCATGTAGATAAATAGGGACCACTTTGGTGGGAAGGTAACGGCGTTCCGTGCGCTACGGCGTAGAATCATGCTGGCCACCATGATCGGACAAAAACGCCGGCTCACAGGCTTTGAAACGGAGATGAGCACCGCCCCCTACAGTCGGTCACGACTAGACCATTCGGTCGTGGGGAAACCTTTACCTTTTTTATTATTTTTGCCATCATGGAAGGGTGAAATTAAATTCAGTGGTGTCATTCAAATGATTTAGGAACAGGAACTCACTTTTGATTGGCACTTGTCGGGAACCCGGAACCAGCCACGGAGCCCGTTAGGATCTGGAATGCCCGTTCTGGTCTGTTCCCCCTGAATGACATCACTGGTGAAATTTAGGTTTTCTGCCCCAGCTCCCAAACCCCTTGAGCCCTCTCTGCTCCTCAGTCAGCTCACTTAGTTGTGATCAAGCTAACTGTGACCAAGTACTGGATCCCTTTTTGTTTCTCTGCTGTAGCTGTTCCCTTGTGTGGAAGAAATAAGTAAATGAATAGCTGGCAACCGGGAAAGCCAGCAGAGTATAATAGAAAAAGATTGTGGGGCTTGTCCTGAACATTTAGCCAATCTGCTGCTCTAGATTGAGGAAGAGGTGGGCTTATCAGCTTCTTAACAAGCTGAGTTTCGCTTTGGGGATTATCAGGAAGGGAATGAATGAATGGCAGGGTGGGGGCAGGGGATGCTGCAACAGTGCATGGGTTATTTATGCCCCTCGCATTCAATCCTAGTTGGTATTTGGTACAGTCTAAAATTCCCACCACCTGATGAGTGTTGATTGATCCTACTGTAAAAGGAAGTCCTGGTTTTGTTCTGATTCCTAATAAAAACCCCATTACAATTGGCATTAAATGACTCCATTGTTTGCAGCAGCTGAGAGTTTTCAAAGGCTTAAAGGATTTGCCAACTGCCCGGTTTTGCACTGATAGAAAAAAATATTCACCTCTTCCCTCATAGCCACAGTTCCAGAGCTATGCGCTCCTGCAGTTCCACAACTGGGGAGCTCATCAAACCTGTCTCCTGCTAGAAGTCTCTTCATAATGGAAGATTTTGTAAATCTGATGGTAAAACTGTAAGTCATAAATTTGGCCAATTCAAACAATAGGAACGCTGTGTCCGCATGAAACCATTGTCATGGACCTAGACCTCTCTGGCGCACAGCCATCACTAGAAAGCCTGAGCAGAAGACTTTCTTCCATGCCTAGTGGTACTTGAACTGGTCGTTGAGATTACTAGTAAGATGTGTAACATCCCCCCCCCCGCAACACTTATTTCATCAATGCATCGTGTGTCCAGTGTCAAAAGGGAGATTCATTAAGGCAGATTCTCCCACCGCAAACACAGAACATGACAACCAAATTAAGGAACGGCAAGGCACAAAGACCTCGTCCCATTCTGAGTGACGTGTACATGTGCTCTGTATAATATACCAAGAGGAGATGACAACAGAGCCACAGTGTTCTGTAAAACAGCAAGGAGGAGAAATGGTTCTTGTAAGGCAGGCTGTCAGGAACATGTTGGGCCTGTCCTGAAGAACTGCACTGGTCAGCTTTTGGACACTTCCACAGTCCTAAAGGGCCCTCTTCCTGATCCAGTTACTCACTGAGATTTTCAGAGGTGGCCCAGCATCCATTCTGCCACTCCAGGATTTGGTTCTTGCCAGGCGACAGAGAAGGGCCTTCAACTTGTTCAAATCCTTCTGGAACTGCCATCCCCAAGGAGGCTTGCCAGACCCTGGTTTTTATTTTTAAGAAAGCAAAGTTTGTTAAAATTAATTCCGTAGGGCTGGTATTCCAGGTTTTGCTGTCATTTTAAATCTAGACATTGGAAAATGTCACTGATTTACTTTATGAACTTTTAGTGCTTAACATAGTATCAATCTATAGTACAAGTACTGTACAGTTTATTTATACATAGGTTAAGGTTTCCCCATGACTGAATGGTCTAGTCGTGACCAACTGTAGGGGGCGGTGCTCATCTCCGTTTCTAAGCCAAAGAGCCGGCATTTGTCCGAGGACAAGCTTCCGTGGTCATGTGGCTGGCATGACTATACGCCTAGGGGAACGGAAGACCGTTACCTTCCCACCGAAATGGTACCTATTTATCTACTTGCATTTTTACATGCTTTCAAACTGCTAGGTTGGCAGGAGCTGGAACAAGTGACAGGAGCTCACTCCGACGCGTGGTCTTGAACAGCAAACCTTCCGGTCAGCAAGTTCAGCAACAGCGGTTTAACCCGCAGTGCCATCACGTCCCTACATAGTATGAGTATAAAAAATACTGCACTTATCTTTTAGTATAGTTTGCATTCTAGTATGATGTCAGACCCCGATGTGTGTTTTTTTCACAAGCAAGTACAAAGAAAATTTTAAAGCTGTGAAATCAAGTACCACCCCCCCTCTGCAAAACCTAGCATTGTGAGAGAGAAGTGTGCTCCTGTTGGTCCTTCAGGTCTACCCGTTTTGCCTGTATAGGAAACTCTGCTTTCACAAACAAAGCAAGTGAGAAAGGAAAATCCTCCCAGTAGACGTGTATTAGTTCTGCCTGATGACATCATAATTTTCCGAAGTCAGACTTAGCTTCTGCCACTCTAAATCCATGCTTTGGCCAAAAGAGAAAAAACGTTTTTGCAAGGATGTTTGGACGTCACTCCAAAGAGGAGGAAAAATCCCCAATGAAAAGAAGCGTGTTAATATTTGACTAGAACAAAATGAGCCGTGTGGGTGACCAGTGTGCTGTTACCTGCTTGTTTTCTTTGTCCAGACATTTCTTTCTAATGCAGCACTTACCTTCCCTCCTTGCATTGCTTCATAACAACAATATGGTTTGTTGACTGCCAGTTAGAACAGGGGTGTCAAACTAGTTTCATACGGAGGGCTGAAGTTAGCATTCATGGTGACTGCTGAGGGCCAGAAGTGGCATCATTAAGCAGGAAGTGACATCATTAAGCAGATGATGGCCAGAAATAAATACTTGGTTCTTCTGTAGAAACTCATTACCTGCAAGTGACAAAAGAGAAAATATGCAAATCTTGTTCATAATTTCAAGACCTGAGAGAGCCCAATTATAATAGATACATTGCTTCTGGGGGCCACATTCAATCCATGTTTGATCCCCCCCCCCCGAATTAGAATGTCTTCTCACAACATACAATAAATGTATGGAATTTACTGCACTGCCACTAGATGCTGTGATAGCCTTTTTGACTTAGGTGGATTTTGAAAAAGGTTGGACGACACCAAGGAAGGGAAGTCTGTCAATTATTATTAGCTATGACAGCTAAGCGCCATGCTCAGAAACACATTGCCTCAATTGACCTGGTGCTGGGGGGGGGAGCGGAATAGGAGAGCGAGGCTGAATTCATAGATGTCCCTCTTGTGAACTGCTCCAGGAAATCTGGTTGGCTGCTGTTGGATCCAGAATTCTGGACTAGCTGGACCCAAACTGCATCCTTTCAAGCAATTCTTGTAAGAGCATGAAGTAGGAGGTGACCTCTGCATGGGGAATGCGCAACTTCAGGATGTCCTTTAAAACGGCTGACTGTCCGTCTTGGGGCCCAATCCGATCCTTTCTCCCACCCATTAGCAGCATCAAAATGGCAAAAGGGGAGGGGGTTGCAGGGTTCTCCTCTAAGTAAAGGAACAATGCCTTTACCTAGAAGTAAACCTCTGCAACACAGAGAGGTCTACTCGGACTTGCAACAGCTATTTTACTGGCGCATGTCTGCATTGACCCGTGCCACAGGATCGGGCTTGGGGAGGGGTTAAGGTATCGGCGGTGCCGGCACTGCCAATCCTGCCTCCTCTAGGGACTTGATCCACCCTCCCCTGCCCCATTTAGCTCTGCCCCTGCCTCCATCCCCCTTTCCTCCACCCCATCCTTTTTCTCCTGATCACTTGCCTAAGTCACCCAATGGCTTTATGGCAGCCAGTGCCATTGCACTGCATGGAGTGCCATTGCACTGCATGGAGGACTCAACATCTCCTGATCCCCACAGTATGTATAATATTGGGCTGTTAGTAAGTTGTGTTATTTTTTGCAGAAGTGAGAAAGCCGGAGTGATTTCCAGGTGGCTCACCCAGTTCTGCAGTCAGCTAAAAAGCAATGATAATATGTGCAGCTGACTCAAGACCACTACCATGAATATTCAGCCAGAGTGCCCACTCGCAATACAGGAGTTTGTTGGGGAGCCTACTGGAGAAACATATTCATCTGGGACATTCTTGTGCAATTTGCATGAGTTATTAGCATCCCCCAAGAGCAATTGTTAGAAGAAAGGCTGGTGGCTTTTCAATTAACATAATTAAATCCCATTTGCATGAATGGTGTCACTGAAAATTGCATTTGATGCAGGAGTGCTGAATCTGGCGGCCAAACTAGGTGTGTGCAACATTAAGCCAACCGTGCTTATAAAGCAGGAAAGACCACTTCTGGCGAGGTGGGTGAGTTAGAAGAAGTGTGTGTGTGGGGGGGGAGGCTATGCTTAACCCTTCTCACTCACCATGTTCCTACTCCAGATCAGATCAAAACGTTTTTCCCCAGGTTTGGAACTTAACAAGGGGGAACAAAAAAAATGAGGAAGGGCAAAATATTGCAAAGTGTCACGGTACTGCTTGCTGACCTTTAGGAACATTTGGAAAAATTTGCATCCCACAAATTCACAAAGCAGATAGGAATACATAGTCTGCAATAATCTACACCCATATTGGTCGCATGTTCAGAAGCATTTGGAGACCTGGCCCGTTTGCCACGTGGGGGCCAAGACCGCAAGCTGCCGCCACCCCCCAATTCACCTGGCGGTCCGGAGTCTCATGTGACGTCCCATGTTCTCCCAAAGTGTTGTAATGCTTTCAGACGGCTTTTGAACAGTACTTCTGTTTTTCTAACGAAAAACCAGAAATATTGTTAGACGTCCTCCAGAGGGCCAGGGACACCACATGGGCCTGCTGCCCGGGGGCATTTTCCCCCCCCCCAGCATAATAGCAGGACTGTCACTGCTCAGAAAGTAGCCCGCTTGGATCTCCTTGGCTGTATCAAGGCAACTGGCTCTGTCAAAGAGGAAGAGGAACCAACCAAGTTGAGGCACAGCACCTTCCTGAGATACATAAACAGCCGGCTTGTAGCCAAAACAAGGGATATTAACTGCGCCACTCTGTATGGTGCAAGATTCAACTGGCTGATTACATTGTTTGATAACTTCTCTTAAAACAAATGGATAAACTGGAGTTGATTTAGAGAAGGATAACAATCCCAGTTGTTTATTTTGGTGTCTTTACCACCTTGACCTCAAGAAAGGACAGAACACACTTTATCTTTGCTTTGCTCTCACAGTTCAAGAACTTCATGAATATGCAAAGTTTTGAACTTAAGATGTACAGGTCCTGTACAATCCTGTATGTACTGCTTTAGCCCCCCCTTTTTTTACTTTAAAAAAGGCCAAAAAAAAGCAACTAGTCCTCATGATTTCCCTACCCCTAAAATCCCTAAAAATTTAGGCTGTCTACCAGCCTGCAACATGTTCAATAAGAACAATTGTTCTTCAATTGTTCAATAAGAACAATTAGCAGTCCTGCATCAATGTTCCAGTTACTATTAAACAAATGCAAAAAACCCATTGGAAGACATACAATTGGTTCCCCTCCCCCCCATGACTCTGAATGCTGGCCAACTTACTTCTGGGTAGTCATGCATAGGATTGAACTGTTAGTGTCATAAAGCATTAGCAGTAGGGGGTACTTTTGCCTTTTTGCTTCAGGTATAGTGTGAAAATGTCTAAATTGGATGAAAGGAGTCTCAAACCATACTCGCCTTGGCAAACCTGAAATCTAGTGGTCCTTTTTTTCCATGAAGTAGTTCTTTAGGGAAACTTATTTCTGTTCTATTCCTACTAATCTTCGTTTAAAAGTATTTACTCTTTATACAAATCCACCTTGATTTCATATTTCTGATAATAACCTATTGAATAGCTAAAACTGTTATTCTGCCCCTTCCTGCCGTGAAGATGTTTCCCTACGCTGAGGGCCTATTTCCATGACAAACCTATGTCAGTTCCACAAAATTCTAAACATGCCTATCTCTACCCTTTCAAGACCTGGGCAGTGTTGTTTGGGAGGTGCAAGAATGCTCTGCTAGGATTCCCACCCTCCTGCTTCAACCCCCCTGCAATTCCAAGGAGAAGCAGGAATAACTACACTATTGAGGGCACAATCCTAATCTGGAGTTAGGCCAGCACAGTTAGGCCAGCAAAGCTTGGCCAGCACAAGGGCCACTGTAAAGCCCATGTGGACCACTCTTGGAGTCAGGGAGGATGGCGCACGTCTGTGTACTGGCCTCTCTGACTCTGACAGTAGTCCAAACATACTTTACGGTGTCCCTTGTGCTGGCAAAACTTTGCTGACCTAACTGTGCCAGCCTAACTCCGGGTTAGAATTGTGCCCTAAAGTAGTTGATGTGTGTAGTAGAATAGAACAGTGGTATTCAAACGTTTTAGACCGGGATCCACTTTGCAGAATGGCACTCATGTCGGGACCCACCAGAAGTGTTGTCATTAACCTGGAAGTGATGTTGTGGCAGGAAGTGACATCATCATGCAGGAAGTACTGTCATTTTTACATAATAAAATGACACTGCTGAAATTCAAATTCGCATTCTTGGACTGCAGCAATTGTACAACCATGAAACATCCCTGGCAGAAAACAAGATTAGGACAAAATATTATGTAAAAGCACTTAACAAAAAACAAAATTAAAAAACAATTCACTTGAAAATTCAAACTGTTCAGACTCACAAAAGGAATATAACAAGAGTAAGGTCTGCCGTTTCCAAGATGGCTGCTCCCAACTTTCTGCGACCCACCTGATATTTAGCGGAGAGGGTTAATGCCTCTGTTTGCCTGAAGATAACAGCTGAAGATCTCAAGGTCGTGAGCTCCGGACTGCCGGAAGTCTCTGTGAGCAGCAGACCTTGCAAACTGCGGCTGATTAAAAGCTGAGTTTCAGCTGCCTCGTGGGAGGAGGAGTGTGCTGAAATCAGCTGCGTCTCTGGTGAGAGCAGGGAAGCCTCATCAGCCAGCAGACGACAGACGGGTGGCTAAAGAAAGAAGGCTAAATCCAGAAAGAAAGATCTGTAGGAGTGTTGTTCTTGGAAGACAGAACATTCTGTAAATTGTAAAAACCTTCGGGTTTGTGAGAAAGTCTGCCTATGTAAACCGCCTTGAGTTCAATCATTAGAGAAATCTAGTGATCTTAAGAAAGGCGGTATATAAATAAATGTATTATTATTATTATTATTATTATTATTATTATTATTATTATTAGTAGTAGTAGTAGTAGTAGTAGTAGTATCAGGTCGCAACCCACCAAGTGGGTCCCGACCCACTGTTTGAATACCACTGGAATAGAACATTTAACATACTCTGGTCTTGTTTGCTTATGGTGATGCCTTCACATTTTCAACCTCTGTGAAATCTCCAGGTATTGAACCAAGTCCTACTCCAGAATTTGTGACCCGTTCATGATTTTCAGTTTCATCTAGTAGTTTTGCATCAATGTCCCAGTTACTATTAAACCCGTACAGCACATACATAGGAAGTCATACGATCAGAATTTTTGGCCTAATGGCTCTGGACTTTGGCCAACTGTAGAGGCTTTGGCAACTTGAATGCCGTAAGTCACACCCACCTCAAATTCTCGTTTGGTCAGAGTCAGAACTGCTCAGTCAGTTTTGGAGAACCAATTTTAGATTTTGTTTCCCCTTGTGCAATCAGCAATTTCAGGTTAAATGGGCGTCACCAGGAAGTTCCTTGGGAAATGTATTGGCCTGTGCAATGCACTTGCAATGCACTTCCTGCTTCCCGCAAACTTGCTTATCCTGTACATTTGTAAATTAACAGGTCATTACAAAGGCACCCTAAGTTTTCCAAGGAAATGGCAGCATCCACCCTGATCCCTGAATTTCACTCTAGATTAGAAGGGTAAGGATGTCTCTTACCCAACAGCCAACAGAAGACACACATTAATAGCTCACTAGGGAACAGTCTACGAAAATAAGGGCCACTTTGCATCTAACTGGCCTTAGGTTACTTGCACCTAAGTAGGGGTCAGGGGTTGAACTAGATGACATCCAAGATCCAACTCTATGATTCTATGCCATTGTAGCACCTGCACATCCACAAATGAACACAAGAAGCATGTATCTGGACATGATCTAGCCAAAGGCAAACTCATTTACAGCCCACTTGTTTCAATAAGAGCATCAAGCACATGCTTAAATCATTCCCATTGAATTCAGTGGGCCTTTCAAGTGCTTGACTCTGGCTGGACTGTGCATGCAAATTGGTGCATCACAGCAATGTGTGCCAGAGATAAGGAATGGCTGTGACTTTCTACTTTCAGAGGTAGTAGCAGAGGTCTCTGCTGCCTTAAGGGGTGAGAATCCTAGTAAGGGTCTGTCCTAGTGATCTGAATGGGAATTGCTTCCGTGTAATGAGCCAGTTTTTAGGGTGCGTGGAATGCACCTGGGTTGTAGTGTGACGTCTTCTGCAGCTTCCTGCAGCTTCCAACATGGCCATGCTGCTGTTTCTGAAGAAAGGCTTTATTTATGCGCATTGTGCATGACAAAAATGAGACCACAGTGCCACATCAGTGCCAACGGCTCATGCGAGAACCAGCGGATGCATCACTTGTTGGGCCTGCGCTTGCCTGCTCCTTCCTCGAGTTTGTCTATCGACTGCTTCGTCTAGCAATAGAATCGCAAACTTGTGCAGGAAGGAGAAGGTTTCTAAGGCCGTGGTGTGCCATGCTTCTCAGGAAACCGGGTGCTGGGGGTCCCAGCTACTCTCTGTTGTCCTGTGCACCCTTTTTCCACAAGCATTTGAGCCTCATGTGCTGAGATCCTGAGAGAACCCTCGCATGGGTCCTTCTTCCATAGCCCTCCCTCTATTTGTTTTAATTTGTATAATCAATTTTCGGGAAGCTGCCTGACCCAAACAGAATGACTTCCCAGCTTGCAAAGTGCCACCTCCTCCCTCGCTCTCCCTCCACCCCAAACGGGGCTCTCTCCCCCTCTCTTTCCTTTCTTTTTTTCCTATTTAGTGGGCTCACTGATTAGAAAGGAACCTTGTTTCCCCCCCCCCCAGCACGATTGTCACCCCCAATTAGTGCATTGTTCGGGCGCACAATGGCACTGTAGCTGGGGGAATGGGCTGCCTTTGTGCTTCTCCAGTGGGCCGTGGGGGCAGTCAAGATTCATTTAGGGCCTTACACAACACGGACAAAAAAAATGCTACCCGAAAAGTAAAGAAAGACGGAAAAAAAACACAAGAGGCATCTGAAGAAATGGGGGACAGGACGGGAGGGGAACAATTAATATGGGAAAAGAAGTAGGGGAGAAGTCTGCTATTCAAGAGTTAGGCCAGCCTCATGAAAGACCCAAGAGGCAGCAGCTCATTGAAGGCTCGCCATTAGGACACAAAAGGGAACTAGAGCTTAATAGTAATTAGTGGCCTAACTGTGCAAAGAACACTGTGCTCCTTTAGTGGATTGTTCCAACTTTTCCTCCCCCCCCCCGCTCTGCTAGACATGAGGGGTGTGGGGGGGCAGTGAAAAGGAATGGAAGGGGGGCTGGCCGGGAGCCGCACTCCCTTCCCCTCTCTCTGTTTTGCAGTGACCTATTCAGCCCTTCTTTTTTTTTGACAGGTAAATTGGATTGTGTTCTCTTCTAAAGCTGGCAGCCAATTACGCAGGTGGGGTTTTCGGCCAGATTGTGACATGCGGGTCTCGTTTTGGGGAGTCAACCATTTCCTTGTCTTGGGAATCTTTCAAAGCAACGGCCTCCTTCCTCTTTCTGTCGCTGGAGCATAAACATTTTTTTAAAAAAATATATAGATGGCACTATCCAAGCAAACCGAAAACATCTTTTGGTCCCATGGCTTTCAGGGGGCAGAAAGCACAGGCTCAGCCCTGAAATCGACAGGGCCCGTCAGTTCTTACCTTTGACAGGATTGCCCCCATCGTTTTTCAGAAAACATTGTTGATTTGGGACTTGGAAACACTAGGAACAGTCCGGCACTGGGCAGGGGCGGGTGGCAGGGGGGAGAAGGAAGGAATATTGTACAAAGTATGATTAAAATATAAAAGACTAACGGTGCAATCCTAACCAACTTCCCAGCACTGACATAGCTGTGCCAATGGGGCACGTGCTGCATTCTGCAGTGGAGTAGCTGTCATGGAGGCCTCCTCAAGGTAAGGGAATGTTTGTTCCCTCACCTCAGAGCTGCCCTTACCCTGGTGCTGGAAAGCTGGTTAGGATTGTGCCCTAAGGCTGCAACCCTATACACACTTACCTGGGAGGAAATTCCATTGAACTCAATGGGACTTCCTTCTGAGTAGACGCGATTAGGATTGTGCTGGAAAACTCCTAGTCCTGCCTTTTGCTCAGACATTGGAATTGCTCCCGGCACTGGTCTTTCTGGAGAATCACCCTCTTTATAAATCCAGACTCAGTTTGGGACACTGGTAATGCAGTCCCCCCCTCCCTTGGGACCACAGTTTACCTCTGATGCACTTTCCTCCATTGCAGGTGGACCTGAGACGATACAGCTGGACCACAATACCCTTTAGAGCCCAATCCTGTGCACGTCTACTCAGAAGTCAGTCCAATTGTGTTCATGGCTTCTTACAGTAAAGCATGTATAGGATTGCAGCCAAACGGCCCAATTCTACCTAGATACCCCCTCCACTGATGCAGTCGCGCCAAGAGAGTGTCCACCTTATCCGTGGGAGGGGGGCAGTTGGAAAAGTCCCCTTGTGGTGAATGAACTTTTATTCTCTTTCCCTGGGGAAAGGCTTCACCACTATCATTGGATTCCTCCCATCTATGCCTGCTATTTAGCAGGCGTATGTCTGAAGAGTGTAATGGGAGTTGGAAGGGGTTCGGATATCAGTGCACGCAAGTGCCGCCAATTTTGCCCCTGGTCTGCCTCCCTCCACACCCTCCACCCCACCCAGGGACACACTTGTTCCTCTCCCTCCCCACACACCATGCTGCTGTTGGACTCGCCTTTCCTGGTCTGGCAGCTGGCCTCCTGTGGTGCCGCTGACTGTGGCAGCACATCAAAATGGCCGTTGGCGGAAGCCATTTTACAACAGTGGAATTCTGTTCTGCTGTTATAAACCTTCACTGGCCGAATTCTGCATAGGATTGGGCCAAGAGAATCTTTTGCATGTGAGGTCTGTTTTGTTATTCTGACGTGGAAGGCGTCAGAAAAAAATCTTGGGAGTAGAGGGCAAAGAAGGAGAAAAGTGTATTTCTGGTGTGTGTGTGTGGGGGGGGGGGGTACAGTTGCGAAGCCTCCAAGACCTTCATGGGCTCTCCGGGAACCAGCGTCAGATTTAAGGTTATTACTGAAAGCAATCCTGGATATTTAAACAAGACCTCCCAGAATTTCCAACATTACATTACATCCTGCAGTAGGGGGACAGTCATGGAGGCCTCTTCCAGGTAAGGAAACTTTTGTTCCCTTTCCTCAGGGCTGCATTGCAGTTGCACTGGCACTGGAAAGTTGGATCAGATTGGGCCCTAACTCACTTTGCTATTGGAAAATGGCTGAGAAATAACTCAACTTATAGCTGTGTTCTCAGGAAAGCAGCAGGTTCTGGCATCACAAGGACTGCACTTCCAGCCATGACATCACTTCCGGTGGGTCCCAGACAGATTACCATTCAAAAAAGTGGGTCTCAGTGCTAAAATGTTTGAGAACCACTGCACTAGATCTTATAAACCATATATATGTAGAGATGTTTGAAACTTCTCTACAAAGAAAGGATTTCATTCATTCATTCATTCATTCATTCATTCATTCATTCATTCATTCA
>JAJKFI010000015.1:15825930-15859366 GCA_029204185.1 Lerista edwardsae | reverse complement strand
TCATTCATTCATTCATTCATTCATTCATTCATTCATTCATTCATTCAAGTAAGCCCATTGTGTTAAGTAAGACTTGGGCAGTAATCCTATCTTATGCACTGGAAACAAACACGTCTAACCATACAGCATTCTTCTCATTAAATGAAAATATAAATAGATACCCAGGAGAGTGTAAAGTACATACTTTTAATAAACTTTTCAGTTTGTTTTTTTTTCAGTTTATTGTAAATTTTTTCAGCCTTCACTTCCCTACCAAATAAAGATGTGGTGGTGGGGGTAGGAACAGACTGATATGGGATCAGTTACCCTTGAGAGAAAATAGTGTTTTAAGAATGTTGTTTTGTTGTGGTAATACTGTCTTATTTACAGTGCAGTGGCGTCTCTATAGGGAGGGCAGAGCTCTAAGTTTTGCAAGAAGCCTTACCTTGCAGTGGAGATCACTCCTCTCCTGCACCGTTTTAGCCAATCCTCACAGGGAAAAGCAACATCTTGGCGTTGCTTACTGGCTACAGCAGCAAGGGAGAGGAGGGATTTACATGACAGGGTAAGGCTTCTTGCAAAACTTAGAGCTCTGCCCTCCCTGTAGAGACGCCACTGTCATACAGTGATATACATTGCTTAGACAGAGAAGCAGGAAAGCACCAAGAGTGTGTTCCTCTTTCATTCCAGATCAGTTCCTTCAAAAGCAAACAGTATGCACTTGGAATCCTCCAAAGGCTACTTCTTGCCAGCCAGCTGCAAAAGTGCAAAACATCTGGTCCCTTCACTGGCTACCTTTCAACTGTAATAAAGAAAGAAGGCTGCAACCTCCGAACAAGTGCAACACAAGGATGAATTTATTATAAGATAGGGTGATCAGCTCACAATTGCTGCCCTTCTCTGTCAAATTGTTTCTCTCCAGCCCTACCACATGTAGGCAGAGTTTCAAAGACCTCGTAGGCCCCAGTCATTAAAAGCAATCAGTGCTCATCTAGGCATCTTCTCCTCATGGGTACTAAAAGGATGTTGAGCTCCCAGCAATTCAAGAATCAAGACAGACAGGCACCTCCCCACTTGACAGTCAGACCACCACATATTTGAGCATTCTGACTTCAGTCCTAAAAGGCATTTTCACTAACAGAGAACTTCTTGAGTATCAGTTTAAGTAAACAATGCACATTCCCTTAATAAGAAGAGTTATAAAATACACAATAGCTTCTCACACAACAAAAATGGCCCCTAATTGATTTGAAGGACCCATTTAGATTCTGCTGAAGCCATAAACGTGGGGGAGAGGAGGGAAATGGCTCCATATGTGCGTCTACAATTCATGTATTTATAGTCTGTAGTATTTACACAACACATACTGAATGGCTTTCCTTGACCCAAAATAATTTATCATTTCAGTTTCACATGCAGGGCTTCAATTTATGCTTTCAGAGAAACTTAATCTGCACACCCCACCCCTTGATTCTCCAAAACTGTGTAAGGAAAGTTCCAGGCTAAAACGGCATTTGTAATACTTTCAGACAGAAAATGACCCCAAACTCTGACCAATGGAAAACTTTGTGCTTGGCATGCTTGCAGATTATTGCAAAAATCCAGAATTTCATCTGACAAAAAGGGAAGTGGCTGCGTTTTAAGTGTCTTTTAGAGCATGTGTACCTTTGTGGCTAAGACTCAAACTAGGAATGCACCTAATTGAGCAATGTGGCCTGCTGGGCCATTTGTTGTTGTCCAGTCACTAAGTCGTGTCCGACTCTTCGCGACCCCATGGACCACAGCACGCCAGGCCTCCCTGTTCTCCACTGGCTTCCAGAGTTCGCCCAATTTCATGCTCATTGCTTCGGTGACACTATCTAACCATCTCATCCTCTGCCGCCCCCTTCTCCTTTTGCCTTCGATCTTTCCCAGCATGAGGGTCTTTTCTAAAGAGTCCTCTCTTCTCATGAGGTGGCCAAAGTACTTGAGCTTCAGCTTCAGGATTTGTCCTTCCAGGGAGCAATCAGGCTTGACTTCCTGGAGGATTGACCGATTGGATCTCCTTGTAGTCCAGGGGACTCTCAAGAGTCTTCTCCAACACCATAATTCGAAAGCATCTATTCTTCGGCGCTCTGCCTTTCTTATGGTCCAGCTCTCACAGCCATACATTGCTACTGGGAAAACCATCGCTTTGACTATGCGAACCTTTGTTGGCAGGGGGATGTCTTGGCTTTTTATTAAGTTGTCTACGTTCACCATAGCTTTCCTCCCAAGAAGTAAACGTATTTTAATTTCATGGCTGCAGTCACCGTCTGCGGTGATCTTGGACCCCAGGAAAGTAAAGTCTGTCACTGCTTCCATTTCTTCCCCTTCTAGTTGCCAGGAAGTGATGGGAGTGGTTGCCATGATCTTAGTTTTTTTAATGTTGAGCTTCAAGCCAATGTTGGCACTTTCCTCTTTCACCCTCATCAGAAGGTTCTTTAGGTCTTCCTCACTTTCTGCCATTAGAGTGGTATCGTCTGCATATCTGAGGTTGTTGATATTTCTCCCAGCAATCTTGATTGCAGTTTGTGAATCATCCAGCCCAGCCTTTCTCATGATGTACTCTGCATATAAGTTAAATAAGCAGGATGACAGTATACAGCCTTGTTGTACTCCTTTCCCAATTTTAAACCAGTTGTTCCATGTGCAGTTCTAACTGTTGCTTCCTGGCCCGCATACAGGTTTCTCAGAAGACAGATAAGGTGGTCTGGTACTCCCATCTCTTCCAGAACTTGCCACAGTTTGTTGTGATCCACACAATCAAAGGCTTTAGCATAGTCAATGAAGCAGAGGTAGATGTTTTCCTGGAACTCTCTTGCTTTCTCCATGATCCAGCGAATGTTGGCAATTTGATCTCTAGTTCCTCTGCCTCTTCAGAAACCAGCTTGTACATCTGGTAGTTCTCGATTCACATACTGCTGAAGCCTAGCTTGTAGGATTTTGAGCATCACCTTGCTAGCATGTGAAATGAGTGCAATGGTGCGGTAGTTTGAACAATCTTTGGCATTGCCCTTCTTTGGGATTGGAATGTAAACTGATCTTTTCCAGTCTTGTGGCCACTGCTGGGTTTTCCAAATTTGCTAGGGCATTACTTTTATATAAATAGCAAGCATGGTGTCACAACAAAAAACGGCACCTCTTGCCACCTCCTGCCCTGCCTACTTGCCTATGATGGAGCATAGGATACAGATGACATTTGGCAGCCAATCACAGCACACCAACCCCAATGCCTCTGAAAAACCTTGAAATGACAGCAGATTGAGAGAGAAGGGGTCCCAAAATCTAGCTTTCTATGATTACAAGAACTTTCATCCAGAGACTGCTTCTTATGTGTGTTTCAAGCTTGGAACACAAAATTAAAATGGAACAAAACAATTACAATCCTTCAAGTACAACTGTCTTGTTCCATTTCAATTTTGTTAGCTACTTTGAACCTGCTGGCAGGAAGGTGGGGTGTAAATCAAAACAAAAATGATTAACTAACTGGGTTGGGTTCCCTACATCACAGAGACTTCCATGTTTCTTTCAGGTTGCCAGCTTCCACTGAATTTTCATCCTCTGGAAGCAGGTGAATGTTAAGCTCAATAACCTCCACATCATGACAGCTTGCAAGAGTGTCAGAATGTATGTTCTAAAATGAAAGCTACCCTGGAGGTCCTTATCCCAATGTCTGATGTGCAGAGGTTAAGCACAATCCTAACCTGGTGTTAGGCTGGTACAGTTTGGCTGGCATAAGGGACACTGTAAAGCACGTTTGGACCACTCTCCCAGTCAGCGAGGACGGTGCATGTCTGTGTGCTGGCCTCTCTGACTCCAAGAATGGTCCAACATACTTTACAGTGGTCCTTGTGCCAGTCAAACTTTGCTGCCTAGCTCCAGTTTAGGATTGCACTCTAAACGTGGTTACTGGAGATGAGGGAAGGCAACTGTTCATGAAGGATGGGTTTTCAAATATTAGTTCACCTTACATTACTATGACCTTCACCTGGACTGAAGCTGGTACTGTAAACATGTTGTGGGTTCCAATCTGAGCTGTCTTGGGTCTTTTTTGTTGTATGAGAGAAAGGGGGTACAAATAAACAAATATAAACAAATATAAAATTCTGTTAAGTCATGTTAAGCAGGATGGTGTAGTGGTTCTGGAGTTGGACATATGGAAGATCTGGAAGATCCAGATCTAAATCCCCACTCAGCCATGAAACTTCTTGGGTGACCTTGGGCTGGTCTCTCTCTCTCTCTCTCTCTCTCTCTCTCTCTCTCTCTCTCAGTCTGACCTACCTCTCAGGGTTGTTGTGAGGTCAAAAGGAGGGGAGAAACCATGAACACCACCCTGAGGTATAAAATCTGAGGAAGGGAGGTATAAAATCTGTGAGAAATAAATAAATAAATGCGCCCTTGCCTCAGGCCACGGGGTGTGAGAAAATCCTCGTGGTGGCTGTTAAGAAATACGTTGCTGCAAACACATCATCCTCTTGTTTTCTTTTTTCTGAAGCGTAGCTTAGTTTTCGGAGGCCCGAGGAATGCTGTAAACATTCCTGCTGTGGCGTGATGCCTCCCTCCTCTTCCATGTATGGCGTCGGTCACAGTGGGGGGATATGAGGCGCTACCCTGATCTTTGGACTGAACTTGCACAAAGGCAACAGCTACAAGGTAAACAGGGACCAGAGCTGCACCACCCTGCTCCCCAGCCAGTGCCTTTTCCTGAAACGGTTGACCACAGCGACGTTGTGAATTTGGGTACGGAGATCGAATTATAATTTTCAAATATCTGATGCCATTTTCACACAATTTATTAGCTAGGATTCATTAGGATTTTTACTAGGATTTATGGGGATTTTTAAAAATCCCAGTGGCATGAAAAGGAGAAGCATTTTGCTGCCTTTCCCCCTCTGCCCATAAGCAGTGGGACCCAAAATATGACAACTATCTGATGTTTGGGTCCAGAACCAGGCAAACAAACAGCTCCTTTCGTTTTAAAGACAAAAACTTGAAACTTGGTTATGAGGCAATGTTTGAAAGCATACTGAGAATAAAGTAGGTCTTTAGAGGCAGATAGTGGGCTGAGCTGGCTGCCGGGAGGAGTCCTTTAGCCACCTACCTTGACAGAAAAAGCAGTACTTCCAAGCTTTTCAGTGTTTCTTCCAGGCTTCCCAGCTCCTGTACTTCTGTGCAGCTCCCTATCTCCCTGTACCAGGCCTATTTCTTCAGGCAACCAGTTCTCCCACCATGAGCAGCAAACAAATAATCCAATTTTGACACCGGAAGTAAACAGATAAATGTCATGCTCCTTCAGTTATATGGTGTTCATGGAGCTGCTGCTTCTTTGTAAGAGCTTCCCACATTTTACCTCAGGAACCCATACAACAATACTCTTAGTTAGGCCCCCCGCTAATTTAAAGCCCAATCCTATCCAACTTTCCTGTGCTAATGCAGCCATATCAATGGATTACGCACTGCGTTTTGTAATGGGGGCAGTCACAGATGTCTCCTCAAAGTGAGGGAACAATTGTTCCCTTACCTCAGGGTTGTGTTGTGGCTGAATTAATGCTGGAATGTTGGATAGGATTGGGCCCTTTGTTAAAGCATTTCTATCTTTTCTACCGAATGTATTCAAGGGTTTGAATACAATACCGAATGTATTCATGTGTTCAGATTATATTTTCCTAATTCAAATGGCCTCATGTTCATGCTCAAGGAGAAGGCACATCCGGATCTCTCCCTTGTTGTCTAGGGGAATTCAGGGCATTTTCTTGAATTGCACAGGGAAATGGTTCATCCAGAAGTAGGTTTATCAGGGCATGTGGGGAGAAATGCTCCCCTCATTAAAGAAAATGCTTCCAATTCCCCCTGATGTGAGAGGAGGGACCATGCTCAGGGCATGAACATTACTGTATGCCACTAGTTAGATGAGATTTGTATCCTCCAAAATGGCCCAAGGCAGTTGCAGAGACTAGGCCACTGGGGCAAAAAATCAAAAGTTCACATATAGGCTACTGGGTTCTGAGCTTTCTGTGACAGATAAGGAGAGAGATCTTGGAGTGCTAGTGGACAACTCGATGATGGTGTTGATCCAGTGTGTGGCAGTGTTGAAGACGGCCAATTCCATGCTTGGGATAATTAAAAAAGGAGTTGTGAATAAAATGGCCAGTATTATTATGCCACTGTACAAATTGATTGTAAGGCCACATCTGGAGTACTGTGTACAGTTCTGGTCACCACACCTTAAAAAAGATAGGGAAGGTGAACTAGAGAAGGTGCAGAACAGAGTGACAAAAATGATTACTGGGTTGGGACACCTCCCATATGAGGAAAGGCTACTGCATTTGGGGCTCTTCAGTCTGGAAAAAAAGGTGCCTGTGGGGTGACTTGATTGAGGTGTACAAAATTATGCAAGGGATAAAGTCAATAGAGGGAGGTCCTTTTCCCTCTCACAATACCAGAACCAGGAGACATCCACTAAAATTGAGTGTTGGGAGAGTAAGAACAGATAAAAGGAAATACTTTTTTACCCAGCGGGTAATTAAACTGTGGAACTCCTTGCCAGAGGAGGTGGTGATGGCATCTGGCCTAGGTGTCTTTAAAAGGGGGCTAGACAAATTTCTGGAGGAAAAGTCCATTGTGGGCAACAGGCCATAATGGGTGGTGCAACCTCCTTACTTTAGAAGTAAGCTACCTCAGAATGCCAGATGCAGGGGAGTGGCAACAAGATGCAGTCATCTTTTTGTCTTGTGTGCTCCCTGAGGCATCTGGTGGGCTGCTGTGAGGTGCAGGAAGCTGGACTAGATGGGCCTTTGGCCTGATCCAGTGGGGCTCTTATGTTCTTAAGTCCTAGACAATGCTGGCCCAGTCATGAGGCCGACTGAAGTGGTTGCATCAGGCAACAGATTGGCAGGAGGCACCTATCTCTGTCCACTTTCCTGCCTCCAATGCTCTTCCTTCCCCTGCCAATCCCTGGATTGGAAAAGGAAGAGGCGGGGCAGAGCGGAATTTTGGAGGGGAGGAAAATGCTGAGCTTGAACATCAGAGAATGGGCGGAGCAGAGGCTAGCACATCACTGAGTAAGGGGCCAGCATTTGCCATAACCTCCTGAGATGTCAGGAGGTCTTGCGCTGGCCCTGGGCCTAGACAGTCAGCTTGGGCAGGCGGGGGTGACAGTGCCCCTAACAGTCACCTTTGTTCCAAGTTAACTGTGGTTAACTGAAGCAAAAGACAATTGGACCTGCTCTGAGCTGTAGCCACACAGCCATAGGCTGTTCAATGTAAGCAGCTCCATGAATGCCAAATAAAGCAGCCCCCCTAACAGGGGAATAGACTGGCCAGGATGTGGGAGCCGACAGAAAACGAATCCTTTCTATCTCGGGCAAGTGACAACTCACTGGTGACAGGGAAAGAGTTAATATTCTTACAACAGACTGGGCTGGACAAAGGCACATGTTGAAAGGTTAATAGGTTATACAGTACCTCAGCCTTTCCACTTGGCTGGCTTGATGTGTTCCTCCGCTCTCACTGAGGCCGCTGGAAGCCAGCTTCCCCACATAATAGACAGCATGTTTATAAAAAGCAGGCTGATGTCGCATTAAGCCCATCTCAAGCTGTTTACACACTGGAGGTGAATTAGACTGGCTTAAAAAAAAAAAAAAGTAACACTGTTTTGTACAGAATACAAGCAGCGCCCCTGTCTTTGACACAGTGCTTTTGCATCAGGACGTGTCACGCGGTGGAATGTTGTTAGGGACTTTAAAAAATTGTTTTACCGGCTGACAAAAACAAGAGGATTCAACTTTAATCTTCCTTTGGGGAAGCACACTGGAAAGTATGCTCCATGGAGGAGACGGCGGCACTCCATATATAGTGAAGCTCCTTCAGCTTGGACCCAGAAGATCCGGGCTCAAATCCCCAAGCACTCGATGGGTGGCCTGGAGCAAGTCAGCCTTGGTTAGTCTCCTGTAAAATGGGAGCAGTTGTGACAGTCACGGCATAGCAACGAGGAGGATTAAGGTGGGCACATGTCAGCATGACTCAGCCCCAGCCCTTGTGACAGGGCGACCTGCAAATCAAAGCCAGAAACCAAACAGTGAGCAGTGAGGCCTGATGCATGGAGTCTCTATACACAAATGTGAGCCTGGGTGAATGTCTGCCCTCCGTCCCTATGGCAGGGGCCAGGACAGACTCACCCACCCCAAAAAATCTGCAGCAGATGCAGTCCCGATTCTTTGAAAAGGCCTGGAGACAGGAGTCAATCCAAAGGCTGTGTGGGCAGCCAGCAGGGATCCTCTGGTGTCAGCCCAGGGGCTTTTCACCCCATGCCAGCCCCGTGCATCTCTCCCTTCCTTCTGCCATCTCTGGGTTGGCCATGCCAGCTTTCACTCCTGCAAGGCGAGGTCAACACGGGTGAATATGTAACAGAAGTGTTGCTCACCAGGGGACAGTGCATCACAGGCCTCAGAAGTGACCGCTCATGTGTGCATTAGGCAACGATTCACCTGCTGTGCTGGAAATGGTGCATTCTGGGAAGAATTAGGACACATATTAGGAAAGAGTGTCTTCAGGAGATCCTTCCCAATGGCTCCAACTCTAGGTTATGATCTGAGGTCCACTTAAACCCACTGACAGAGCCATTCTATGCATGTCTACTCAGAAGTGTCCCATTGTGTTCCATGGGGTAAATGTACATAGGACTGCAGACTGTTGGAGCAACTATCTCTGCGCTGGATTGTGGCCCAAACAGAGTGGTGATACCCTTCATTATGACACAGCAGTCATCTTATCCTATACATGAGACAGGAATTAGACAAGCCAAGAGCTGTAGAAATATAGTCGCTGTCACATATAGTGATAAATCATTGCCCAGGGATGACTCATGTGCTTCTTCAGATGCCATCTGTATCTGCCGATGTGGGACAGATGATACTGCACTCCTGTGTCAGTTCAGGACTGTCTTCTGATTGAGATGCTATTGCTGGTGCTGGCATTTCCCTTTCAAGGAATTTGGGGGAGGGGAGGACAGCAAAGATGCTGCAAATGAGCCCCGGATTGCTTCTGCGCACTCAGTGTACTCCACAGGTAATTCGATTTCCAAACAGCACTTTAATTAACAGCACTTAGCACCTACCCAAGAGGTGCTAAGTGCTGCAAGTTGAAGATGATTAGCACCTCTTCTCAGTGCTTGATTGCACCAAACAATACCCCATTGTGGCTTGAAAGCCATGTGAAGAAAACAATATCCCCATGTACATGTTGCTGCCTCTAGTCCCAGTTTGTCACCCAGGCACACAAAGTTTCAGTTCTGTATCCCAGCAGGCTTCTCCTCCCCTTTCCAAAGGGAGGATGTATATGTGAGGGCACAATCCTAACTAATTTTCCAGCAGGGACATAGCTGTGCCAATGGAACATGTGCTGCATCCTGCAGTGGGGGAGGGGCAGTCATGGAGGCCTCCTCAAAGTAGGGAATGTTTATTCCCTTTCCTCGGAGCTGCACTGCCCTTACCCCAACGATGGAAAGTTGGTTAGGATTACACTCTGTGGCACACAAGTAAACAACAGAATGGCTACAGCTTCACATTTGCCAAGTGGATTTTCCCCCTGCCTCACAAGTCATGAAGTTGGAAACACTACATTTTTTTAACGTAAGAAAAACATATTGACTTTTGCTTAGTTCCTTCTGATTCTGGAACAGTAGATTCAGGACTGATAATATCGAGTATGTTTCCCCAGAACAGGATGAATGGATCCTGAATGGATGGAGTCCATTGTCGCAAGGGGTATAGTAGTGATGGCCACTAGTTTAGTTTCCTTTAAAAGAGGATAACTAAAAAGAGGATAAATTAATGGAAGGCAGGTCTATCAGTGGCTATTACCACCGTGGTGGGTCCAGGTCCAGAGGCAAAATAAATAGCTCTAGGATAGTGTTTCTCAATGTTTGTCCCCTGCTGTGCCACTTTGCATGGTCCACCTATGGAAGTACCACTGAATAATGATGTCATCACCAGCTACTTCCAGATGTTGCTACTTGCTTGTTGTGTTCCATTGCTGGTCTCACTGCCAGGTAGTGGGGATCGGGGGAGGGGGTATCCCTGGCCATCACCTCAAGCACCACTGGTGGGACAAATATCACTGGTTGAGAAACGCTGTTCCAGTTTTCCCTGTTCCAAACTTTAGGAACAGAGCCAACAGAGATGTTCATGCTCATCAGATTGCAACCTTTTACTGCCTCTGCTCCTATCTTATTCTCAGCAGCAAACTAGCCGCTGGGTTCCTGGGTTGCTTCAGGGAAAAAGGTCTTCAACTGTATAACTCTGCTTAAAGGTAAAGGTTTCCCCACAACCGAATGGTCTAGTCGTGACCGACTGTAGGGGGCGGTGCTCATCTCCGTTTCAAAGCCTGTAGAGCCGGCGTTTTGTCCCGGCATGACTCTACACCGTAGCGCATGGAACGCCGTTCCCTTCCCACCGAAGTGGTCCCTATTTATCTACTTGCATTGAGGTGCTTTCGAACTGCTAGGTTGGCAGGAGCTGGGACAAGCAACGGGAGTTCACTCCATCGCGCAGTCTTGAACTCCTAACCTTCTGGTCGGAAAGCCCAGCAGCAGCAGTTTAACCCACCACGTCCCACTCTGCTTAAGAAGCCCCTGTTCTTGCCTGCGCATTAACTTGGAGCAGCCAGCAAGACTGTCAGTGGGGAATTGTCGCTCTTCTTGATGTCATAATAATGGTCCCTGACTTTACTTCCTTCATCCCAGAGTAGCCCTTTGACCTTCCCTTTCACCACTATTTCTCCTGCCTCTCTAACCCCATGTCTGAGGAGTTCATCATCATCATCATCATCATCATCTCAGATGAAGTGGACTGTAGTGTATGAAAACAAATTTCCCCAAAGCGGGAATAAATCAGTCTTTAAGGCACTACAAGCCATTTCGTTGTTCAGGCTACATCTGCAAAGTTAAACGTTTAACTTCAGAGAGGCTGGAAACAAACTCCAGCAAAGGAATTCTAACTGCAAGGCCATTGCCCGGTTGCCCAAAATCTCGGAGCAGAGCAGAAGCAACATAACAGGAACCCAGGAAGAGTCTTGCTGGGGGTGTCCAGCATCCTGTTCCAAAAGGCCTGTCAAATGTTACCAGGAATCCCGCAAAAATAGCATGAAGATAACTGTCTCCCCCTTACACGCTGTTTACCTGCCCCGCAACATTGGCTTGCTGAGAGGTAAACTGCCACTGAATGTGGAGGCTCGTTTCGCCTTCTGGCTAATAGCGACGACAATCTTCAACTTCCTGAATGCGTCGAATCGCATTTTGAAGCCAACGAAGCCCGGGCCGGAGCCGCACCTCGTGGCCGCGAATTCCACAGGCTTGTCACCCTGTGTTGCTGGGCGGCGAAGGCGTCTCCCGCGCAGCTCGTTTCCCAGGCCTGCTGCCTGCGGCTGGCCCCACGGGGTGTCTTTCTTCGGCGGGGAAGGCGACGGGGGCGTGTCCCGGGCCGATCTCCGGCGCGGGTGGGCGGGCCCGGGGGGCGGTCTTGCAGCCCGTGCATTAGAGCGCAGGTGGCTCCGGCTGGGAGCTCCATTCGCCCGGGGTGGCGCGTCTCAGGCTCGGCGCGTTGAGAAGCGGGAGCCGAGCCTGGCCCTTTCGACGCAGCGTGCTTGCCCCCAGGCGGTGCCGGCTTCCCTGGCGTCCCGGATGCAGAGCGTCCCGCCGGGAACTCTTCCTAGCCTTGCCCGATCTGCTGTCGGACGGACTGCGTCCCCGTCCGCGGAGCCGACTGAAGCCTCCGTCCACTTGCTGCCGCGAGGCGCGGCTGGAGCCCAATCGGCGTGGCATGGGGGCCGGTTTCCGTCTCCACGCGGCTGGCACCTCGGCGCGACCGGCTGGCCGGCTCCGTGGCGCGCAGAGCAGCGCAGAGCCCCGCCGACAAACTTTGCTGGTCGGAAAGTGAAGGGGATCGGCGGCCCGAGGAGGAAGGAAGCCGCGCGCCAGCTCTCCTTGCATGGCTCCGCTGGGCCCGATCCCAGCCCGCTCTCCTCCTCCGCCCGGTGCAACGCGGAAAGGACTTTTGGACTTTGCAGCCTAGAGTTTCAAAGCAAACTTTTTTTTTCGACCCTGTGCTGGTCTTCGAAGAGGCGGCCGCGGATCCAGACCCGGCTTCTGTCTCGGCGCTGAACTGCCCTGCAGAGAGAGAGGGAGAAAGACTGATTGACATGGGAGAGAGTCGCCTCCGAGCTGGTTTGTTATGGAGTTCGTCTTTTTTTGTTTTGTCGGGTTTTACCCCCCTTAAGGCACCTGCGCTGCAGGAGGGCAAAACCTCCCAGGGAGTTTGTAACCAGCTCTCGGCGAATGTCAGGACTTGGGATTCCTAGGCGGGGAGGAAAATCGGCCTGGACTGGGGGTGTCGGATCATGTGTGCCTTGGAAGTGACCCTGGGAGAGCTTTCCTGCAATCTACAACTCTCTGGCTCTTGGAATCAGTAATACTGTTGAAAACAGAAATCCCAGCCAGCCTCTGTTGCTTGTTTGGGGAGGGGGTGCTGGCCATGGCTGGGTTTAGCCCCAGCCTGGGAGACGCTCTGCTGAGCCTGTTGCTGTTCCTGCTCAGGGCGCCAACTCTGGGGCTCGCTGCCTCCAAAGCCATTGTCTGCCAAGAGATCACGGTGCCCATGTGCAAGGGCATTGGCTACAACTTGACTTACATGCCCAACCAGTTCAACCACGACACGCAGGACGAGGCTGGGCTGGAGGTGCACCAGTTCTGGCCCCTGGTGGAGATCCAGTGCTCTCCGGACCTGAAGTTCTTCCTCTGCAGCATGTACACCCCCATCTGCTTGCTGGACTACGGCAAGCCTCTGCCTCCCTGCAGGTCGGTGTGTGAGCGGGCCAAGGCCGGCTGCTCCCCCCTGATGAGGCAGTACGGGTTTGCCTGGCCGGAGAGGATGAACTGCGACAAGCTGCCCGTCCTGGGAGACACGGAGATGCTGTGCATGGATTACAATCGGACCGAGGCCACCACCTTGCCCCCCTTTTTTGCCAAACCCACTCGCCCCTCCAAGGGCACCCACAAAAACCTCATCCCGTTAGCTGCCCAGCATCCTGCCGGCAGGGACTGCAAGCGGTCGTGTGAGTGCAAAGAGCCCTTGGTCTTCATCTCCAAAGAAACGCATCCTCTGTACAACAAAATTGAGACCGGGCACGTCCGCAACTGTGCCGTCCCCTGCTTCCAGCCCTACTTCACCCAGGACGAGATGACCTTTGCCACCTTCTGGATTGGCCTGTGGTCGGTCCTCTGCTTCATCTCCACCTTTACCACGGTGGCCACGTTCCTGATTGACATGGAGAGGTTCAAGTACCCCGAGCGCCCGATCATCTTCTTGTCCTCCTGCTATCTCTTTGTGTCCATTGGCTACATCATCAGGCTTGTGGTGGGCCACGCAAATGTGGCCTGCAACAAAGATTACAACCACATCCACTACGAGACCACGGGGCCGGCACTCTGTACGGTGGTCTTCCTCCTGATCTACTTCTTTGGCATGGCCAGCTCAATCTGGTGGGTCATCCTGTCTTTCACCTGGTTCCTGGCGGCTGGGATGAAATGGGGCAACGAGGCCATTGCTAGCTATTCCCAGTATTTCCACATGGCCGCCTGGCTGATTCCAAGCGTCAAGTCCATCGCGGTTCTGGCCCTGAGCTCGGTGGATGGAGACCCAGTGGCTGGCATCTGTTACGTGGGCAATCAGAATGTGGACAAGCTCCGGGGGTTTGTGCTGGCGCCTTTAGTGGTCTACCTTTTCACTGGGACAATGTTTCTGTTGGCAGGGTTTGTGTCCCTCTTCAGGATTCGGAGTGTTATTAAGCAAGGAGGTACAAAAACGGACAAGCTGGAGAAGCTGATGATCCGGATCGGGATCTTCACCGTCCTTTACACGGTCCCAGCGACCATCGTGGTGGCTTGCTACATCTACGAACAGCACTATCGGGAGAGATGGGAGACGGCTCAGAACTGCTCTTGCCCGGGCGACAAACACAAACTGAAGCCTGACTATGCTGTCTTCATGTTGAAGTACTTCATGTGCCTGGTTGTGGGGATCACCTCTGGGGTCTGGATTTGGTCAGGCAAGACTCTTGAGTCTTGGAGGCGGTTCACCAGTCGATGTTGCAGGAGTGGGAAGCCCATCAGCACAGCCATGTACAGTGAAGCCAACACGGCCCTGACGGCAAGGACTGGGGTGCCCAATTCTGCTTCTTACCACAAACAGGTCCCGCTGTCCCATGTATGAAAAAGCACCTTGCGGGGTCGTGGTTGGGAGCGGGGAAGTGTGGCAGGACTGAGCTCCCGGCTGGAAGAGGTTTGGAAATGAGCCTGGAGATTCCTCTCTGTTCATTGTGAGACACTTTGCTTCACCTTGACTTTTGATGAGCGTGTGTGCGCGTTCGTCCGTGTGTGTGCGTGCGTGTGTGTGTGCGCGTGCATGTGTCTCCTTGTCCATACTCTAAAGATCGCAAGGTTTACCAAGAGCAGGCTACACCCTTGTGTACAATTTCATCCCTCCTTGCAAAGTGAGTGAGAGGCACCTTAGGGCCAAACTATGCATTCTATGGAAGCCCTCTCCAACTGGTTTATTTTTGTTTTCAATGAAAAGTAGCCTCAAAGCTGCAACTGTCAGCCAAGAAATGGGAGGGCCAGAGGCTGCTTAACCCTTTCCCTTCCTGCTATTTTTCCACTCAACGTTCCCCCTCCCACTAAAAAAAAAAAAGCTTTGCTCTGTAAATTTTCCTGTTCAGAGTGGATGATTTTCAGAGAGAAGTGGCAGGAAGTGAAAAGGTTAAGGCGCCCATTCCCCGCTGCTTCTTTGCTTTCAATTGACAGCTGCTTTTCTTTTTGGGCGACTGATCAATACCTGGTGTGTCCAGTCTAACATCTAGTTGGGGTCATAGGGTGCATTGACTCTTAATTTGAAAAACGAGGGCTTAGGGCTCATTCCACGAGCCAAACTGGTACATTTCAGGGAGGCAAAAGTGGGCATTCGCTGGTTTTTTGTAGTAGAACTGATAACTTTGTACTGCTGTCTTGTCTGTTTCAATAGTGCACATGCTAAAGAAGGTAAAATTTTAAAGAGAACCTCTTAGGAGGGAGGATCTAATTTTAAAATGGGTGGGTTGTAGAGTTAGGCAGAGTCCAGTTTCAGGGTCTTATTTTTGGATGGCGTAAGGGTCATCACCGCATGAAGACGCTATTGGCGCGTTAGTTTCTCCTGTGCAGCTGCAAGGATGCATTTGCAATGAAAGGAGGAAGAGCTGAGTTTACGGTTTGATGGTGCAAGAAGTCCTTTTGAATCCAGCGATGTCTCCCCACTGTCATGCCCATAACCTTTGCCTAATGATAATGTGCAGCATGTTCACTCACTTACTCTCATGATGGGAAGCAACTTCTGAACATCCTTAACTTTGAGATTATTTTGAACAGTGCTCTCCTCCATCCTACCCCTGGGGCATTGGCCCCTCCTCAAGAAATGGAGGGTGGAGAAATGAGAGCTTCCTCATTCATGACAGTCAAGCCTTGTAAAACAAGCAACAGGTTTAGCTGAGTGCCGAATGCCTTGTGATTCAAGGGCCCCCAAAAGTAATTGACAGCTGGTGGCCTCAGTCCTATGGAAGCGCAATCAGAAGGATGTATCCCTGAATGAAGTGGGACTTGCTCCCAAGTAAGTGTGCCTAGGATTGCAGCTTCAAGGCACTAAATACACACTGGAAATGTTCCCTCCCCTTGAACCTGCTGTCTGCCTGTCCTCTGATTTGCACTTTTGGGTTTTTGTTTTTTTGAAAGATGATTCTTTGGTCCTGAGTTCTCATGGTTGCTGTTTTCAGTGGAAGCAAGATGTGGCCAATATTAGACAATCTCTATGAATGCAGGACTTTAGGATATGGTTTTGTGCCTCCCTGGAGTCGTCCCCCCCCCATGAGTGAATTAGTTGTACCAAAAAATGGAAGGCAAGGACAATCAATCAATCAATCAATCACTCTCAACACTGCTCTCTTTGCAGAAGAGACGTTAGCACATTCTAGGCATTGAGGATGCCTTCTAAGGCAAGCTTTTAAATCCCCTCTTAAGCTGACATCTCCCTATTAGAACAAAATGGTATTAAATTGGGCCATGGATCAACACAACGGTTCAAAGGGATGCTCCTATTCCCCTGCCAGACGTTTGCACTTTAATTATAAATGGAAAGCAGACACATTTTTTCTAATGAGGTTATTTTATGGCATATTGTATCTGCTTTGCAAAGAGGATGGCGAGTTTTTACGGATTTCCGACTAACTGGGCACTCTTGGAGAAAATCCAGTTTCCTTGGCTGTAACGTGAGGGAACAAAGCAGGTCCACTAACCCACTTAATTGGGATGTTGAGATTACTCTCTGCCCCCCCCCCAACTCCAGCTCTGGTCTTTCCTCCTGAAGGCACCGCTATGAGCCAGCAATGGCCGGGTTGCTTTTCTTTTCTAAGGGCAGGTTTGTAGGCACATTCCTGACTTTCATGTGTGAATAGATGCAGTTCTCCCAAGGGAATAGTCATGTCCCTTCCAAGGCTTTTCGGTGGCATCAGTTTCCTATTTTTTTCAATGGGTAAGCTAAGCACTGAGCAACTTCCTTTGGCTAGCCAAGTCAAGCTTGATTCTTGAGCAAGTGATACTAATCTAGCCTGTTTCTTTTTAACATGGCTACCCCTTCGGTGCTTTATTCGTCTGTATTCACTATACTTTAAAACTTTTAACTGACCCCCCCCCCCCCCACTTTAGACCTGACTTTCAGTGACTGCAATAGGAACACTTCTCCCATCCATCCCAGGGGTATTGCTCTCATGTTCAGGATAGGGAGGAAACTGCAGTTGGATTGGGCTCATACATTGCCCCAGCAGAATGGGAGCCACAATAGCAGTCCTGGTGCCACCTCGAGAGGGGGGCTGCCAAGCTGCGGGACTCAAGTCTTCGCCTGACAATCTCAGTTCCCACGTCAGCGGCTGCTGCCGCCTCCGAGGAGAGCTTGGAAATGTCAGCGTCCGTTTCTGGACCAGATGGGTGCACTGTTGAGGGTGTCAAATGTTAAATATACCTATCCTGTAGAAGAAGGCTAAGTGGAGATGAAGTGTCGGCTTACAAAAATGTGGTCGAAACATCCCTGCCTGAACTGGCACTGCCACCCTTTCCCTTTTCCTCTTGAGCTTATTTAAGACAGAGGAAGGGACACTGGCACACTTTCCAAGCCCATTTGGCAAACGTTTTCCAAGTTTTCTATTTAAATTCATTTACTGGAGTGTTTCACTCCCAACAGGCAGAAGCATTGTCCATCGGCAGTGATTTTGAAGGAGCGAACCTTTGGGTTAGCGAATTCAAGGATACGCAGGCTGCAAGCCTTTACGCGCTTTCCCGGAAGTAAGCCCTGCTGAACACAGGGGCTTACTTCTAAGTAGGCATGCCGATGATTGCCCTGTAAAACTGTGATGGATAAAGTCAGGCTGTTGGGGGAGGTAGAACTGGATCCCATATCTTCCAGGGGGCGTGGGAGGTGTAGGTTGACAGATAGGTCAAAGTTCTGCCGGTAAAGTTAGTTAACAGCGTTTAATTAAGATTTTAAGAAGCGTGCTGAGCTTGGTTCCCCCTCCCTTTCTGTTTCTAAGGCTGTGGATTGGCACATAACTGGTTTTTATCCTTGGAGCAACCCTGTGAAGTAGGGTTAACTTGAGAATTTGAGCCTCTCTGGTTGTGGTGTACCACGCGCCCCATGTGGTACGATGCCTTCACTTCTCTGTGCTATTAGTTCGTATTAGTCTACATCAGTACTACCTTGAAGGAAGAGCTGAGATTTGTGGCTTCTTCTAGTCCCATAATTACGTGGGCATGGTCCCTACCACCTCATTCAAAAGGCTTATGTTTGCTAGACGCGTGAATCTGGAAGCTAGTTCAGAAAGATGAAGGGGTCCATCCCAGAGCTCAGAAAAAGGCTTGTGCCATATGGGTCTCAAATGTGTGGCACGGGGGTGTCACTCTAGCTACTGGGCTGCTCCTCTGTCTCCACACATCCTGTTTGCCTGACCAGAGCAACTTAGGTGGCAGCCTTCTTCAGTGTAATAGTGGGAGTCGGGACAGCATATGGATCATTTGGTGTCCATTTCCAGTACTTCCGGTTTTGTACGATATACCTGGCACGTTGCATTTCCAAGGCAGATTTTTCTAGACTAGGATACAACAGAGCATCTAACTGAACCCAATTTGGCAATCATCATCGCAATTAAGTACCAAGTAATTTTCTTCTATCATTCTCCTTACACAGGAAAGAGGCATCTCTCTTGCAAAAACATGGAAGTTAGTGGTTCTGCAACATTGCCCTTTTGTCACCAGCAATTATTACACAATATATCCAAAGTACAGTAACCGGACACCATGTCTGTGGAAAAAAAAAAAAAGATCAACCAGGGTAGAGATATAGCCCAGATGGGGTTTTCCTTTGTGTAGGCGGTATATTTATATCCCATTCAGTATCAGTAATGAGGATGCCAAACTCACCCCATTTTCAATATTTTTCTGACGTGACCCTAAAAGGTGTTTTGGTAATTGTCTTACCACTCATGATGAACCACAATAGACAGTGTATCTGCACCTTCAAAGTTGATATTAGCCTAATCATTGATCTCCTATACACTGTGGGACAAACTTTTGGAAAAAGTCAGGAAGTTTGGAGCTTGTCAGGAAGGTGATCTCAATTTTTAACAAACTAAAAGGGTGCATGCCCCTGGCAGAGCAGTAAGAGCGCTGTCGGGAGAGAGGAAAAAGCCTTCCCCAGCAGGCAACCTGTTCAGCAAGAGGCAAGCTAGCAGACCCAACAGATCAAAACTCTCCCTTCGCATTTGGGGCAGAAGCGGAACCACCTTTCATTCCAAGCATCTGCTCTGCCCCCTTGATCCTGACACTCAGTAAGCACCGTGACAGAGAGGAGTGGGTGGGAAAATGCTGAAGAGGGATTGCTTCCTTTTCCCTAGCAGGGGAAGAGTGCTTGGAGATGATGGGCCAAGGTTCCGCATTGGTGTTGGGCACTCGGTAACATGAGGCTGCTAGGCATATTGTCACCAGCCCAGCTCACCTGGCAAGCAGGATGAGTGACAACCCCAATTACCTGCAGATTCCTGCAAACCATCAGGGCTGTGTTTGCCCTGATCCAACAAGTGGCCTCCGTTGTTGCCACCTCCTTTTCCTCCTGCCTCAAGCAGCTCCAACACTTTTATTTGGGGACTGTGGAAAGGCATCCACAGTGGAGCAGTTATGGAATGTGCCAAGCCCCATCAGAGCATCTTTTCCCCACCAGCACTACATCTCTCATGCAACATGTCACCTGCTTCATCCACCAGCTGTATATTGTGGCCTGACAGTTGCTTGACAACCCCCATGTGTGAAGCCCTGGGGAGGAGGCAAAAACACAAGATTTCTCAAAGCCCTAGGGCTGGGCTGGAGGAGACTATTGTTTTTTGTCTACTCTGGTGCAGCCAATGGCTGCCAGCTGTCACTCAAACTTATCTCTTTAATATAGAACTTGTTATTTAATACAGTGACATCATTACTCAAACCAAAGCCACGCTTTTGGTGTCTTAGAGACATCATCGCTCACTGCAAGAAAACCTAATTGAGAAGGCCTGCCGGAGGGAGAGACTGAAAATTAACGACACACAATGCAGCCAATGACATTCCAAAAGGCAGAACATGGCAGTTAACAGTTGAAATGCACCATTTAAGGGTCCCTTTAAGCCCAAGCATTTGCGTATATCGTCACCGTCCAAGGTGGAATTGCATCATGTTATCCTAGAGTGTAAATAGTTGTATGAAAAGAATTAATTTTGTATATACTGAATCTCTAGAGAACTTTTGATACGGGTTGGAAGCAGATTGTTTTCTTGCCAACAGCGAGGCAGCTTGGGACGTAGATCACATGCTGGGAGCCCAGGGCATTAAATCACTTTACTTGATGTTGGTTTCATGTTTAGATTGTGCTGCTCTTTCAATTGTGCCTTGTGTAGATGAAGCTTTGACATACTCCTTGCAATATGATTAACAATACCTTGCCAAAAGAGGGTTGAAGACAAACATGGGACATTGTTGATTCTGTAAAAAAGCTTTAAGAGAAAAATAAATCAACTTCAAACAGTCACCTTAAGAAATGTCTAGATGTGCTTATTGCAACTGTGGTTCAAATTCCATGCTCTAATACAAAAGAAACTGGTTCCATTTTAAAAAAAAGTTTTTTTTTCAAGCATCCTGTGATATTCAAGCCAGGCCATTTCCTGTTGCACACACTCCAAAAATGGGACTGTTTCAAAGAAACTGCAATTGGTGATCTAGTGAGATACCCATTTTGAACAATTGTATATCCACCCTCCAAGATGTTTTTGCATTATATTTCAATCTGTATGTTTTAGTCACAACTCGCAGAATGGAGACATTGTTAATTTAATGTTCAGGTACTGACCAAAAGGCTGGAGTACATTGCTAAGGGAAAATGACTCAAGACAGAAGCAAGGTTTGGTTTCCCTTTCACAACACCAGAACCAGGGGACACCCACTAAAGTTGAGTGTTGGGAGACAATGCTCCCTGAGGCATCTGGTGGGCCACTGTGAGATACAGGAAGCTGAACTAAGTCCTTACAGAAGTCAGCATGGCTTCTGTAAGGCTAAGTCTTGCCTCATGAACCTTTTGGAATTCTTTGAAAAGGTCAACAGGCATGTGGATGTGGGTGAACCTGTGGATATCATATACCTGGATTTTCAGAAAGCATTTAATACAGTCCCCCAGCAAAGGCTGCTGAGGAAACTTCACAGTCAGGGAATAAGAGAGCAGGTCCTCTTATAGATTCAGAATTGGTTGAGGGCCATGAAGCAGAGAGTGGGGGTCAATGGGCAATTTTCACAATGGAGAGAGGTGAAAAGCGGAGTGCCCCAGGGATCTGTCTTGGGGCCGGTGCTTTTCAACTTGTTCATAAATGACCTGGAAACAAGCATAAGTAGTGAGGTGTCCAAGTTTGCAGATGACATAAAGCTTTTCCAGGTGGTGAAAACCAGAAGGAATTGTGAAGAGCTCCAGAAGGATCTCTTCAAATTGGGAAATGGGCAGCAAAATGGCAGATGCATTTCAATGTAGACAAGTATAAAGTGATGCACAATGGGGCAAAAAATCAAAATTTCACATATAGGCTAATGGGTTCTGAGTTCTCTGTGACAGCTCAGGAGAGAGATCTTGGGGTGCTGGTGGACAACTCGAAGGTGTCGACCCAGTGTGCGGCAGCAATTAAGAAGGCCAATTCCATGCTTGGGGTAATTAAAAGGGTTAAGAATAAAACAGCCAATATTATCATGCCATTGTACAAATCAATGGTAAGGCCACATCTACAGTATTGCATACAGTTCTGGTCACCACATCTCAAAAAGGACATAGTGGAGCTGGAAAAGGTGCAGAAGAGAGTGACAAAAATGATTATGGGGCTGGGGCACCTCTCTTGTGAAGAAAGACTGCAGCGTTAGGGGCTCTTCAGTCTGGAAAAAAAGGTGCCTGAGGGGGGCATGACTGAGACATACAAAATCATGCACGGGAGGGATGTTCTTTTCCCTCTCTCACAATACCAGAACCAGGGGACATCCACTGAAATTGAGTGTTGGGAGAGTTAAAACAGATAAAAGGAAATACTTTTTTACCCAGTGGGCAACTAAGCTATGGAACTCCTTGCCACAGGAGGTGGTGATGGCATCTGGCCTAGATTCCTTTAAAAGGGGATTGGACAGATTTCTGGAGGAAAAGTCCATCATGGGCTATAGACCATGATGGGTTGTGCAACCTCCTTACATTAGTAGTAAGCTACTTCAGAATGTCAGTTGCAGGGGAGTGGCAACAGGATGCAGGCATCTTATCTCGTGTGCTCCCTGAGGCATCTGGTGGGCCACTGTGAGATTCAGGAAGAAGGCCCATCTAGGGCCTTTGGCCTGATCCAGCAGGACTCCTCTTATGTACTTATCATAGACCATCTCCACAGCACAGGACACTATGTCCTGCACGAGCTCAGATCCATCTCCCCAGATAATGAGATCTAGACCTTGGGATTGTTTTGTTTTTAAATTCTGTTCAAAGATCTCACATTCCATACGAAATTATGTACAGACCATGGCACACAACCACAACCCCTCAATCAGAAGTGGTTTTAAAAAGACCTTCATTGTGTCTAATTCTGGGGGCAACTGTTTTTAAGACTATTGTTATATGCATATTATATTCTAGGAAAAAAAGAAGGAAACTTGAGATTGTGTTGAGAGACTTTACAGAGGAATTACAAGAAAACAAAGGCAAAGCATAGCTTTGCGTTTTTAGATTTGTGATTACGATGTCCAGAAAACTAAATGCTACGCTGTAAGGCAGTGGGGAACAGGAATGTGTTCTGTCTGGGCAGGAACCACGGCACAAACAGCAGAGATTCTGCTCTACAGGAACTGACTTGGGGTGTGTGCGTGTCAGAAAAAGCCTGGAACTTCAGGGAGGGTATCAATAGCAGCTACAGACACTAGGGATCCTAGGGATCTGCGCTAAGGGATTGAGACTTGTGTTGTCAGTGTCTGAAGAAGCCGGAAGAGGACGCAAAAAGTACAGTATATGCCTCAATTTCTCAGATATCTGCTTACATCAGGAAACAGTGAACTCGATTGTCAGTCTGATTAAAAAAACAACTGCCACTGAACCTGACACTGTCTAAAAATGACTTACAGCCCAAAACCTATCCAGGATTTTGAACCAGACTGACATTGTTGTTAATAGAAAATGACTCAAGGTAGAGGCAAGATCCGGTACCGTAGACCACCCCCAGATTCCAGGACATTGCATGTCCTGCATGTGTTCAGATCTGTCACCCAGATCGCAAGATCTAGAAATTGGGCTTGTTTTGTAAATTCTGTTCAAAGATCTCACACTCCATCTGAAATTACGTTTGGGCCATGACACACATGGTGCCTGAAGAGGAAGCAAAAAGTATATGCCCCCATTTCTCAGACCTCTGCTTACATCCTTATACCATGAAAATGAACTTGATTCATGAAGTTTGTCAGTCTGGATAAAAAACCACCACCACCCAATCTGATGCGCCACCCAAGCTGCCAGTCCTAGCCTAGGTGGGCCCAGAGTGTGAAGGGGTGCTGATGCAGCCTTTAGCACATGCTATGGGCCAGCCAGGGACCAGGCAGGGGTGGAGAGGTAGGTAAAGACATTTTGTACTTACCTACACTGCTGCTCCCTGGTCCCCAATGAGCCTACTTGGGTCGACCCCAACTCTTTTGGTGGCATAAAGCCAAGTAGGTCCAAAGCGGGAAGGGGCAAGGCCTAGGGCACAGCATCGTAGCACTGCTGGGATCTACTGGGCCCAGCTGGGCCTGGCCCCCACCCTGAATTGTCAACCCACCTGCTCAGTGGTGTCATTCAAATGATTTAGGAACAGGAACTCACTTTTGATTGGCACTTGTCAGGAACCCGGAACCAGCCACGGAGCCCGTTAGGATCCGGAACGCCCGTTCTGGTCCGTTCCCCCTGAATGACATCACTGCACCTGCTCCATTGCACTCGGAAGCATGCCACAGTAGCAAGGCCTTCGTACGAGATGGCAAGATCTGCTGCTGTAGGCCCTTGATAGGATTGGGTCATGTGTTTCTGCTGGCAAGTCAGGTTCCCCCCCCCCACCTCCAACACCAGCTTGGTTCTGATTATGACCATATACATGGGTAGAGAATGCAGCCAAGTCTCTGGACCACCTCTGGGGCTGCATCGTGGTTACAAGGGACAGACTTGGAACATGGGGAAAAGCGGCTTAGGGCCCTATCCTATCAGGCTGCAGTGGCGGTGGTATGCTTGGATCACCAGCTACGGCTGTCATAAAAGTGCTGTAAGGCACTTCGATACTGGTGCTAGCTGTGCAGCGCCAGCGCTGACTCTGTGCCAGGAGGAGGATGCCAAGGGGTTGGCAGCGGTGTCACCAGCAGTTAATGGAGAGGCATTTTGGGACAAGGGGAAAGCAGGAAGTGGGCGGAACTGGGCAGGGAGGAGTGGCCTGAGGAGAGGCCCAGGTGGGGGGCGGAGACAGCGAAAGACTCTGCTGCCATAGCCTATGGCCCATCTCAAGCCACAGAGCGCTAAATGGGCCTCCTTGGCTCTGCGCCTGCTCCATAGGATTAAGTATAACATTAAGTAGGATTTGGGTCAAAAGCTACCTGGGTCAAGGGCAGAGCAAATATGAACGGAAGATGGATGAAAAGAAAAGCTCGATTCAATTAGGTACGGTAACACCCAATGAAGAAAGCGGGGCAATTTCCTTGGAGCAGCACCAAAGAGGCGGTGAACTAGTGAAGTTTGCAGGCTATTTTGGAGCGAAAAGAGCGAACTCCCTAGATGGGTCTAGCAGGAAATACAGCCCCTGTTCCTAGCTACATACATTGGACCAGTCGAGAAGCTTGGGGGATGGGTGGTAGAATTCTCCAAAACGGCAAAAAGGATTAGGAGAGAACCCCAGGGCATTCGATGCACATGGCCCATTCTGGAACAAAACAGGCTAGAAGGAAGCCCAGACCAGATAGCCACCAGCATAAATACACCAAATGGGCATAGCCTGGAAAAAATACTGTATTTTTTGGTGCAAAGCAGGTCATTATGAAGTTCAAACCATAATGCTTGTTAGATGACATTGGGCAGGCCTGTTTTTGCGCCTACTGCAATGTTGGGAACAAGGACAACATAGAATAACCCATGTGAATGGTTCTGAATTCCTTGAACAAATGCTATTTTAAGAGAGGAAGTTATGAAAATATAGGGATATCTTACGGTACATGTTTAATTTAGACATTTTTGGAAGAATGCACTATGGTACTTACCAGTACCATATTTTTAATTCACTGATTTTTGAGATATGCACTGCTTTTCAAAAAAAAAAAAAAAAAAAAACCTCTTGAAAATGGGTGCCTGCACGTACACACCAATAAACCAAAAATTGTGTGGTGTTATAAAGGTATGCACACACTGTTTCTTAAATATGCACAAGGCCATCTCGGATATTAGAGTGATCTTATGTACCATCTTTCCATGCTCTGCACAGCATCCAGGTGTCCTGATGTGCCAAGGCATGTTCATGTCAAAAAATAAATGCAAATGTGGTGCCCAGGCCCTGTCATTTCTCCCCTCAACTATACGAACTGGATCAATCCATGAGCAACTTAACTGCAGTGCCTGGAGCTGACCACTGAGCACGTGCCCCTCCACCTGTACTTGAACACTCATCTCTCCCCCCCCCTTAACTTGCTCTACATCTACCTGCTTACTCAGCAACAGGTGGTTCTTCACATTTATTCCATGGCTCAAGTGCATGATCTCTGCCTGCCAGACCCACTTGAAGAGGTTTCAATATACAATTGCCTTGGAGACAAAAACACACTCTGATATACACGGCGGCAATAGGTAGCACTCAAGCGAACTAGTGCCTTTTTGAATCATGACCGGCTACTGAACCTCTAACCAAGCACATGTGTGTGAATGAATACTTGGGTTGGGCTCCTTTTTCAAGTTTTCATGTTATAAAATAAGCACCATAGAAATAGCTTGCACTGAAACCAGCAAGTACATGGCTGGCTCACCCTAAGCTGTCAAGAGCCCTCCTGCTACCATTAGAAGACTGTTACCACACTGAAAATACCATCCCTGGAATTGCTCTATGCTTTGAGAGCCAAGCTGAATCTAACAGGGTGCAATAGGAACATCCCCATTGGATCAGGCCAAGGTCCATCTAGTCCAGCTTCCTCTATCTCAACGTGGCCCACCAGATGCCTCAGGGAGCACACAGGATACTTGCATCCTGCTGCCACTCCCCTGCATCTGGCTTTCTGAGTACCTTATTACCAGTGATGTCATTCACTGGCGCCAGCAACCGGAACACTGCTGGCGCCAGGATCCGGAACGCCACGACGGACGGGAACGCCTCCCTGCGCCCGGAATTGCTCTTTTACAGAGCGATCCAGGTGCAGGGGCGGGCGGGAGGGCAAAAACAGCGCGCGGAGTATGCCGCGCACTGTCCCGCTCTCCCCGGAACGGGGTACCGCCCCGTTCTGGTAGGATGATGCCTCTGCTTATCACCCTCACACCCCCATCCCACCCCCAGTGAAGACACCAGACTATGGGTTGAGGTTAGCTTTATTAAACACAAATAATTTTTTAAAGCATGAAACCTACTAGACACACTGTTCCTCCTACATCAATGTTGGGTAGGCAAGAAAAAAAACTGCCTTCCATGGCCAATTCAGATGACAGAAAAAAAATTCCTATCTGGCCTTCATGAGTGACCAGCTAATCTCAGACTGTACATACCCATCATGGCTTGTTACCTGTGATGGGAGTTTTCCTCCATAAATCTATCCAATCCCCCTTTAAAAGCATCTAGGCCAGATGCTATCACCACATCCTGTGGCAAGGAGTTCCACAGAATAATTATAGGCTGGATAAAGAAATATTTTCTTTTATTTGTTCTAACTCCCCACTCAATTGTAGTGGATGTCCCATGGTTCTGTTGTTGTGTGAGAGGGAAGAGCTTTTCCCTATCCACCTTTTTCCAGACTGAAGAGCCTCAAATGCTATAATCTTTCCTCATAAGGGAGATGCCACAACCCAGTAATCATTTTTGTCGCTCTCTTCTGAACCTTTTCTTGTTTCACTATATCCTTTTTGAGACATGGTGACCAGAACTATATGCAATACTCCAGATGCGGCCTTACCATTGATTTGTACCCTACAGATCATACAGAGGGCTTTCTTTATAAGTCAGGGTCAAGGACTGGAAAGCTGGGGCTTTAGAATGGAACGAGCTATAAGGGGGAATGTTCTGAAGCATGGACTTCAGTAGAGATATGGACTGTAGAGACTGGCATGCCATTGTGCAGACGTATAAACTGGTATGCAGCCCTCTGCAGGGTAGCCTGTCCATTATGCAAGCTGAAAACTTCGCATCAGGCGGTAATGGTGGGGGGTGGATACCTTGTGCCCACCTGCCACATTCCCAGCCTGCTAGACTGGACCAGCTCCATTATCTTCTCATGCAAGAGGATGAGGAAGGCTTACCTCTCACTCTCGACACACAGTGTCAGAGCTGGAAGCCCAGCACTCGGATGCACGGCCATTAGAGGAAATGGTGGGGGAACAAGGCTGGCTGAAAAGGAGAGATAAGCTCTCACAGATATGCAATTAGACCCCTACATGTGCACACTATAGATGGGCGGCTGGGGCAATAGTATTTGGGGAATTCAGACAGCATTTGAAGCATTGAAACCCCCCCCCCCCGAACTATCCATTTGTAACAATGCAGAACACAGCACATACAGTCAGAAGGTTGCAGGAAGGAAAAAGACAAGCACACAAGCTTAGTGAAGGTGAAATCAAATTATCCAGGGAGGTCCCTTTAAGAGATGGACGGAGAAAGAAAAGCATGCTGCAAAGTTTAACAAAACGTTGCTCTACCCCCTTTTTCACCTTGCAAAAATCCTGTTAATGCAGTAATACGTTTTGCATAGAAAATCATTAGAGAACATCCAGCAGGTAATTTAAAATGAGACGTAAGTATACAGGGTGCTTCCAGTGCTAAGGATACTGTCCACTTGCATCATCCAAAGTTTCCCCTCTAACCAGCTTGCAGAATGCTGGACAATCTTGTATGCAGTCTGACAGAGTGGAGGCAAACAACAAGCTTTATAGGTTTTCATTTAACTATCTCAAGTGGAAAAAGTTAGAAATCCTGCAAGGAGACTGAACAGTTCTACTTCCATCTCATTTTGCATGACAGAAAGAATTTAGGGATGCTACTTACTTCCAAGCAAGCATGCACAGTATCAGCTTGCAAGGCACAGAGTCTGGAGACTAAATTCAGCCTCCAGCCCAGCCCAGCCCTTCAGAAACCCACATAACATGGAAATGAGCGTGTCCCACAGAACTGCACCTCTGAATACAAAACCCATGTGGGTTTCCTTATCTAGTGAATATTTTCCTAAGGAATAAGCCAAGTACCTTCTCCATGTGGAGTTTTGAGCATATGGTGGCAACAGTATCTGAGTTTTGAGTCCTCAAGGAGACAAGATGGCAGGCTGAGCTGGCTTCTGGTGGACCCGTCCTATGGCCCAGTTCATCCCCTCAGCTTTAAAGGGCAGCCAACACCACCACCTTGCTCATAGCAAGTAGGAGAGACAGCAGTGAAAGCAGCTTTTGTTTGATCTGTTGCTCTGTGAACCGGGCTGAGTCAGAGAAGTGAGAGAGAGGACAGGAAGGGGGAAGTCCCCTTTAGGGACTATCAATGGAACACTCATGGTCAGTGCTTCAATCCTCTCCCACTGGAGAGGGAAGGGGGGGGGAAATGCCATGAGCACTACTCAGTATTAATGCATACCTATTCAGAGGTAACTCCCACTATGTTCAATGGGGCTTACTCCCACCAAAGTGAGAGTGGCACAGAGCATGTAATCAGTGGGCCTAGTAAGGCATAGTAAGGTGTGAATAAGGGGCAGGCTGTGGAACTAACCCTATCACCAGAGTCTAGCAGAATCAGTTTCAGCTCTCCCTGCATTCTTGACACATTAAGAACCTGTTTTTGTAACTCTTTGCTTTTCTGAGTGTGGGTGTGAAGGAAGTGGTGTCATCTACTCCCCAGTAGACGGTTCGCTGGGCGGGAGTAGGGAGTGATTGACAGTCCGTCGATTCACTTCCGGTTTCTTCGGGCGCCCCGCGCGGCTTTCCCTCGCCTCGGAGGGGGCGCCTGCTCGCCTTGGGGGATGGGTGGGGGGCGCGCCGGGTGCTTGGGCGAGCAGGCGCCCCCTCCGAGGTGAGGGAAAGCCGCACGGGGCGCGCGAAGAAACCGGAAGTGAATCGACGGACTGTCAATCACTCCCTACTCCCGCCCAGCAAACCGTCTACTGGGGAGTAGGTGACACCACTATGTGAAGGACAGTGGGGCAGCTGCTTGGGTAACCACCCCCATGTTCCTGCTTTGGGGCATAAATTGTAAGGAACTTGGATAGGAATATCCTCTGGGACAAGGGGACCCTTCTTTTGCCTTCTCCCCCCCCCCCGCACTTTAGACATACTTGGGCAGCACTTCCACACCAGTTTCAATGGAGCCTGTACAGGACCCTCGAAGGTGCCCCTCTGCACTGAGTGTAGGACATGCAGCAGCAACACTTGCCGGGCTGGCCCCTTGTCAGAGGTCATTCTACGCTTCAACTGAATTGGAACGAATGAAGACAGAGAAATATAAAAGCACACGACCACGCCTTATCTTAATTAAAATAGATTTTATTATTAGCTTCTCTTTTAATACAAACATGAGAAAGGAAAGCCACCTGAAAATGTAGCATTTGTGTCAAAATTGACTTGTGATCAATACCTGAAGCCACAAACTGTGTAGAATGCCTGCCTGGAGCTGGTGGATTAAAATACTGCACGAGACTCACAGTCCAAGTGCCATCGAACACTCAAGCAGCAAGTTGGCCTCGATATTAAATCTAATGAAGAAACCAGACTGTCAAGAGGAGCCACGTAATATTTTGTGCTACACTGGATGTTTTAAAGTACAAGCCACTTAAAATGTTTTGACTTGAAAATGCAAAGGTGAAGGTTTATAACCCAGGAACTCTACTCCAACTTAAAAAAGGCAAACTTAATTCAACACAAATATCTTTTCTGGAAAATCCAGCTTAATTTTCACAAAAACCAAATTTAGGAGTTCACTGCCAAAGCAAGGGGCATTAAGTACAAGGCTTTTAAGAAAAAAAAAAAATTTAAGCCATGTCGTCAATTGAAGATCATCATATCCTCTCAACAACTTCTGGATCTTCCAAAGTCTTCTCATGGTTAATTTAATGAAGCCTTTTGGAAGCCCAGGACAAAAGCAGGTCTTGCTCCAGATGAACCGTCTGTAGTGGGAGAGTTTAGCAGTGCAGTCTTACTGTCTGTGGCCAAGTCAGTACATTTGTTCGGGCTATGCTTGCAATGCAGCTCTATTCAATGCTTCAGGCAAAAACGTGTAGCACATACCATCTCTCCCAGGGCTTGACTAGCAATACAAGGACATGAGAAGCACCATAGTTGATGAGAAATGGACCCTGACCAACTCGCTTTTGTAGTAGTGAGCACACCACTCCTCTGTTCCTGTCTCAAACATGATCAACCCCTTGGTTATCTTGAGTGACAAACGATGCTCGCAAGTTAGCACGTGGCTTGCTGCTCAACAGTTCCTTGACCTTTAAACTAAATGCCAATGTAGCAGTCAACAGCCTTTTGTGGGAGGGAGGGAAGAACCACCACCCCGGTCCCTTGTCAATGCTTCAGCTTCAGCTCCAGGGTGGCTTTATACTGCTTAAGAGTCCCACCATCAACACTGCATTGGCTCCTAAAGACAACTGCAGTGAGGTCCTGCACGATGGAGAGGGAAAAACCATTGTGACTTATCTCACTGTGTTAATGTTCAAGTTCTAAAATTTAAAACTAGTCATTATTAAAAACTCACAGTTCACAGCTATAGGCCTACACAGTAAGCAAACATCTGTGGATTGGAGAGGGGAGCGAGAAGAGGAGAGAGGAAGAAGACAAGTTTTTGCACTTCTGGATTTGTTCAAGGGGCATGCCCATTTGGTAAGTACCCCCATCGAATTACACTCCTCTGGCTCTGGGCTTCCTTAGTTTGATTTGCTCACCCTGTACTCTGGCTGGAAGACACCTTCACTGCTGACTGGTGAGCGTGGAGTGGTGATGGTATTCCCGGTCCACAAGAGTGCTGGTGCCACAATGGTCGCAGCTTTCCATCTTGCTCAGGAGAGGATGGCATTAGAACGGCGAATACCAACTAAGTTATCAGCACTGAAAGATCGTCTCATAGCAGCTTTTGACAAATCTTTGTATTTGTCCTCACACAGCCTGGAGATAGCCTACAAGATACGTGGAGACAGAATCAAGGCATGTATGCACTGGAAGTATCCAAACATTTTAATGGAGGCACTGGGTACGAAAGACCAGAAGCATTTAATGGGAATTCATGTCCTGCGAACTGCATATATTTGGTTGCATTACCTCTTAGATCAGTGCATTTTATTGATGGTATTTAATATAAGCATAGTTGTTAATTGGTTATGATTAGTCTCAATTCTTTTTCCATGATCAGGCCAGCTTTTAGAGCACCAGAAAGGTATGGTGTTCTAGTGTACAAACTCACAATGTGCACACATTCACATTACCACATCACAATTTGGAGAGGTTTTAGTTGTGCCTTTTCAGAAAAAAGATCCACTGCCCCCTTCAGAGAAGCACAAACTCCCAATAAACAAGCAAGCTTATTTACCCTGATTCCCCAATTCCTTTTGGAAAATTTGCTTGTTTTGTAGAAGTGATTTTTAATATTCAACCCAGTATTTTTGTTCAGGTCCACTTGCACCTCATTACTCTCATGAGGACACAGATGCCCACAAGCACTCAGTGCATCCTAAGGAGAGCCGGGAGCTAAGCAGACTAAACATTAGAACATGCTGGATTATAGTTCAGTTCTAAACACGCATGGGTTACCCATGAAGAGTTATAGGACACCAAAATAGCCTCATTTGAAACACACAAGATGCGTACTTAAATGGTTTACACAGCCAGAATCCCAATCAGAGCTCATTCTCAGAACATACTGTATACAAATAATTAAGTTTCACTTAAGAAGTGCCCTGGACTGCTAAAGGAACAGTCCCATACAGACGTTCTCTGTACAGATGTTGTCATTCCTCCTCCTCTCCAGTTTCTGCAGGGGGTCCATTCCGCCCCCCTCCCAGCAGATACAGAAACTGTGAACACAGAGGGACCCCTATTCAAATAGCAGCTCCTGCACCTCTTTACAGTACCCTAGTTTTTGTTTAGTGGCGCTGATGTTTCTTGCTTTAACAAATAAACATTCTTACTACACTTGAAGAATGACATGCAGGCAACCAACCTGCATGCTACAGGCAGGAGACTAACTGAACATTAAACAGGAAGCACTTCCTGTTAACATTCAGCTGGTCTCCCTCTAGCGCTCAAGCTGGTTACCTGCAAGTTGCGTTCTTCAGTGAAGCAAAAATGTTGTGTTGTTAAAGCAAGAAACACAAATGCTTTCAGTGGTCTTAAATAAAAACTGAAGTGCTGTAATGGGTACACTGGGGGTGGGGTGCAGGGACTCCACAGATAACTGCATCAACAGATCTGAGGGTCACCTGTATATCAGTATTACCCTGAGTATTATGGAGCATTACAGTTGGTGATTTAATGTGAAGGGCATTGCGATTTCTATCATTGCAACTGGGAAAAAAACTGTACTGTGCTTTAGCTCTTATAGTTCATGCATATGAACAGAGGCAGGAGGTTGTAGTCGAGAGGGTTAAAGCTTCTGTTTGCCTGAAGATAACATCCGAAGGTCACCAGTTCGGGAAGTCTCCAAGAGCAGCAGACCTTGTAAACTGCGACTGATTAGAGCTGAGCTACAGCTGCCTGTGAGAGGGGAGTGTGCTGGGCCAGCCACTTCTGTGGTGGGAGCAGAAGCTGCTTATCAGCCAGCAGGAAGGCAAATTGTGTGGCCAGAAAGAAGACTACACCATGAAAGTACCATCTGTATGTTGTTCTTGAAAGATAGAACTTCCTTGTAATTTGTAAAAACCTTTGTGTTTATGAATAAAGCCTGCCTATGTAAACCGCCTTGAGTTAAAGTCAGAGGAGCAATGTAATGACCTAAGAAAGGTGGTATATAAATACGAGTATTATTATTATTATTATTATTATTATATGATTTCCTACACCAGAAATGATCATTACTGTGAGAAAAATTTATTTAGCAGCATCCATGCATCAGGTACAACTACTAGGTGCACCACAAGATGCACTTCCAGAAAACAAGGATCGTTTTTGTTGAAAAGTGGTCCATGGTGACCAGAACTGATCACTTACCACTGAAAGTGTTCCACTGTACTTGGAACCTCAGTGCAACTACACAAAAGAATCCTGGTGAAGAAGCTGGAGAGAAAGGTTGGGATAGCCATACAGGTGCCGGACTGCGGAGGTTCTTGAAGTACCTTCCAATCTATCACCAACACAGGTCCTGACCTTTGCGCCCCAAACTGCAACTGGCCATTACAGGTATCCCTGACTTTCCATCCCTTCGTTTTCCAACAATCCACTCTTTCAACACATTTCAATGATACCCAGAAGTCATTCATTCAACACATTCTTACAACCTCTCTCTGTTTTAAAGGCAAATATCACCCTCCCCCATGTTGATTTCAATCTGACATTGTGATTTAAGCTGTTTCAGAGAGAGAGAGAGAGAGAGAGAGAGAGAGAGAGAGAGAGAGAGAGAGAGA
>JAJKFI010000015.1:15807404-15825920 GCA_029204185.1 Lerista edwardsae | reverse complement strand
AGAGAGAGAGAGAGAGAGAGAGAGAGAGAGAGAGAGAGAGAGAGAGAACGAACCATCTTTTATCTCGGGGGTGGGGGTGTCCTATTCCCATTCCTGAACATATTAATGAGAGTCCATTTGCAGAAATCTTGATGCAACAGCAGGAATTTGCAAACTAAAAAAACACTGGAAGCAACATTTGTAAACTAAAAGACTGGGTTCCGTATTCCAGCAGTTTTTGCTTTTCACCACTGTTCTGGTTCTTACTTGGTCAAATAACTTGTATAGCACATCAAGTGCCAGAAACACCTTTACCAGAACCCAGGAAAGTCCAGAGTTGAAGGAAGTGTATTAGGGTTTCATGGGAAATACAGGGGCACACCCTACTCCCTTTTCCAGCTCCAAACACTTGCTGTTATAGGGAAAAGGGATAGTTCTTGCCCTTGTGTGGAAACACAGCATGAGGTCAGGACCAAGGAGGGAGGGAGAAACCTGTTTGACTGCTACTAAGGCCAGCCAATCCAGATGATGATCTTTCATTGGAAGGGAAGACAGACCAGCTTCTGGAAGATGCCTTGAATTAAAGTTTCAGACACTATTAAGAAAAAAAGATATATGGCAGAGTACTATGGAATCTGGAAAAAAGCTTGGCATTAGCCAATTCACATGCCCTTTGCATCCACAAATTATCGAACAGAAACACCACAAGTCTCCTATTTATGCACATAATCCAAATTATAGCCTAAAACAGCATGTGGCAAACTTACAGAGCACAGACTAACTTGGCTTTGAAGACTGACAAATACTCCCCAAATATGGACCTGGTTGAATCTGGTTGGGTCTCATTTTTCCCCTCTGATTTTTGCCACTAAGAGATTAACACTCGAATAAGCCAAACTTTACAAGTCACACTAATGTGATTAGCAACAGAAGTTGCTGTTATGCAAACAAAATACCCCGGGCACACCAAGTCTCGGATCATTACCTCCAGTTTCTGTGCTCGCTCTTTACTAAGGGGCTCCAGCAGAAAGCTCAGGTTGTTGTCATCTGCTAAGGAGCGAAGGTCAAAGTAGTATTTGGCGTAAACACTGGCAGGAACATTGATATTGAACTGCAGTAACTCCAAGAAGTGCCTTTCCATTTCATTCCTGAGGAGGAAAAGGGAGTGGAGAAATACACACAAAAGTAAGGATCTTGAGATTATGAGAAGTCAAAACCAAGCAGACAAACAGAGAACTCCCACTGCAAATGACTGCTGATCACAACCAAATCACTTTAAAAAGTGACAGTATGAATGTATTAATCTTAGAGGCAGGGTGCAATCTGAACTCCAGGTACGGCAGGGGAGGGGGGTGGAAGGTTATGCTCTGTCACGCACTTACTTTCTGACTCGGAAGCACTGTTCTTTAGACTTCCATTAGCACAGCTGTACACAATTCATACCCCATTCTCCTTCTTACAGGGCCCTGTGCTATAGTTATCAGATGAAAAGAATGATGGGTGCTGTTGATTAGCTCTAAAGAACTTGCAGACATTTTCACCAGGTTGATAACAGGAAGGGGTTTTTGTTGAAGTAGAGGGGGACCAACAAAAGAAGTAGGCATGTCACCATGGCAACAAATGGATCTCTGAAGAGCTGCCGCTATTATCTTGAGTAAAAAGCCTCTTGAGGCAACATGGATTCATCTCCAGCAATAAATAAATAAGCAAGCAGCATTAGGCAGGAGGAGGAGAAGTCCTCTACCCTGAAACTCAGAGGTGCTCTATCCGCATGAGGCAGGTGGAGGATAGCAAGGGCGATTCCAAGTCTATTTTACTGAAACCCATCCCTGTGTGTTGAGGGCAGGCTAGCACCTCTTCAGAATGGTTAGAAAGGCCTAACCTGTTGCCCACATAATGAACTGCATCTCGTGATGAGTTGGTAACTAGCAAGGTCAGAATCAGTCCTTATACCTTCTGAAAGGCCCAAGAGCACTGTGTCAAAAGGTACTGTTCTCCCTTATTCAAATGCACAAGTAGATCGTGCAATGTCTTAATCCTTATTAGAATGTTTATGCTGCCTTTTGGAGCAATTCAAAGCAGTTGAACTCAAAAAGCCAAACATTGGGGGGGAGGGATGGGGATGGAACACCACAGGTCTTACACTATATTACATTTAAATGTATTTTTCCAGTACATACCTGAGGCACAATCCTAACCAACTTTCCAGCACCGGGGTAAGGGCAATGCAGCTCTGGGGTAAGGGAACAAATATTCCCTTACCTTGAGGTCTCTGTAACTACTGCTCTACTGCAGGATGAAGCACATGCCCCACTGGCATGGCTACGTCAGTGATAGAAAACTGGTTAGGACTGCGCCCTAAGAGACTATTAGCACAGCAAAACAGCTGATGTTTTGTTAAAAAAAAGTCATTCCTTAACCCAATGGTTCCCAAATTGTGAGCCATGGCTCCCTGAGGACCTATGGAAGCCAGGCAGGGGAGCTGCAGAATCCTCACAAAAAACCCACCCCCTATACCAGTGATGGCGAACCTATGACATGCGTGTCAAAGGTGACACGCCATAACATTTGGGGTGACACACCAGCATTCACAAAAACTGTTTTTTCTACTCATTTGTCATCCTCGTAATTATTTGATGTTTCTTTATGTAATGTATAGTGCCACAAATGACTGGACTGTATTCTTTGTTTAAATAAATATAAAGGATAGTTTCTCTTTTGTTTGGGGTGTGTGCAGTGGTGGGATTCAAATAAATTAACAACCGGTTCTATGTCTTTCAGGGCGGCCACTGCCTTTCCTCCCTCTCCCAACCTGCAATTAACAACCGGCTCTGCAGAACTGGCTGAATTTCATCTCTCTCTCTCTCTCTCTCTCTCTCTCTCTCTCTCTGTGTGTGTGTGTGTGTGTGTGTGTGTCAAGCCAACAGAGTCAGGTTAAGCATTTTCTGAGGTTTGGACACGCCAAGCCCAGAAGGTTTGCCATCACTGCCGTATACAATGGGGAGCAGAGGCCAATGGCCTGGTACATCAAAGGAGCCACCAACTGAAAAAGTTTGGTAACTACTGCCTTCACACATCTTAATTTGTCAAGAACAGGATGAGACACAATGTGTTCAAACCTGAGAGTGTGCCACAAACTCCCAGGGGCTTCAATGTCAAACTAGAAGCCGAAAATTACAATGCATTTCAAATATTTTTTATGCCACAGATGACTGAGCTTTATTCCTAGAAATGGGAGTTGTGTCACTCCTAGGTGTACACAGTGGATTTACATCAATATGTCCATTATGTGCTAATTCTTGGAGGGGTTGGGGTGAATGTTTGTGCACACGCACAGAAGTACCTTTAGGATTCCCCCTCCTTAATATTGACATTTTATCTGCAGAATGTGAATGCAAAGAACCACCAACCTACGAGGCTGCTTCTCCTGGATGGCTTGTCTCAAACTCAACAGGAGCTTTGGATGGTTGTTTCGAGCAGGGTAGGCTGAAGTGCCATTAAATCTATTGCCAGAATTAATTTCCTGCTCATAAAGCTTATAGAAATGTAAATCAGATAATGTTCTGATGAACAGCTGATCAGGGCTTCAATTACCCCTTTTGTACCGGCCTTGCTAATACATTTTAATTGTGTAAAAACACAATACTTTGGCAGATTTACAAGTCTATTAATAGGGAGGTTAGAACCTAGGAAAGCAAAAAGGCTCCATGTGTTTGTGTTGCTTTATTTACTATCACGTGCAGCCCAAGAATGAACAGCATGGCCCCTCTTTTATGTATAATCTACAGGATTAGCAGCTGCATGGTTCAGGTTCCCCCCCCCACTCTGATTAAGGCACTCCATTAAACCTGGTATTAATATAGCTGAGGGTTTGACCTAGGGTTTCTGTTTGTTTCCTCCTATTACAATTTTCTTTCACGGAATCAGAAGAATTCTGATGCATTATGCCTACGGCAGATCACTCCTTACCCCCTACCCCACCCCAAAATACAAATTGAAAAATATTAAAAAAAAATAAATCAACTCCTTATGGTAGGAAATGCTGGTCCCTTGCATTAAGCACTCTGGTGTTTCAGATTCATGTTTCCATTTCCCAACCCTGAGAAAAGCTCCTAGCTAAGAGCTCATCCCTCCTTCCCACAGGACTCATCTGCAAGGTATAAATGGGGAGGGCGGCAAAAAACAATTCTTTACTTTTTAGGAAGCTTCAAAGAGAGTTACACCGACCAGAAATTATATTTCTATAAGATTATAATCCATTTTAGATGTTAACCATTTTACACTCTTAAGCTTAGAAGCCAAACGTACTTTCTCATAGTTTTGCAGAACCTTCTTCAAAATCTGTTAGAATTATTTAAAACACACTTTCAAGCTTTTTTGAATGTCAGTTGACCAAGAATAGAAAACATGGATAAAGACCCAGTCCAGAGGAAGCAACTATGGTGACTCACATAAAATGAAATCTGTGGATCCTGCTTTCACCTGTCTAACCATGAGAGAGAGAGAGAGAGAGAGAGAGAGAGAGAGAGAGAGAGAGAGAGAGAGAGAGAGAGAGAACGAACACACACACACAAGTGCTAGTGCTGCAACTCAGTACTTCCTCTGCCATCAACTCACCCAATGGCCTCAGGCAAGCCATTCTTTCTCGGCCTCAACTCTGAGAGTTGTGGCTTATTGTGTGGCCTCCACTGACGCCATACAATAATAATACGGTATTTACCTACCTTACATGATATTTGTAAGAACTGCATCAAGATAATGTGTGCGAAGCACTTTGCAAATGCTAAGAATTACCATCATTCACTTAAGTCAGCAGTTACCAAATTCGCGACCACTGTGCAGCATCCCTCTCCCAAGCAACGCAGATCGTTCCATTGTGCTGCCACTCCATTTTCCAGCCAACTGGCTGGCAGGGATGCTCTGGGTATTTGTGTCTCTGCCTGTGTCCTGCTGCACCATTTTCTGGGTGCCAGGAGGCCCCAATTTAAGTGGACCTCTCAGTTTGGAACTTATTCCCTCCATACCTGAAGATTCATCTGCAAGATGTAGAGAGTTCATTGTGTTCCTCTTTTAAAAACAAAAATTTTAAAATACTATTTTCTTATATTTTGAAAATCCTAATGTCGATTTTTGAAGGTATGTACATAAAGACATAAGGTGTAATAAGGGTGGATATGCAGAAGGAGAAAGGGAGGCGTGTCTGTGGAAGGCCCAAGGCAGGCACAAGGAAGTGAGCTCTTGCAGTACAGAAGGGGAAAGAGAAGGAAAAGGCAAACACACACCTTTGTTAAACGGAGGGAAACAAAACTCCATTGTTTCGCCATTTACTAGACAAGCAGAGAGCCAAATGTGTCAGAGACATGCCAGCAACTTGCATGTGCATTCTTGATACAGGGATCACTGTTGCTGGTTCACAAAGCCTGAACTTCCCAGGTGAGTTGAGAGCACTCAAGATTAGAGAACAGCATTAATGATGAGCCAGTGAATGGATGGAGTAGGGAAGAAAGAAGATCCCAAAATACTTTGAAGGAGAGAAGACTTTTCCCCATACTAGACTGATAGATAATAAAGTGAGCCCTCAATGGATCTGCGGGGGATCCATTCCAGAACCCCCGGAGGATACTGATTTCTGTGGATAATTCACGGAAGGGCCTCACAGCACCTTTTGGTTGCATCTGGTAGGTCCCTGACAGCCATGCCGAGTCAAATTTGAGGGTGCCAAACCCACAGATAAGGAGGGCCCACTGTAATGGCAGATTTTTGAAAACAGAAGCAAAATTTAACCAAATCTTTTAACTTACATGTCTTCAACAGTTATATCCTTCAGTATTTGACAGTAATCCACATTCCACACAGCCTGGTCATCCCACACCTTAGAAGCCAGCAGTATAGCACCTAGAACTATTCTTTTCCAGTTACTTGGGCAGATGTCAATCTCTGCATAGGTTAAGAGCCTTTCCAAGTAAACCTGCAGAGAGAAAACTGCTCTTAGGACTTCCCAGCTGAAACCTTTGCTGGAAAACGCACAGTGCAAACATCTCAAATAGAATTTGCTCATCATCAATTTCCTACACTCTCCATAAGTATTCCCCTTTTAAAGCAGACCAAACAATTCCCTCTCTGAAGCCTGGGAACCTTATACTGAACCAACATTTCTCAAGGTATTCTGAAACACAGATTAAGTTGGACAAAATAAATGTTACTGATCACCACTGCAAACCTTATTACCAATAAGCTCTCCTCTCTTCTCTTATAACTCTTATATTCTCATGAGTTATAGTACATGTTTTTCAAACTATTAACTGCATGTGCCCACTGTACCTTCAAAACTACTGAGCTCATGTTGCCATCTACGGGAAAACCTGCATGTTCCAATTAGTTCTGTCAAGACGTAGTCAACTAGGAAGTCTCTTTTCACCTTTAAAGTGAAGCCTGCGGCACTAGAACTACACACCCATACAATACCAACACATTTTTACTGTTTTCAACATCATCATCATGTAAAGGCCCCCCCCCCCCCAAATGACTGAAGGATTAGTCTTTAGGACAGAGGTTGGCAACTTCTATAACAGGCAATTTTGGAACTGTGGGCTATTATATATGAAGCTGTGCCTGCTCCTATCTGTGGTAAACAGTGCCAACTAGTGGCAGAAGTACTTCATGTTTTAGAGAATGCATTTCCTAAAGGCCAATTTTTGATGTAGGACTTTTAGGATTCCCATGGAAACACACACACAGGACGTTATGCTGGAATTTGTTTGACCAAATTGTTTGATGCATGCAAACAAACAATTAAGTTCCTCTTTTTTATATTTTGTTCTTCATAACTCTCTGTTTAGGAATTACATCATTTCTTAAGTCATGTAGAATCTTCCATGTGCAAGTCTCCACATGAATCACACCAAAAGCCCTGGAAGCAAATATTTTATCAAGGTGGTGACTTAATTACTCAGAATGGCAAAAATACCGACAGCAAGGTTTTAACATGTCCAAAACCATTGTGACCCTGGAAAACAGAGCACCTTTTTTACTTCTGAAGCTCACTTCCTGAAGCGGATTTATGTGACAGCAACTAAACAGGCTCCTCTAGTGGAAGATTCATGAAGTTGCTAGAAAGGACAGTTCTCTATTTTTTAATATACATTCTCTGTTTCAAGGCATTCTCTGTTTCAATATACATTCTCTGTTTCAAAGAAAATGATTTGCACATCAGCTATCCTTAATGTGATCAAAACTTAGCTGCCACTGACCCATTAGGTGGTGCCTGCTTAGTCCTAGTACATGCAGTTCACATTGCACAAGAAAAAAGGGAGAATGCAAAGCTGTTAAGGACGTCTTACCAGTGTCACTATTGCACATTCAGCTGTCAGCTGCGCTGCACTAAAAAGAGTACGTACAAAGCGATAGATGTGCTTGTGATCAGGATCATGCTTGTGGTAATCATCTGGAACTTCTTCTCGCTGAAACAGGACATAATTGGGGAGGACTTTAAAAATGCAAAATATGACTTTGAAAACTGCCAAAGTGCCCTGTATTAATAACTTATATAGAGTATAAGATATTGTGGACTGGGATACAAAGTGCTTGGTGTGTACAGTGGGGCTTTGTCTCCTCTCCCAGGTTGCCCCTGCTAACTGGGCAAGAGGCACTTTTTCCTCTTATATTTAGCAGGGGGAAAGCAACTGTGCCTCTTCACCCCTGCGCAGTATCTTCTCTAGTGGCTGTTGCTGGTCTGACATTTTTTTAGATTGTGAGCCCTTTGAGACGGAACCATTCTAATAGTAACTATTATTACTATTTGCCTGTAAACCGCTTTGTGAACTTTGTGTTGATGGATTATTTCTATTGCAAACCTTCCTTCTTCAAAAGGGTCCTCAAAAGTTGCACAGAACACTCTGGAGGTATGTTCTATAAGATATGAGGGGCTCCCACAAGAAAAAAAAATTGAACTCCCCCTTTTGTATGCCGGAGTATTTTGCATGTATGCACGTCCTGTTCCCAGCCAAGAGGTATATAAGCCCAGTATAATTCTTCCAAAATGACCAACTGCTTTTCTAGCAGCCATCTGAAGCACAGCCAGAATCAACGTTTAAGACTTAAATGTTTAAGGACAGCCGCCTACAACATCAGTTACTACAATGCCCAGAAAGCCAAAAGGCAAACTGGAGAAGTAAATAATAAAGCACATTTTTTGCACACCAAGGAGGCAGAAACTGCAACTCAAGTATCATATTTGTTGATCAAACTTTGTTTACCCTACTAACAAATTGAAACAAAAAGCTTTTACTGCTGGGAACTAAGCACTTATCTGATCACACCAGAGATCCTCAAGCAATCAAGAAAAAATAGGATGAAAAAAATGTCAAATTTACCGTGAGTGGATGAGACTTCTCATCAAAAATATCCAGTGATCTATCTGAATCCCTACAACAAAACAAGATGCACAGTGTTCATATTAGCAAAGTTTTTCCCAAGACAATGCTGAAGGAGCATCCTGGTCAACTGTAGGTAGGTGCCCAGCCTTTTAACTGGCAAAGTATCAATTACCTAGTCCCTGCCCGCTCCTCTCTCATCCTTCTGCATAGTACAACTCCAAGTGTTTAACACAAGTATCTTAAGTTTTCAAAGCGGCACTGTATGGTATTTGCCATGGCGTTATAGCTAAAGCATTAGTTTCAGAAGGAAAACCGAGGTGTGGGCATTGCTTGCCTAGGAAGCTGAATGAGTGGTCTCAACTTAACCTACATCACAGGGTTGTTGTAATAGAAAAGTGTACAGCCAGGCTCCTTACACAAATCATGGAAAAAAAATTAAATAAAAATTAGGAGAATTGCTCATATTTTGCACACTTTGCCCATGATATTTCCATCTTGTAAATGTTAGTTGCCATGGGCAAGTGACTAAAGTCCTCTAGCAGAGAAGGCAAGGAAACTGGTAAAGTTGGAGAAAGGTTTCTACATTTTAGACACCCACAGATGCTACTAAAATGCCCAGCAGTGGACAGGGAAGCAAAGCATTTTCAAAGTCTAGTAACCTGTGAGGATTTATTTACAAGGTCAGTTATGGAATTTTAGTTAGCCCCAGAAAAAAGGGGTTGGGCAAGTAAGCAGTAAGAATGAGGTGAAAGGAAACGCCAAGATGGTATTAAAAACCACCAGATGGGTCACACAGACACTCAATCCACAAAGTGACTCCTATCCACACATTTTAAAATATATTTCCACAGATACATGAGGGTTAGAGATTTGAACTGTTCCTTAAGGAGAGACACTAATGTACATGCAGTGCAATTTCCTGCAACTTCTGCAGGTATAAGTATAAAACCAAGCTGTGACTCATGAGGGCTGACACTGCGGCTTCAGTGTTTAAGGGATTCCCCTCATCTCCAGTGAGCTATATTAACATTAATCTCCTGCAGCGAAATAAACTCAACATCATTCGGGGGGGGGGATGATACACAATAGTTGCAACCCTTGCCTCCAGCCTCAACTTGGTACATGACTGCACGCAGAGCTATAGATAGTGGCTATGAGCCATCTTCCTTCATATAAAGAAAACGTTTAAGGCTTGAATGCAAAGATCACATAGCATCATTATGTACTCTCCCCCTGGTCTGCTTTCAACCGACTCTGCATTCTTAGATAGCAATGGACTGTCATTTTTTGTAAAATCCCTTTAAGGTCTGGGTGTTAGCGTGCACCAAGCCTGAAATTGTAAAATCAAGTCATTAGTTAGCCCAAAATTAATCCATTTTGTTTTCACTCCCTAGAACCCCAGGTTAACTCTACTGGCCCATACCACAGCATTTGATTCTTCAGGCACCAATGGCCTAATTACAGATACCACTGCAACAAACCACAGACAATAGTTTTAAAGCAGTGCTCACCTGTTCTTTATGTGATAGTATATTGCTAACGTCACACTGTGAGGAGAGGGAGGAAAAAAAGTAATTTCATTCAAAGTGGTTCTATGAATTCCATGTTGATGCAAGAGTGCTGTTAGGGACAAAAACAGATTTTTATAACTAGAGCCACATTATCAACTTGCTCTTTTTCTGAAGGCCCATTTTTCAGCTGAGCTCATTCTAAAGCAGCTTAGCTTAAATGTACATCTTATCAACCATATTAATGGAAAGCTGACAACTAAAGTTTAATGCCAGCAAGAAGTTCACATAATAGCTAACAGGTTTAACCAGATGTGTCCTTTCATGAAAAGTGACGGAGTCAGAATACATACATGGGTTGGGAAAGAAACCATCAGAGTTACAGGAATCCCACCTGAGCCAAATATGTTTAACAGAGAAAAAGTAGGGAGATATTCCCAATATTACCATGCATGCTGCTTAGCTCCAGCAAAATCTTCCAGCCACTTCTTTTCCACTAAAGACCAGGGGGCAGGGGAGGGGGGAAAGGCCTGATAGGTTTAGAAAAGGGGCAGTTTTCATTATAACTCACTCCTATTCCAAGCAACTGGAAGGGGAATGCTACAGACTGATCAGCAAGCACACCCATCAGCTTCTTGATACTGCCCATGTAGAGGCTCTCTCCACTCCACCTAACTGGTGGGAAGAGGTAGGGTGCATTAGGCAAGGGAGGAGAGCAGAGTGAGTATTGCAGAAGTACGAACTGTTCATAAGGTCACCCACACTACACAGGCTGAATGAAAAAGGGAAGCCCCGATGTTACACATCCATTGTGCAATCAACTTTTCATTACTGCCATAATCTGAAATCTTGGAGAATGTATGGTCCATAGAGCCTGAACAAGTTGTTCTTTGGAGAAACGTGAGGGGTTCAGTAGGTGTTAATTTACAGCAGACCACGCCTATAATGGGCTAAATCTATTTACATGGTGTTATCCCTTAAGAAGCTTGCCCTGCATTTGAACAGCTTGCTCAAATGAGCTACAACAGCGTATGGTACACTTGAGCAAAGCTCTTCAGAATTTATAGTGCACAAAAGTCATCCAACTTTAAGCTGCAACATAGTTTTATTAATTCTACATTGAAGGATCATGAGATACAGAACCCCATCAATTGGGCGCACAACAAATTAAAGAGTTGGTCCTAAAATATTGTCTGAATAAAAAAGGAAGCTCACCTTCAATCCTCCTTCCTAAATACTGCTATACTAAAAGCCCTGACGGTATATCCTGTATTGTAGGACTATATAGGATTCATTATGTTACACTTACGATTTCCATTAGTTCTCAGTTCTGTCTGCAAACCCATTTTTCTCTACAGGAGGTATTTTCAACACTGGTCACATCTACCACCTTTGACCTAAACAAGCTTACATGTATCTACAACCAACATGAATTATGTTAGCAGTCTACCATGAATCAGGGTTTGTTTTTTATCCCTGTTCAGAATCAAATTATATTAATTGCATTGCTTCTAGCACAGTGTTAGAAGCAGTGAGTCCTGACCAGTGGCGTTTCTACAGGGATGGCAAAGCTCTAAGTTTTGCAAGAAGCCTTACCTTGCAGTGGAAATCACTCCTCTCCTGCACCGTTTTAGCCAATCTTGGCGTTGCTTACTGGCTACAGCAGCAAGGGAGAGGAGGGATTTACATGACAGGGTAAGGCTTCTTGCAAAACTTAGAGCTTTGCCATCCCTATAGAAACGCCTCTGGTCCTGACCCAATTGTTAGTGGATCGTGAAACTGAAATAACCAGCTGATAGCTGACAATGTGTTGAGGCCTATGGAAAGTGAAACTAAGCAGCCTGTGCATATTTACTCATGGGTAGGCAAAGGTGTATTGGCTCTTGCCAAAGCCAGGAGAAAGGGAATGCAAAGCCACCAGAATGGAGTTCAACAAATGACCCAGAAGGCAGCTTTCCCTCCCCCCAGTAATAAAAACACAGCTGGTAAAGTGAAATTTTTTTTATTGTAGTAAAGCTAGGTGTTATTTTTAAAAGTGGGTCCTGGAGCTAAAATGTTTGGGAATCACTACACTAGTAGATTAGAATTTTACAAAGACAGACTGTGGTAAAGCTCAGTTGCTTCAAGACCATGTAAGGACTTATTAGATGCCACTAGATGGCAGGCCAGAACCACAGGTCTCAAACGGAATTTTTATTTCCTAGGTCAGAGTTTTCATATAACTCTTCAGCTCCAGTAGATTGCCCCTTATTTCACTGCCAAGTACTCAGGGTGAGTAACTGCACTTTCTCCCATCTTATAAATCAAGCTTCTCCACTTTGAACAGGTTTAGCCACAAGTTCATCCAAAGAATTATGCAAGTATGGTCCATCTGAACAGACTACCAGGCCTAGTGCTACTTACCATTTTATTGTGCTCCTAAGATTAGGCTGGCTGACTGTGCTGTCATCTATAAATATTGTTGAACATGAACTATACTTTTTTGTAAGCTGCCCTGGAGAAATCTACAATAAAAAAAGGTGTTTATTGTTAAAGTTTGCTTGCAAAATCTTGATTTCTGAGTTTGTCATTAGTCAGTACCTGCACACACACACACACACACACACACACACACACACAGCTCTTACGTGCAGGCAGACACATAAAACATATTAAACAAAGCAACAGAATACTGGTTTATACAGGTGATCTGAGAACCAATACAGAGATTACATTCAGGGCGGAGTGTCGACACCATTCAGTGTCTGCGTGTATGTGCATGCTCAGGCACTACATGACGGTCAGCAGAGGGCCTTTCTGCCCAGGATCAGGCACTCACTCCTGAGTACTCACTCCTGAGAGTAACTGTCCCTCTACACCCCTGCGCAGTCTTTCTAGTGGTTGTGAAAGTCTTTTTTTAGATTGTGAGCCCTTTTGGGACAGGGAGCCATTTAACTTTATTATTACTATTTGCCTGTAAACCGCTTTGTGAACTTTGTGTTGAAAAGCGGTATATAAGTACCTGTTGATTGATTGATACCTCCATTAGATATAACTAATGCATGATAAAGTAAAGGTAAAGGTAAAGGTAAAATGAGCTTTGACAGGAGAGACCAAGGTCGCCTGAATCCAAATTCCTTGTACTTGCAGGAATCTCAGCAACTGAATGGAATTACACCAAATGGAAACTGGCCAGTAGCCCACAATCAACTTCTTGCCCTCCCATTCTACATTGGCAGGAAAGAATCACTGAAATATATTGGAAGGGACAGGCCATTTGTTCTGCCAGGGTTGGGAAACAGAGCTCATAGGAAAGCAGCACTGCGGAAGAGGTAGCAACTTAATACAATATAGTAGTCCCATTTATCACAGTTGGCCCTCTCCTCTTTAGCTTTCATTAATACATACAGTTAGTGAAGAGCATTTTAATATTAGCTATGTTGAAGAAGAATTTCCTGTTCACTAAGTATTTGCCCTTGAAACCTTAATTTCTTCATTTCCATAATGCTTCCTCTGCAATACAATGTCGCAGCCAAGTAGATGCTCTGGAATGGTGCTCTAACTGCACTGAAAAGAGGATCTTAAATAGGAAACCTTGTTTTTACCAAATGCACTGACTGGTTTAAAAGTGCCAGGATTTCACTCACCTTGCAACTTTAAATGCTTATGTGGATTTTTGTTATTTCTTCTACAAGGCCAAGTATACATATATTTTTGTTCTAAGTGGGCCTGCCCCACTCTCCAAAACAGGAAAATGAAATTCTGGGGGCAAGCCTCAAAAGCTTTAGGTCTTAGTCCCAGTCAGCTGGAAAGAATGAGCTTCCTATTAAATCTGAGCAACAAATGACATGACTCAGCGCAAGTTAAATCACTTTTCAAATCTCTCTAATATCAAAAATGAGAAAAAACAAATTAAAGGGTAAGCAGCAAAATTCTGAAACCCAAGCTTACTGTAGCAGTTTTCCTAAAACTACACAATTTTTTTTAACTGGTTAGGTGTACTTACATGGTTGATGTGGTTGCTTTTCCGCTTTTCTCTCACTAAAAAGGAAGAATGCACTCTGGTCAATAAATACGTCACACGGTAAACTGCTCTAAAAACTTGCAGGTACTTGCTAGTTTTTCTCCCTCAAGCACACACTGAAACTTGACAAGGAAATCCACAGTATGACAATAGTTCACAGCATTACATTGCATGCAAGTACTTCACATTTGTGCCAACCTAACTTGGGCCCCAATTCTAAATGCTACATAGAATAAGTGCCATTTCAGTTAAAAGGGCCAACTACCTCATAATATTGTTACAACTAAGATGCTACTGTATGTTACCCTATCAACTAGAGGGATCAGGGATGAAAATTCAACATACATTTTAACCAGGCAACAACTTTAGAAGTTGAAGGAGATATTCTTAAGTATTGGGTGGGGGAGGGAAGTAAAGATGCTGCACTCCCCAGAAAAGAGGAAGAAAATATTATTTGAAATGTGATTTAAAACTGATCATTTGAAGTTGTAAAGCTTGACTAGATCATATTAGGCATTCATTGCTAGTTTGATAAATAATCCAAGATTAAACTGAAAGTTAATCACTAGGAATATGCATCCACAAAAATAAGTGCTATTAGGAACTGTGCTATCTACAATGACTGAGTTTCAAGCTGAATGGCAAACTGAGTCTGTCAGGAAAAAAAATCTTTACGTAGATTTTTCTCCAAGCACTGGTCATAAGACAGCTATTGTGTACTGCCAGAAATTCTCAGATACAGAACGTAGCCCTTCCTAGTTCTACTGAATGAGAGGCATTAAGATTACAGAATGTTTCTTATACAAATAGCTGTTATAAAGCACTCTGAAGAACAGCTAAACATTTTGAAGCAAGAGCCAGTAAGTGTAAGGAACTTAATATAGTTGTGCATTAAGGAACTTGACAGTTGTGTAAGGAACTTAATACAGTAAGATTTCTTTTTAATTAAAATATAAATACCCATTCCATCCAGAACAAAATACTCCCTTTTCAAATACAAGAGTAAAAGTTAGCTTACCATCTGTTTGGGATTTGCTCAAGAAAATTGTGCTTGCTCTAGGATGGTCAGATGGATTTGACTCCAATGCTAAATCTGAAACAAAAAACATGAAGATATTTCTTCAGCTTGAGGTTTACAGAGAACAGCAAATAGAACAACACTTTAGTAGGAGAGTGCTGCTTTAGCCAGGCTATTAAAAACTCCAAGCAAACTGAACAAATTCTTTGGATCTACCTGGCCACATTTCCTATATACATAATTCACACATATAGGTACATGATCTGTATCTATACACCACATCTCACACATTCACAAAGCTTCACAAATGGAAACATTAAAATAGCCTTGTGTGATAAAGGTTTCCCCATGACCGAATGGTCTAGTCGTGACCGACTGTAGGGGACGGTGCTCATCTCCGTTTCAAAGCCTGTAGAACTGGTGTTTTTGTCCAATCATGTGGCCAGCACGACTCTACGCCGTAGCGCACGGAACGCCATTACCTTCCCACCGAAGTGGTCCCTATTTATCTACTTGCATTTTAGGTGCTTTCGAACTGCTAGGTTGGCAGGAGCTGGGACAAACAACGGGAGCTCACTCCGTCACGCAGTCTCGAACTCCCAACCTTGCAGTCGAAAGCCCAGCAACAGCGGATTAACTCGCTGCGCCACTATGTCCCACTTGTGTGATAGACCACAATAAATTACCCACAAGTAATGATTATAACACTCCAGTGCTCAGCACACTGAAATCAGATCTGGTTGAGACTTTGCCCCATCCTGTTTGATTCCAAGTTATCCTCTACAGCCCCAAAGGTATCAAAACTTAAATTACAAACACATTTAAGCAGAGCTCAGTCCCAACTTTGAGGTTAGGAAGTCATTTATGCATGTAATTCAGATCACCACAATAGAACAAATAATGTTAGCTTTTTAACAGCATCCAACAACTCATCTGAAGGGGAAAAAGAGCACACTTTACCTAAAAGTCTGGAATAGTTAGAATTGTTTATAGGGCAACTCCAAGAATCTCAAACATTGCAAACATCCAGGTTTGAAAGTAAGTCACATATTTTATTGTTAGATCACTGAAGCTGATATTATACCCAATAGACTTGGGACATCAGAAAACCTGTCTATACAGACACTACTGTGTAAGTCACAGAAATAAAAAACTGAGGCCTTTCTACATTACAAAACAGTCTTGGGTGAGGATTATCTTTTAAATTAAAATATTTCTTGTTCATAGCATCGTCATAAAATAGCACCATGCTAAAGCATTTCAGATTTAATCACAACTCTCCCTTCCCTACTCCAATCTACACTCACATATTTGACTACACAAAGCCAAAATGTGGTTGATTCCTCATCTACGGCTAATTGAAGAAAAAAAGTGAGGAGGGGAGAAGAACACACACAGAAAAGGGGAGAAGATAAAAAGAGGATCAGAATGAATCTATTTTCTCAGAACAGTCAAGGAAAGACGACCTATATTTCCTTGCCTAGCTGCACCCACACCAAGTCCCACTGTCTTCTCCCCAGTTCACTGTCCAGCAGAGCAAACCACACCAAGAGGTGAGCGCATGTGTGCACAGGTGTAGAAACTGTATATACATACTAGATCAGTGATGGTGAACCTTTTGACATGCAGCAAAAATGCCTAACTTGACCCTGCTGATAGGTCACTCCTCACCCCCAACAAAAGAGAAACAATTGTTTACATATTCATTTATTTTTTAAAAAATTCAGTCCAATCATGAATGGGGCTATGAATTAAACAAAGAAATATCCAATCATTACAAAAAAAAATCTTCAGTTGTTGTTGAGAGTTGGCAAATACTGGTGTATCACCCAAAACACTGTGGCATGTCATAGGTTTGCCATCACTGTACTAGATCTTGACAGAGTGACATCATTTATAGCTTTATACTGATGTTCTGGAACTCAAAGTGGTGTACATAAAACATAAAAAACCTTTAAAATAACATATTAAAACAATATAACAATAACATCATCCTACTCTAGGTGTGACTTACAGCGCACTTGCCAAGAGGATGGCAGCTAATATGCTATGAAAAATGCAGGGTCAGGCTTACTGTAGATGCAAACCAAGAGAATACACTGCAGCCTACCACTGTGGAGAATTACAGACACATAGCCCAGGTTTTTGCCAAGAACAAACAGCTGCTCCAAGCAATTTAAATTGCAGACATACTGGAATGCAAATAACACTGTTGACAGTCAATGCTCATGCCAGTTGGACAGTCCTCCGTTGCTATCTGCTGCCCAAACACTGCACACACACTCTCTTTTGACAAAGTGATGCAATAAGCCTTGAAGTTACACCTGATACATCACAAGCACGTGTGCTTCTGCAACAAGCAGGGTGGGTTTTCTCCTCACATCAGGCATGTACAGAGGCCCGTGCGCGCCCCTGGTGGCGCTGGAACCACGCCCCGGCGACGCTGGAACCGCGCCCCCCCCAGACGTCGCCCTGCCCCCGCGCGTCGCTAGACACTCCTCCCTTACCCCGTAAACATTCCATTTCAGAGCGTAAGGGACCAGGGGCGGGTGGGCTGAAAGCCACGCGGTCCTGCCCAGACCATGCACAATGGCGCCCCGCTGCTGCCCAGCGCCCCAGGGCTCATGCCCCCCCCCGCGCCATAGGGTAGAATTGCCTCTGCCTCACATGGAAGAGAATTCAAGCATACAACTGCACTACTTGCAGCCCAAATTGGTGCCATCCAGAAAAACCTTTACAATTTTGTTGTGCCAACTGTAATCTGTGCAATTGCTTGTTATAGCAAAGGAAGTTCTATTACAGTAGGAAACTTAGAAGTTCACCCCCCCCCCCTGTGGTGGCAGCACCATCCACCACCCTCCACTTCACTGGACACAGCTAACATTTTGAGGCAGCACATACTTAAGCTCCTAAGTCATATAATCATCTCATCTGGCCTGGGTTGGATTTCCTCCCTTACCAAGCAGGCACTCACAGACAGATGACTCCATCATCCATATAGAACAAGAGCAGATAATTAAAGTTATTCATGTACACAGTGATTCAGGGGGATGAATGAAGCAGCAGTTTCACACTAGCCTTGCCCTTTAAAAGTTCTTTTGATATCAAAGCAGTTATTAAATAATGAAACTTATACAACAAGCATTTTACTGAAACAGGGCTGTGGAAAAGTAATATACGTTAGTGAGTGCCAGCCTGCTTGGCAAGGAAGGAAATCTGACCAGGCCAGATTTGTTACCCATAGAGAGCAATTTAAACCACTGATTTCAATTAAGACTTCCATACATATTTCATTGATTACTATAAAAATTAAGACACTGGCATGCACACCAATTGAGCCACAGTGCTAGCCAGAACCTCTTGATTTCTTGCTTCACATAGAGTGGGTGTGTGTTTGTGACAATTCTGGTTAATTTCAGTTTGGTTCTGTCTGCATAGGTGAAACAAGAGGATTACCTTGAAGGGTTTACAAACCTGCTTGCCCATTCTTCACCTCTACCCTTCACCAAGTACAGACTCCCCCCACTGCAAAGCTGAACTATGAAGACACCTCCATCCCTACAGAACTAGTACCACACTTGGAGTTCAATCAATCAATCAATCAATCAATCAATCAATCAATCAATCAATCAA
>JAJKFI010000015.1:15761393-15807394 GCA_029204185.1 Lerista edwardsae | reverse complement strand
CAATCAATCAATCAATCAATCAATCAATCAATCAATCAATCAATCAACAGGTACTTATATACCACTTTTCAACACAAAGTTCACAAAGCGGTTTACAGGCAAATAGTAATAATGAAGTTAAATGGCTCCCTGTCCCAAAAGGGCTCACAATCTAAAAAAAGGCAGACCGCCAGCAACAGCCACTAGAAAGACTGCGCAGGGGTGAAGAGGGAGTTGCTTCCATGTTCACATCCCCCAATCTACAGCACCAATAAGGAGCAAGCAGGTGGGGGGAGTTTGCCTCAGGTGATGCACCTTGGGGAGTTAAGTGATAGACTTGCCACCTGAGCCCTCACCAAGTGGAGGTCTATGCTGTGTTTGGTGGCAAATGGGCAATTCCACCCACACATGGCTCAGAGTGGCCAGAAACGGCAATCCTAGAAACAATTCAGTGGTGAGAGTGATGAGATCATTTCACTGCCAAACCACTTCTAGCATGTCACTTCCAGTGAGTATGGGGGTATCACACCATGCTAGGCAGTGCCCGAACCGGCAACACCACTGACCAGTACACAGTATTATCCCTTCCAGCCCAGATGATGCAGGGAGAACAGAACTGTTACATGACAAACCATGGGGGCTCATTCACTGAGGACCAGCTGGTGCTGGAAAAGGAAGTAGGGGAAGCAGAGGGGGCAGAGATCTTCTACACACATGAAATGTGCTTTAGACAGAACTCCCAAGCACTGTGAAGCAGGTTAGTAGAGCACTCTTCGCCCACCACCACCTTCTGGTCACATCCAGAGGTGTTCTGAACCACGGGGAGGTCAATTATGACCACGCACAGCCTCCCTGTGCCTCAGAAGACCTCCCAGGCATGACCTCTGGTTGTATCCAGGAGGTCGTCCAACATGGGTTTGCGATCCACATTGTGGCCACCCATGGATGAAGAGGACCCACGTGTATTCCATTTGTCATTGTTGCAAATTATAAATAATTATGCCTAACTAAACCATCAGGACAGCGCATCTAGTACTACTGTTTGGTCCAGCAATTGCCACGATTACTCCTGGAAAGTTCTTGGTCCACAATCCAGCACACCTAACTTGCTACTTCTTTGTGACCTCTCTCTTTAAGCAAATGATTTAACCATGTGATGCAGAGTCAGAGAGAAATTCATTAATTTCATAGCAAGGAGAAAAGTTACTAAGTAGATAAAATTTTGTTGTGCAAATGGCATACGAGCTGAATGACCAAAGGCTTTGGATTATCTTCCCAGGAAGTTACAAAGGTGTTATTTAGTTGCAACCAATGTTTTATTTACAACAGCAACCAATTAGTACATGCCCTTGTTCAGAAGTACATAAAAGGAAAAATGTTATTTAAATCAATGGCCAAATGTGTTGTTTTTCCTCAGCAATTTAAATTCAATCCACTCTGCTACTGGGCAGAGGATGCCCCTGGTTGAAAGTGGCATGACTTTCCAGCTAGAACTACTAGTTACGAGACACAGCAGTCTTCCTCCAGTAGATGAAAAGTAAGTGCCCATGATGTTTGGCACACTGAGATTTCTCCCTCTTTATCCGTCAGTAAATGCAAACTATGGTTTGCCAGCAGACACAATCTTAGCATGCATGCAGGAACAGAACATGCAAGCTCTAAGTTTATTCACACAGCACCAGGCTAATGTGCTTAACAAGAAAATTTAAAGATTAGAAATGTAGGCTACCTGTTACCATGTTTACATTAAATTCAAATTTTATTTTAAAGAAATACTTTAGAATTTGTTTTTAAAAACATCTTTTTTTAAAAGCAATCAACTCATCCACCTAGTCTGGCAAATAAATGAACCCCACCCCAAGTTACACAATTTGTAACAATTTGAACACCAAGTATTTCCATGATAAAGGTATGTAACCAAAATGCACTAGGCAGGAAAAAAAAATCAATTATTTTGTGTATCCTGTGAGATTTTCCTCTTTGTTCCAGTGTTGGTGCCACCTTTAGTTTTTGCCCCTACTTCTCCACACAATTACGAACCATACACACCACATACACACCCACACCAAGTACATTGTAAAAAAATATATGCATGAAAGAAAAAAGGACAACTAAGCAAAAACTCCAGCAATTCTCTGGCAAGTATGTTCATGGAGATAAGTATCTACACTTCAGTACTGGGGAAGATATTAGAACAAATTATAAAACATACAGTTTGTACACATCCATACAACTCAGTGATTAACAGAACCAAACATGGATTTATCAAAAAAAATCTTGCCAGACAAATTTCATCTTGTTTTTCAGTCTGGTTACTAGTTTATTGGATGGTGGGAATACTGTTGATATTATTTATCTTGACTTCAGTAAAGCATTTGAGAAGGTTCCACATGACAAATTAATCAGCAAATTAGTAGGATGTGGACTAGGTGAAATAATCCTTAGGAAGATTAACAACTGGTTGGACAATCGTACACAAAGGGCATTCATCAATGACTTTGCAACAACCTGGAGAACAGTTTCAAGTAGAGTACCCCAGGGCTCTGTCTTGGGCCCAGATCTCTTTAACATCTTCAACAATGACTTGGATCAGGGGTCTCCAAATGTTTTTGCCAGAGGGCTGCATCAAAATGCCAGAGGGCTGCATTTTTGCTGAGGCCCGGAAAAAATGCACTGGAGTAAATATATCAGAATCAGCAGATTACAGGAAACGCCCAGAGCTTGAGGGCCGGGGTGGCTTCCCTAACTTCAGAAAGCTGTCTGAGGCCTTCAGAGGGGGCCTAAAAACACCACTTCCAGGTCTTTGGGAAAACCAGGAAGTGGCAGTTTTCAGCCTTCTGAAGGCCAGGGAGGCTGCATGCAGCTTCCCTGGCCCTCAGATAACCCTCTGTACACAAACAGAGCACAGCTTGGAGGGTGCAGCCCTTGCCAACAAGGTCAGGGGGACCAGAGTTTTGCTGTGGGCTGGATAGATGCTCTCTGAGGGCCCCAAGGCTTGGAGACCCCTGACTTGAATGAAAGGATACAAGGGGGCCTCATCAAATTTGCAGATGACACCAAACTAGAGTAGCAGCAAGCACAATAAAAGACAGTCGAACCATTCAGGAAGACCTTGACAAAATAGAATACTGGGCTGAAATGAATGAAGTTCAACAGGGACAAATGCAAGGTCCTGCAGTTAGGCAAAAATAACCAAAGACATGGTACAGAATGGGAGATACATGGTTGGATGTACATGTAGCCAACATGCGAGAAGGATCTTGGAGTTGCAATGGATCACAAGATGAGTCAGCAGTGTGATACGGCTGCTAAAAAGGTGAATGAAGTTCAAAGTTCCAGTCAGAATAGAAAAGAACCTTCAACATAACCCATTTCCCCCTTCTCCCTCCCTTGCCTCCCCACTTGTCATGCTGGCTCAAAATCCTCCAATATTCAGAAGTCATGCATACTCACAGGGTCAATTTGTGGCCTTTAAAAAAGAAGGGTTTTTTTTTTTTTAATAAAAAAAGCATGTTCTGTGCATATTTAGGGAGACTACCAGGTATGCAGAATCTGCCAGTTAATTTTGGGGGGCTAGTTTCCTTTCAAAAGATTAAGCACCCCATCTGAATTCCATTTCACAAGGCTGAGAAATGATTGCAGCTGAAGGTCACCAGCTTTTGACTTCTGAACCATCTCAGTACAAATACTCTAGTTTCACTCCTTTTGGGGCAAACTATATTTAAACTAAATATAGAACTTATATTTTCTGTTCAAACTAGAACTACTATGGTTCTTGTCTTCAGAGAAGTAAAAATAGAACTTTTTTCTTCATACCAACTGAATGGCAATGATGAAGCCCAAACATGATTTCACTCCAAGCACTGACAGGGATACTTCAACTCTAATCATTAACAGCCAAATCCTAAACTGCCCAGCTTTCCCCTCCCCCGTAGGAGCAGGGGCGTCAAAATAGCTCCCACTACATCCTGTGAGCGTCACGACAGCCATAGGAGGCTACTCAGGAGAAAGGGATGTCAGGGCCAGGTAAGGGTGCTGGCCCAGTAATGGACCTATTCAAGTCTGCGCCAATGAACTAGCTGGTGCAGACTTGAGAACCTCTATGTCAGGCCACGTGACCCATCAAGGACGATAGAATGTGGCAATAGAGGCCACCACTAGTCCCACCCCACCCGAGCTCATTCTGCCCCTACCACTGCTCACCCTCCCTATGTAATGCCCTCCCAACAAGCAAACCACTGGTGGTGCTAAAAATTATCACCAGACAGCATGGAGTCAGGTCCCTCTGGTGCTGCAGCCAAGTGCCTACTGGCACACATCTAGCACCAACGGTAAGCCCTGACCACCAGCACTAGAAGTGCCTTATGGCACTTTTACGAAGCAGTCACTGGCAGTAAGTGCTTACTGCCAATATTGGGCAGCATAGGATCAGGCTCTAAAACTGTAATACTCTGCACAGGTTCCCAGGAGAAACCACTGTTGAACACTGAATTTTTTCTTCCAAGTAAAGATTAATAAAATTGTGCTGCAAGTCCTTGGAAGTTTTTGTGACAGAAATAAACAAAAACAATGTTTTCCTCTGCCTCAATACTGCTTCACAAGTTTAGACATTTGTGAACATTAATGTCAGAATTACTCCACTGTTTCAATGGGGAGCTTTCCTACTTTCCTTCAGAGTTACACTGTAGTTAACTTATATATACTGTAGTTAACTTATAATATGAATACTGTAAAATACTTTAACTTAAATACTGTAGTCAATTTCATCATGCCCCACTCTTTCTGTTGCTCATATTGTTAGGACTGCTTTTATGCCAAAACTTCAATTATGTTTTTGTACCAAGATTTATCATTTTGACTGCACATTTAGAGCGTTCTTTTACCCTGTGATTCTTACTCCCCATTGCTACCCTGCGATTACCTGAGGACTATGTGAATCATGGCGTTATGGTCACACTGTTTAGTATGGAACTGGATTGACCTACAATGCTCAGGTATATTTAGCCACACAGTCAACACTAATATTCTGCACAAACAAAAAGAACACTTGGGGTTCCAAATCCTTCGGTTCGTTTTGAAGCAAAAAGGCATAGGACAGCTTGAAGGACCTAGCCCCTCTGCCATCCAGGGCCAGGACTGCAAAAATTCTGACCCCACCAATGTGGGCCCCACTCCTGGAAGCCTAAAACTGTCACTTCTTGTTTTCACCAAAAGCCAGAAGTGATGTTTTTAGGCCTTCTGGAGGCATCAGAAGGCTTTCTAAGGCCCTGTAACCATCCTTCCAAATACATCTGGGGGGGGGCGGTCACACACCCTACTGGGTGGCACCCCAGGGCATTTCCCCCTGGCACACCAGTGGACTGAAGTCCCTATTTATATTATGAGGGCTGTGTATTATGCATGGCAAGACAGCTACATGGAAAGATAGTCACTTTTAGCAACACACATTTTCCAGTCAGCAGGACTGTCAATACATACAGTCAGCAACTGAGATTTGAGAAGTATCACTTTTTCCTTGATATGTTTGTGCCAACCTTTTCAACCAACAGTAGTATGCTCCCACATTGCAACTGAACTTCAGGTACTTCTCTGCTTATGTTCATGCTGCAAATTCAAAAGTGGAACAATTCACTGTTTCATCTTTCACAAGCAGTCATGGTTACGTCCCAATTAACAGATCTGGAAGGTAGTTCCATATTTCCTTGATGCCTGATTTTTGATTAGCCAATTTTAAGAGCATGTTACCAAAAAAAGTAACATTCATTCTCATGGTTCTGCTTTACAGCTGTAGAACAGTGGTTCCCAGTTTGGGAGTCACAAACCCGGGGGGGGGGGGGGGTTGCAAGCTGATTTTCATTGGTCATGAAGACCCCATTTACTACTGTAGAGGTGTTTGTACTACTTTAAAAAAAGTTGCATTTTTGCAACATTTTCAGGGAATCTACAAACAGAAATATTCTTGAAAAAATTTCAAGGTGTTTCCACATTCTTAAAACTGTTACATTTGGTAACCTATGGTCGTTTACATACATGTTTTTACGGGCAGTGATGTCACTTCCTATTTAATTACCACTTCTGGTCTTGGAGGAGAGTTCCCAACAGGTAAAGGTTTCCCCACGACCGAATGGTCTAGTCTTGACCGACTGTAGGGGGCGGTGCTCATCTCCGTTTCAAAGCCTGTAGAGCCGGCGTTTTGTCCAAGGACAAGCTTCCGTGGTCATGTAGTCGGCATGACTCTACGCTGAGGCAAACGGAACGCCGTTCCCTTCCCACCGAAGTGGTCCCTATTTATCTACTTGCATTTAGGTGCTTTCGAACTGCTAGGTTGGCAGGAGCTGGGACAAGTGATGGGAGCTCACTCCGTCGTGCAGTCTTGAACTCCCAACCTTCCGGTTGGAAAGCCCAGCAGCAGCGGATTAACCCGCTGCGCCACCACATCCCACAACAGGTGGTTGTATCTAAAAAGTGGGTCCTGAAGTTAAAAAGCTTGCAGCTATTTGATTTTTTTTCCTTATCACACAAGCTTTTGGGAAAGGAGTGCTTTTGGGAACCACTACTACAGAGTGTGCATATTTTTCAATATGGACAAAAATGCTTCCTCCCTTCCTAAAAGCTTGTGCGATAAGAAGAAAACCCAATAGCTGCAAGCTTTCCCCAAGATAGAAATGCAATATGGGGAAAGCTTCTCCAGGAAAAGACATATTAAACTGTTCTACTTCCTTCTTGGGAACGAATGAATCAAGGATGTGCCCCCTTTGTATTTTGGGGAGGAAAACAATCAAAATCCTTTACAGAATCAGACAATCCACTGCCATCTTTCTCAAGACAAAGAATTAAAGCCCTCCTAGATACACTCTGGACTTGAAAGCAGTGTCAATATTAGGGGAAGGTAGAAAATTTGGCTTCCCTCTGATCAATGCTCATCGGTTTCATGAACAGATAAAGCCCCACTTGGAATACATTTTCTGTTCTTGGGAACTGGATGGGGCGAAACCTATTACAATTGTTGTCTAGTGTACCCATTCTCAATTTTTTTTGCTATGGCCCCTTAGGAGCTCTTCTTAGCATCTATTGTCTTCTTGTTAAAGGATACACCGTGAACAGATCTCCTCACACGTTCCAGTCTGTGACCCCCTTCAAATGTGCCAGGGCTCACTGGGGGTGGGGGCTTATGGCTCTAGCTGAGAATAGCTTGTCTAGGGAACTAGGCCCAGTGGAGGGCCAAAGCATGAGGTTGTCCAACCAAGAGACTGGATTCAGATAAGCTCCTTCAGCATTAACAGTTGAGTAAAGGCCCAATCCTACTGTTTGTACTGCCTGGGCAAGTGTTGAAAGTGTTGAAAGTGTGTCCAATGCCAGCGGCAAGCCATTACCTCTGGGGCAGCGCAATGGCAACACCAGCCAGATGCACCCCAGAGGGAGCATCACTCGCTGGTGATGTGGCCTTTCAGGGAGGGGTGGACGGACCTTCCAGGGCGGGGGTGGGTGGGGTGAAGCAGGGGTGGGACTGGTGGCAACTCTTGCTGCTGATTCCTGACCTCCCTGTAAGGCCACGTAGCCTTACATGGAGGCCCTAGCTTCTGCACTGGCTATTTAGCCGGTGCAGAAGCAAGGAAATCTATTGCCTGCCCTGCGCCCCTTCCCCATGGAGCCTCCCGCGGCGACCACAAGATAGTGGCAGCTGCCTGGCGGACAGGCACTATGGGATTGGGCTCTTATTTTTATTATAACCCCCTCTACTTAGCTGAGTTTGACTTATCTGCAGTCATGACAACATTGTCAAGCTCCCAAATTAAGCTGCCCTATACACATGGGATGGGGATGGAAAGTTAATGCAAGACATTTGTGCACACTTGATGCCTAAGTTACAGAAGGCCACATTGGTGCTTTCACAGCATAGCCCTTTTTGTTCTGGTGCTTTAGCACTTGTGATATTGCTAAACCAGGACCAGCCAGCTGCTCAGGCTTATATCTTTTATGACTTCTGAACAAGCCTTTAGAATAGGGGTCTCCAAACCCTGGCCCAAAGGCCACATCCAGCCCTCTGGAGGATTTTACCCTGCCCGCACTGTTCTCTGGCCTCTCAGGCAGTGGTGTCATTCAATTGATTTAGGAACAGGAACTCACTTTTGACTGGCACTTGTCGGGAACCTGGAACCAGCCACAGAGCCCGTTAGGATCCGTTCCCCCTGCATGACATCACTGCCTTTAACCCTCTGAGTGCCAGCTAACCAAGAAGAAAAGCTCTTTGCAGAGGAATTGGGAGGGGGAGGAGGGAGAGTGAAGTGGGCGGAGTCAGCCCTAATTTTAACTAGTGGAACTGAGTTCCCCTGTGTTCCCCCTGCATGACATCACTGCTCTTGGGGCTAAAAATAGCCAAAAAGACACATTACTGGGTCTCCCAGAATGAGTATATAACTAGAACATTTTTGAACATTCTTGAACATCTTCTGTGTTCATGTTAAATGTTAAAGGTTTTAAATTTCTTTTTGTGTGTGTTTTAATTAGCTGTTACATTATACTTTTATGTTCTTTGTAAGCCACCTTGAGCATTTGCTTCGGCATGGGAAAGGTGGAGTATCAATTCTTCAAATAAATAAAATAAATAGTAGTGAATGTAATGCAATGTAATGCAAATAAATTATTCCATTACATTACAATCAGCACCTCTAGTGCCTGAATGAGATATACACCAAATTTGGGGAGACTTGCAATACAAGTATAAATTAATGTATACATTAAATTCATACAGACAAAAAATGTGATTTGCAACATAGGGGATTGATGCTTTTTCAAAACCCATTTCGCCTCTTCCTGTGCAAGCCAATTTTGCTCTCTACTCTTCTTCCATACCTACTCACTAATTGTATTCAATCAAAAGCTCAGCACACTGATTTTCCAAGTGTTTATTTTCTGGCCCTCGACACCATGTCAGATATATAATGCGGACCATCTACCAAAATGTTTGGAGAACCCTGCTCTTAAAGAAAACCAGAGTGTAAGTTGGGGATTGACTGCTCAAAGAAAGGTATAAGTAATGTCAGAACATATTACAGGCATTCGCTAATCATTTCTGAAGGGATATAATTGAATAGGTTGGCAAGCAAATTTTTCCTACAGCAATAGTCTTTGACAAGTCCACATTTAATGTTGTTCTCCTAGCTCAGGAAGCAAACATACTGTAACCAAGACTTGATGGGAAACTGTACTGAACAAGAACTGGGTGGAAGTAGGTTACTGGTATCTGAATTTACCACTTGTACATCCATTTCCTTTCTGTTTGGCTATAGCTTGCCTTTGTCCAGTCATAATAGTTTCATGTTGTGTTCCACTTCCAGAATCCCCATGCTTCACCACCCTCTTCCTTCCTCCAGATAAACACATACAAAATTCAGGGGTAAAGCATTTAAAGCTTATCTTTTACTTTTAAAAACATATTGGTGCACGCTGCTTTTGTTCCACAATTCCTTAACAAAACACCTTTTACTTTAACTACAAGCTATATTCCTGCTTGTAAGTGGGCCACACAAACTCCATTCCTTTGTTAATGTGCAGCAGAAAAAAACTTAATAACTAACTAGTGAATGGATAGACTTCAGAAGACTGGCCTACCAAACTCAGAAGAACAGAAAACGATTTGAGGTGAAAATGTTTTAAAAAGCAGATAACATTTCTGCTTTGTGTCCCAAGTCTGAGTTTCCTTTAGTCAGGATTGTGAATAATGTTGCTTCTAGACGGAGGAAGTTTCTGCACCAAAATTTAGGGACCTGAATATTATTACATATAGACGTGAACATATAGACGGGCAATTAAAATGATGTAGAACACACAGGCACCTCTCATTTTACATGGGAGTTATGTTTCTGAAAGGCAGTGCCTAACTCAAAAAGGCATAGACTACAAATATTTTTACCATAAGAATGTATGTAAATTGTACATACATTCCATTCATCTATGGAATCTGCTCCATATGTTCCATTATAGCACTCTGTGCACAAGAGGTTATCTTGGCACTTGAACATGTTCCTGATCGAGCATTTTTCTTTACCTTCTCAACGTTGTCTTGAACAGTACGAATTGTGCTCCCACTTAAATCAAGCACACAGGCAACATCCAACACATGCTCTCCTCTCTGAAGGTGGCTGATCATATCTAATTTCACATTAATTGTGATTCCTTTTTGTGTCTTAAGTTTTAGGCTCTCTAGACAAAGCAGATGGAAGTTTTCCAGATATGTGCAACGGTACACAAGTGTTGCCAAACTATGGGGCACACCAGCTCCCAAATTATGTGCATCATCTCACAAGTTGCACAGATCACAATGAAGCAGCATGATTTGGCTGAATGTGCATAATTAAGAGAACACCATCACTCGTGTGTGGACAATAACAAAAATGTAGAGTTGGCATATTAATCTCTCTCATTTTAGAGTGAAGGATTTTGCAAATTTCTTCACTCTAAAATGAAGTGAAGATCTGGGGATGAAGAGAGATCTGGGAATGAATTCCCCATTTGTTCTGCTGGCCTGTTTATTATCAATTCTTTCAGTCCTTGAAAAGGATACAATCATACTTATCTCTTCAAGCAACAATAGTTTATTAACTTCAGCAATCAAGTCTGGTTTTGCATATTTTCTTCAGTGGAACTTAACCCACTGCTTCTCAGCTTTGTGCTAATTAAAAAAAACACCAGTAGTGTTTCTACATATCCCTTGTGTTAGGGAAGCAGGACCAGTTTGAGGAAAGTTTTGAATTCAAAAACTACTGAATTTTGGAGCAGCAATTTAACACCAAATGACTATTCCAACATTAAGCTAGCACTAACGTAACCCAATGTAAGACAGATGCCATACCAAGGGGTGTAAGAATCTGGGATAGGTGTGCGGGGAAAAGACAACACTCCTATTGTGAGAAGTCTGCTACTCTCATACCCTTGCTATCTCTTCAGTTTCTTTTCTATAGAGCAGTGGATCCCAACCTAAGGAATATGACTCCCAGGGGTGCTTGCCAGGAAGGACCTCTGGGATACCCCAAAAAAGAACTGAATGACGACAGAAAAGGCAGGTCAGTATTAAAATTAACAGCTCCTGTATTAACTATAAACATTTTGCTAATACAAAAAGTACAATTTATGGAGATAGACTGCCAAAGTGGTACGTAAGTGAAAAAAAAGTTGGGAACCACCGCTGGAGAGGACTGAGCAGAGTGGGCACCGTTTTGCAAATATGCCTGCATTCCTCGTCGTCCTGATAGAAGTCCTGGTCTTGAGATTCCTCCCACTACTGCCGTCTCCCTTGCCAAAAGAAGCCTCCCAGCTGGAACGCGGCCGTTTCAACCCGGGAGCGCACCGCGCACGTTCCTCAGCTCCAGCAGCGGAGGCACTGCCGAGCCCGCCGCCCCTCGCCCGGCACTCACCATCCGGGAACTCGCGGTCGCTGATGTGCTGCAAGTGGGGGCCGCCCCCGCCGGGATCCGAGTCCCCCGACTCCGCCTCAGTGGCTTCCCGGTAGGCAGCCCCCCTCCGATGGCGCCCCGGCGGCACCGGCACCGCGCTCGCGCCGGCGCTGCTGCCGCCTCCGCCTGCTACGGCGGCCACCGGCGCCGACCCGCGGACACGGCCGAGCTTGGGGCTGGCGCCGGGAGAGACGCAGCAGGTGACGGTGTTGCCCATGGTGGCCCCGACACTGCCGCCTCCGCCGCCTGGGCTGGGCTAGAGGGGGAGGAGGAGGCCGCCTCCGCCGCCCCAGCGACGGCAACCGCAGCGCCGCCTCATCCTCCCTCAGGCTCTTCCCCGGCTCACGAGAGAGAGAGCGGAAGACTAGAGCCGACACCGCCTTCCCAGCGGCCACCGCAGCTCCGGCATCGGCGTCCTCGCGCTCCTCAGCACCCAATCGTCGGCCGTGCCTGACGCCATCACGTGACCCTGACATCCTATCGCAGGGGCAGGAGATGGGCCCGGTCGTGCCACGTGATGGGGAGGTTAGGAACGCGGAGCTCTCCAAGCCCAGCCCACGTTCACCCGTTAAAAAAACAAAAGACCTTCTCCGCCACAGCGGGTTATAAAACCGCCGGCACAGGATGCGGGTCTTTATGGGAAGTGTGGCGGCGCCGGTCTATTCCGTGGGATCTTTGCTTGAGCTCTTCTATACTGTACTGTGCATTGGGAGATAGAATTGGTGTCGAATTGTAGGCCGGAAATTCAGATGAGGACTCAGAGAACTCTAGTCTTTTTCCTTCTTTGTGGTCCTCCAAGCCCCGCCCCTGCCGCCGTTAGCCCCGCCCTCTCCCTTTGTTGGCGGCCAAGGTGCGGGCTTGGCTTTTGCCTGCAGGGTGGCGGCGGCGCCTTTAGGAATCGAATGGTCGTGTTGGGCGCGGCCCGTCTTAATTCAGTACTTGGGTGGGGTCGTTCCTATTTCATTATCTCTGTGCAGCTCCCTGATGACCCATATGCGGAGTAGCAACCACAGGAAGCCCAGATGCAAAGACAGTCAAAGCATTACAATGCCTTTGTTAGGACAAATTCCAAAAGTGAATGCTTTCGAATTCCCCCAAATAGGGCGGGGCAGCTGCTGCTGTCAGGACAAGTCGAGATTTTCCAAGGACAATCATCACCCATTGCTCTTGGAAAAATATTCTCAATTAATAGGAATTACACAAACCACACAAATGATTTGAAAGTTGCCACTGCAAATGTCTGTGTGCAAAAATTGCAAAACTCCAGACTAACGTTGCACAGCACTTGGCATATGATATGCAGGGAGTGGCGCTATGGTCAATGCACAGAAAGCGAATCATCATGGGCTGTCATTGCACATAAACCAAATGGCCAACAAGTACCCAGTGGAACAGCAGATTGCTGCAAGAACTGCACTGGTGCAGTGTCAGAGGCGTACAGGGATAGTGACTGGTTAGCGACCCAGCCTCATGTACCTGGCCTGCTTGGCCAAGTAACTAACGAGGGTGTAATCCACATCATTGAGCAACATGACAGCTCAACCTCATATCATGGGCACAGCACAACACCCATGCTGAATTCAGAAACAATCTTCAAACATACATATAGATGCCATCACAGGGGATCAAAGAGGCCCATGCAATTTCACACACAAGTACCCTGCGCATAAACCTTTGGCAGAACAGGCGAGCCACATGTGGCAGCACCTTGGCAGACACCCATGCCTGGGCACAGCTAGGCACATGACCAAATCACCTATAGCAAGTGTTGCCAAATGAATTACATGGGTATATGCAGGCTGCACATGTAATTCATTAGGGGAGTGGGGAAGGGGGGAGGAGAAAGTGGAGAGGCAAGGAAAAACATGGAAGGGCCCTATCTACGGGCCCTGCAGCCAGGGACACAGGTGCTGGGCACTGTTGTGGATGATAATGCCTGTGTGGCTGCCCTGCTCTGCACCCGCAGGCAGCATGCCCAAGAGGTGCTTCTGTTCCCACAGCAGAGCAATGATATTTACCAGGACCCACTCCTGAAGCCCCACATCTTCTCAGGCCAGTGCAATGGCCACAAGAATGCCCCCTTGACATTCTTGTGTCCGGGACCAGCACAAGCTGGGCCCAGCTCTTGCATCCCACTGTCTGCCATGGTTGCCTGCCCTCCATGCCCACCTGCATGGGCATGAAAGTAGATGTCAAAATATTCAGCCTTCCCTGTTGAGAATTTTTACATATGAAAATACCAACACTAGATTATACACATTCCACATATTTAAAAGGAATCTTTCATAAAAAAAAAGTGATTGAGAGTTATTGAAATTATGTCCCCGCTTTCCCTTTGGACAGAGGAAACCACAAATAAAAAAACCACAAATAAAAAAGGAAACCACAAATAGGAAACCACAAATAAAACCAGAGGAAACCACAAATAAAAAAATCTGCTCAGTGTGGCCCCGTAGGGCAGCCACATTGGCAGGCAGTAAGAGGGTTGGACACAGCCCACAAGCATGCAGCAGCATGTGGGGGTCTGCTGCTGGATCACTGGCTGGGGAGCTGCCACCACCATGCCCCTCTACAGCCACCTGGGCAAGTTTTTCAGCTGGCATCTGGACTAGTACCTGGGTGGAGAAGGTTGTGGAGTAGATGAGGGTGCCATTGCCCCTGTCAGGGGCTGTTCCTGGGGCTGTTCCCAGTAGGGAGGTGTGGCTCATCAAAGCAGTCCAGAATATAATCAGGTGGGGCTCCACCTCCGCCACCCCCCTTGCTGGAGCACAATACCACTGAGACTCTGGGAATCTCACTCTGGAAGACCCAGAGTGAGTTTATGAGGCCCCAGCCCCACTCCCAGCCCCTCACATAGAATTCATCTGGACCATCTGAGGAGAGCTTGTGTGTGTGTAGGGTGACAATGCCCGCTTGGTGGTGGTGGGAGGCTGCCCTTGGGGGTGAGCTGTGTTGGCACTGTTAAACCTGAATATTTTTCCAAATTACACTCTTTCTTGGCATGATTCAGGTAAGGAGTAGGGTTTATTTTTGTGCCTACTTTGTGCTTGCAGCTGCATTAGGGCCCAATCCTATGCAATCTTCCAGCACTGATGCAGCTGTGTCAATGGGGTGTGTGTTACATCCTGCTGTGGAGGGCAGGAACATTAGTTCTTTTACCCATGGGCTGCATTGGCACTGGAAATTTGGATAGGATTGGGCCCTTAGTGTGACTGGGTTTAGGTAGGCTTAACATAGATTTAAAGCCATACAAATATATCCAGCGTTGAGGTTCAAGCAGAACAATGGCCAGTTGTGACACACCTTCTATTGACTCCTGATTCTGCTGGCTCACCCAGTCAGATTAGCAAAGATTAGCAGATTAGCATTCTGTGAGAGCAGAACCTGATCTTTTCTCTGCCATTGTGGATCTGAGAAGCTCCATAGGGACGGCTGGTGCTTTACTTGAGGTAAGGAGAAATATCTCCTTGAGTAAGGGGATATATTTCTCTTGACCCCAACAAGACCTCTAGCCACCTCCTCATTAGATGCAGCGCAGGCCATGTGGCCCATCTGCGCCAATGCAGTTTAGGATTGGCTTACCTGTTACTCACTCTCCACACTAAAAGCCATTATAGGTAGCAGAAACAGGTCTTCACTGGTCAGGAGAGCACATTTTGAACATCTCTGGTCTAAATTCATTCTCTATATTGGTTATGGTTTATTTATTGGGAGTTTGAGTTGAACACTGAAGTAGCATGCAGCACAATCCTATGCATGTTGACTCAGAAATCCCACTGTGTTCAACAGGCTTTCCTCCTAGATAAGAGTGTAATAGTTTCAGGCTTAACCCATCTATGCTGTCATCCTGGTATGAGATTTGATAAACTATCAAGGAAAGCACCAGAGCTCAGTTGAACTGCAAAGTTATTCTGTACCTCAGCGTTCCATTATAAAAATAGGAACAGTATTGAACTGACCTATTTCAGAGGAGTTGAAATTATTTTTATTTCTAATGGGTTACATTGCAACTATTTCTAAAGCCACTGCATCTAAGTAAATGGCATTCCCCCCCCCCCCTTTTGAAAAAAGAGATTTGGAAAGATTTTAAAAGCATGTTTATGTGTCGGCACATAAATGTGTAAAAAGGGTTTTATGACAGTTTATACCACAAATTTTACAGTAAGAAAAAGCACTTTTATGACAATAATTCACAAATTCACAAGGATCACTTTAATATACAAAGCAATTACTAGCATTCTGAAACACAAAGCAGTTAGTATGTACACAATGTTAATAAAATGCAATAGAACTCAGTACATTAAAAAAAACCCAAAGCACAAAGGATAAATTACATAATTAAAACAAGTATGTTTCTAGAATGGAGAGAATTGTCCATGAACGAAACCCAACTCCAGTACATATTTCTTTATGTAGTAATTTGATTTCAACAAAATGTATTTTTAAGCTCAATACCCTGTTTTGTGCTGAGTGTTTTGGGTAAAGAATTGGAAATGCAGAGAGGGTGGATTTTACAGTTTCTATTAAATAAAAAGAACATAGTTCCCCCCCCCGAAACTTCCCACATTATTTTAAAGATGTTTTACACATTGTAAATTCTGAGCATGACAGAAAGAAACTTTACAAAGGTGCTCAAGTTCACAACTCTCTCCCTCCATACGATAGTGCTCCTCAAACCGTGAGGTTTATAAATGCAGTAGAGTAAGATTTTAAATGGAAGTAAGAGCTACACTTTAGTTTCTTAATTATGAACTTTCTGATTACAACCAAATTGTCCTTCTCCTCTCCTTTTTCACTGTCTCTCAGATTGTCCCTCACATTATAGATATCTGGTAAGGCTGAGACTCAAGTGACTGACTAATAAAATATTCTTCAAAATTTTCAGGATAGGAAATGCTTGTTGAAGTATTTTGAAACAAACTCAAAAAGCTTGCATCATTCTCTGATTTCTTTACATGATCATCAACAGGTCAGTCAGGAAGTGGAGCTAAAAGAACCCTCTATAATTAGAGAGTGTAAGCTGCCTCAGTTTCATTGTGGAGTTAAGTGGACACATATGAACAACATCACAGTCATTATTGGGGGTGCACAATTACGGCTCGGTGGTATACATTGCAAATGCATGGTAACCACAAAATTTTGATGCTTAGGTTTTGCAACATGTACCCAAGACTAAATTAGCTTTATTCCAGCTTAGTTGTCATAAGCCTTCTCATTACACTGAGGTAGGCTGCAAATTCCCCTGACACAGACTCTAAAGATAAATCTAGCATCTGAAAAAATTGCTCTATATCATTTGATACAGAAGCAAAATGGTAAAATGCTATATGTACACAAACCCTGAGAAAGTGAGCAAGAAGGTGCAGCACAGTGTCATAAGAGTCCTTGCAGGAGTAACAGTAAACAGGGACAACAATTCACAATCATAATCCTGAATCTATCCCAGGAATTCCTGACTGTGGAAACAAGCCTTAAAGTGGTGGGAAACTTTACTTTAGGCTGGCAGAGGCCTGCACTTGCAGTACCAAAACGAGAGATAATGAATGATATTTTTTATGTGCTAAACATTTTGCCTGCCTGTTCTGTACTGTGCTTTACACACATTAAAAAAAAATACATTTCAGCCTGAACTATTTGCAGTTATATCCTTGTCACCTATTGATTTCTCATTTTGCTGTGAAGTCATGTAATTATTTAAGCTATGTTAAGCATGGAAGTTAAATCGCTAAGTAGACGACTGCTAAAATTTCAGCACCATTTATTTGTTTATTTAACAGTCTCAAACTAGCTGTGCTTCTCAACATGTTTAAAATTTGCTGGGGCTTTTTTTAAATCTAGAAAATTCAGAGAATAAAGAAAATCAGTCCATAGCCTACACAGATCATGGATTTATGTTACATGTCCAAAGTCTCCCATCTTACATTAAAATGTGTATAGTTAATATTAACATGCTTCAATTGCCGGTGGGAAAATTCAAGAGTTGTGCTTTAAGAAACATCTGATTATTTAAGCTATGCAGCTGCATCCCTTGGTAAAGCATACCTGATCATTTTCTATTTTTTTTGCCTTAGAATTCATTCCTGCAACGTTCACTTATAACTACAAAATGGAGCCACCATAATTAACATTTAATTTCCCTTAGTTTTTTATGATTGCCCCTCTAATCATGTTAGTGTGTTAGGATAATGGGAATCTTCTCAATATAAACTAACACCAAATATTTGGTACTGCCTCTGCAACAATACCTGCTTTGAGAGTTATCCTGAGAGAGAGTCAGTTGATTAGTTATGAGAACCAGTGATGAGATTCAGAAAGACAGCAGGTCTACAGTAACCATGCTAGAAACTCATCAGATGAAATAAAAGCCAAGTTACATGACTAGTAGCCTCAAATACATACTATATCGTGCTGTACTGCTTGTGGTGAGAGAATGTTTGATAGCCCCCTCAACTAAAAATAACCCTTCCCACATTAGAACTATTAGGAAGCTAGTATAGAAAGAAGACTACACTAGACCCTTCTCTGATATACTAGGCTGTTTTTTGTGCAGGGTTATTCTTCTTTACTTGAGGGAGCATTCAAGCATTCAGTTCCCAACCTGCAGCCTGTTGTACAGCCCTGCAGTACATACATCATGCAAGGATACTGACTGTGCGTTCACTTCTCAGTTTTGCTCATGTTGATCTCTTTCTCATCATTATTTAGTAGCCGGTATGTTAGTGGTTTCTGAAACAGAATCACTAGAACCACCAAACCTGTTTGGACACAAGTGTCACATTCAACCAATGCTGTTGACAACTGCTAAAGTCTGGGGTAAGCTGCTGCAGAGTCACACAAAATAAAATCTTAATCTGTTTTCTCATTAAGAAGCAAGAAAAAAAAAAGCAAAAGGGCTCATTAGTTCCCTTCATAGAGCCCAAACATTTTCCAATTGTTTTTGCCCTAATGTCTAGCTGCCAAAGAGACAAAGCATAAAGTGAATATGTTGGGGACAAGAGGAGCTTTAAACAGTTGACATTGCTTCATAATTCATCATCTAAAAAAATGACAAATTGCCATGAAATAAAAGAAGTGAAAATGGATAACTGAATAATAGTACAAAATAATTCAACACGCGCCGGAATAATGTCGCTCAAACTACTGGGGGAAGGGTAACCCTTAAGCACACATGCGCACGCGCACACACACACACACAAAGTAAAACTTTTTTCTGACCTCAATATACTATAATACTCAGCATTCCTGACTTAAAAGCTCTCAGAGCTATAGATTATATACTGTGTATATATATTTTATATATGTACATATTTTATACATAATCATTTCCCAAGAATATCCAAGTTAAGAAAACACCTTGGGCAATATCTTACCTGCCTGCATGGTACCTTTTCTTTTGTAAAGTATAGAAACTGTACTTGAAACCAGTTCTGTATACGATGACAGTAATGGAGCTAGCCCTTTCTATGCCTCTTGTTTTAGTTAAGCCTGACAACAAACTTAGAATATGTTAGCAACATTTTCTGTTACGCAGCAAGGGACCAAATGTATAATAGCTGAATCAACGTAACATTGTATTTAATTCAATAAATTAGCAATATAGAAATTGAGGATTTTGGTTATTTTAAAACACTGTCTTCTGTTCCTTTTGGCTGTTAGAATTGCAACGCATGTGTCTGGAAAACTAGCTAGCTCTAACGAAATCATCGTTAGTATATCCAAAAGAAAACCAAATGCCCAAATATCTTGGATGAGTAAAAATTGACTGAAATATTGTCTTATTGCTGGTGAAAGAGTCCAGAATTTAAACCCTGAATTTACCTATAGAACAGCCATAACAGATACCATGCAAACGTATCTATATTGAGCCTCCATCTTGGAAAGACACACACACACATCTAGGGTAGGTGTTTCCACAATAACCTACTCTGCTGGTGACCTAGCTGCTGCGATAGAAATGTCTCAGTAAATTACAGAGAACGCTAAAGTTATGGAGATTTTTCCAGTGATTTTTTTCCTGTCTATATGAAACAAATATTGGATTATTGCATCTGTTTATACAATTTAAAACAAGTGTTTGATATAGAAATATTTAGCTTTAAGTGGAGGATTTTTCAAAACTTCCTAAACCAAAAATGTCAAATACAATGGTTTTCCATTAGATAGCAATATAAGAATCACACTAGCAAAATCAACAGAGGTCATGATTTGACCAGAATTTCAGGGGCACATACGCACACACACACAACTGTATCCCACAATGCAGGTGTGGATTCAAGTTCTCCATAATTGTTCCTCCCAAAACTCTGCAAGAATCTGCTTATTGGAGGACTATTATGTGAGAATCAAAGGGTTTCCTTAATTGCTGCACTTATGTATTAATTTGTATATTTATATCCTACTTCATCCAACTTGCTTAAGGAGGCTCACAATCCAGGCAGAAAATACCTTACACACACATTCAATATTCCTCTGTTTTTAAAAAATAGAAACAATTTTGTCAAGTAAATAAAAATAGGCTGCTTAAAATATGAGATTTGAACATTTATATTTTCAAATTCTAGGAAGTTATTGTTTTATGATACCTGTCATGCAAACATTTGACCTGAAGGTACCTTATTCTGAGAATTACATTTAAACTTTGCTCTTAATTCTCATGGAAAACGGCCTTCCTTAAAATATAATGATCAGCTTTCAATATTGCAACAGATGTTCAACTGTACTAAAAAAAAAACCCAAATGTGTCCCGTTGTTCTTTAAATCATCCTTTAGAAAATCTACTAGCTAATATTCCACCAGGAGTCAGTGCAGGTTTGTATACATGAATTGCTTGTATACAAGAGCATCAAGAAACTGCTGGGACTAAAGATTTTGAATAAATGCATGATCACTAATGATATGGTTACCCACTCCCTCCCTATCAAAGCATATATCTTTTGTTGATAAAAAAAAAGAAAGAAATTCTGCTCCATTATTGCTCCTTCAGGGTCTATGTACATCTTTATAATGACCAACTTTTACCTGTATAGAGTTACAATTCAATTCCCAAGCTACAGAATTATACTCAGTTGGCTTAAGTGTAGGCCTGTAGACAGTATCTGGTGAGCCAGTCGCCTGGGTATATTTTGCACCATATGTGTAGATTTCTAGCCAAGATTTTTCTGTACCATGCCATTTGCTATTCTATGCTGAAAGGATTAACATTTACTCCTTTTTCAGGCTAACACAACAAGGAAAATTTCAAGCACTAAGGAAAAATTGCTAGTCTTTAAATATACAATTTACCAAAACTAGTATTTGAATGACATTAGTTAGGATGGCCAATTCTTTGATTTGATGTGCCCAGGTAAATTTTTCTTTCTTCAACGCAAGTTTACATTGTGTTGGCTATGCTTCTGCTAATAGTTGCCTTGGGTAACTTTGCCTCTGGATAAAACAAAAACAAAATGGCAGTGCTTTAATGTATTATTTGTGATAGTGTCAAGGTCTTCTAAACTTCAACTGTATTTTACTGTTCCCATTCTACTGCTTCATAGGCGTTTATGCCTAGTCAGAATTATCAAAAGTATTAGTGATTTCTTGAAGTGCCTCAGAAGACTGAACCCATGGAACGTCTTCAAAATAATTACAGAAAATTATGAACAAAATGAATGAAATGATCTTTGTTAGGGAGAGATTTCTAAAAATCAAGATGGGGCTTTCAGGTAACTATAACATCCTCATCAGTATGTTCCATTTTTCCCTTCTACTACTCCATACCAAAATACCTCACTATATAACCTTTGGCTTCATCCCACCACACAGCTGTAACAATTTGATAATGGATGTTTGAAACCACACAACAATTTGGCAAGTACTACTTCTTTAGTGCATCATACCTTGGTTATGGATGTGGCCCACAGAATACTTCTGGGCAGAGCTGGGGTGACTGTCTCTAAGGCATTCAGATGAGCTTAGCGCTAACTCTTGAAATCATTACAGAATACACCCTCCCCACAATCACAAGTGAACATTTTTACTCCTTGAAGAGGATGGGAGATGAGGATGTCTGTTCTTTTTCTTCACACTCAGGATGCGCTGTGATGAAAGTAATTTTGTGAGGAAGTGGGGGGGGGAGAAGTGGAGGCAGGTGTTTCAACATTCACAGTTTAATGCAAAGCACAGATGAATTAAATTCTGCAGTTGCTGTCAGGCAGTTTTGCGCGTAGAAAAAAAAGAAATGTTTAGAAAATAAAAAGTCCCCTTTGTCTTTCTGGCTGTCACCAAACCAGTCTTTATCCCACATTAACAAACCAAAAATGGGAATCGAAAATTAATCCGATTTGTGGCAATAAAGGTCCTTAAGTGCTTTTAGCTCTTCAATCAATGTCTTGTTTTGGTTTTCAAGAACAGCCACTCTGTTTTCTAGACATTTGACATATTCCTTTTTCTTCCTGCGGCATTCACGCGCTGCCTCCCTGCAGACAAAACAAGATACTCAGAACAATATCTAAATATGATAAACTGATTTTAAACTTCAGCTATTTTGCCTAAAGCAGCAGTTCCCAAAGTCCAAGTTGGACTTCGGGACAGCTGCAAGTACTTACAGGGTTGGTATTGGGGCTGAGGAGGGTGTCCTGATGATGCAGTAGCAATTGCAGTGCCGTGGGCACCCGGGACTTTTCAACGTACCTGGGTGGTCAGGGGAGCTCCTGCAGTGTTGGGAGGCCCACAGCCCCCTCCGCAGATCTCCCTGCAGCCGGGAGAAGCCCTGATTTGCATACGAAAACCAGAAGTGCACTTTACAGCACAAATTGGGGCTTCTCAGTGGCAGGGAAACCTGCAGAGGGGGCTGCAGGCCTCCCCAACACTGCAGGAGCCATCCCCGACCGGGTATGTTGGAAAGCTCCTGAGTGCCCGCGGCGCCACAATCACTGAAGCGCCATCAGGACATCCAAAACCTGGTTCATTTCCCTTATGGGGGAATGGCCCAGTTTTCATTCCCAATGGTGAATTGCGACCCACTGTTTGGGAACCACTGGCCTAAAGTATCTGAACAGAACGCAAAGTTGAGGGTGATGGTAAACATGACTCTTCTTTTCTAGACATGCAATTCTAAAAATAGCTTCTGCTATTTTTAGATATTTTTCTATTATTGCTGCTGCATAATACGTTAAATGTTTTGTTGTATGAAAAGTTTTATGATGTTTTCCCTGACCTTTGTCTGCCATGGTGCCTCATTATCTGTATACTGGCCTACCCTCCTCTGTGTCAACACCAACGCATTTGAAGATGTTTGTGACGACAATGGGCCAACCCAAGGGACTTGTGCTGGCCCACTGAGCGCTTTGGATTGCACTCTAAATGACTATGTATTGCTTCTCTTTTTTCCGGAAGAAAAACAAGGACCCAGCCCAGACAACATTTTTTTTGAGGGAAGGAAGCAAGAGCGAGAATCCACTTTAATAAATTATATACAGGTATATAAGGTGCATCCGTAATTGCCCAGACAATTGCTAATGGCAGCCAGGTCATACCCAAGAATGCCATGTGAGGCTGGGAAACCAGGAAGGTAGCCAGAGAAAGTGTCAAGGAAAAACGTATCTGTGCCGCCAGAATTGGTGGTACAAAACTGGTTACCCAATTGAGCCAGCAAGGAAGGAGGTAAGGAAGCTAGGTCAGTGAGTTTGGAGGGACCATCATTGTATATGTGATCATTCATTCGCTGGCACATTGATATGCAGTGCATATCTGTATAATAATCTGCAAATGGTACATGGAGATGGAATCCACATTAATGCAGCACACAAACCTGTTCTTCATCAAACGGACTTCCCTCTTTCGTGCTGCTTCCTCTGCTGGCTGAGCTGGAAGTGCTGGGGAGGATGCCATGACTACACCGGGTGCAATGGTGCTTGTGGGTGCTGTGCGAATTTGGTACGTCTGAACATCTCCTGAGGCAGCTAAGAGGAAAAAGCATCAAGGGGAGGGGAAAGTGTTGGATTTGATAGCTCAGGAAGTCTACATTTTTTAAAAGTAGTTGTGGTCATGTTGCTCCCATGCCACATTACAAATGTATACAGCTTCTACCATGTGGTATACCTGTATTTACATGTACCCAGAACATACAAGTGACGCTCCTGCCCCCCACCCTCCTATTCCTTCTCTGCCTTTTACTCCTTTCTTTCTCTGCTGCTTTGCCCATTCCTGCTAAGCTTCAAAAAAGTTCCCAATTCTCCTATTACCTTTCATTGGCTTCTTGGCAAGTACAACTTGCCTCTGGTCCTGTTTGCAATTTCCATCACCCGTGCCTGTAGCCAATCGCTGTTGCTTCTCCTGCCTGCTCAAACACACCACAGTCATGGTGGTTCTCTACTCACTACTGTTGCTCACCTTTATATTTTCCACATCTTGTTCAAAGACATTGTCTTTTCCCAAGTTTGGTTGGTGCATATGTGTTCTGTTAGTGAATGGGCACATGCAGTTCACCTTAAACTAACTACTTGGACTTTACAGGAACCACAACAGCAGGAGTGGTTAGCTCCAGTGTGGCTACTCCAATCTATCATATTAGCTTTCTAATAACTCTTGGCTTCAAAAGCAAAAAATGTTCTCAGATCATTGGTTACCGAAGTGTGGGAGGAGGGAGCTGCCTAAGTCTTTGTGGAAGCAAGAGGACTGCAGGAGCAATGCGACCCCCAGGATCACACTGCTGCTGAGGGTGGGAGGGTTTTTTATTTTTACACATAACAACCTCCAGCGCTGGAGTGTTTTTTTTTGGGGGGGGGGTCCTGGGGAGGCCTTCGCAGGGCTCCCCATGCTCACAAACTTCTGGTTTTTGTCACAAAATGAAAGGGGCAGGGAGATGTGCTTAACTACTGCTATAGGTCATCATTCCCAAACACTCTTTAGCAGTACCAGAAACCAAACTGGAAAGGACATACAATGATCTTGTTAAATTATGGGCTATTGTCTAATTCTAAACTAGTGATTTTCATCCTTTTCCCTCTCATGGCACACTGGCATGGTTCAAAAAAGTCAAGGCACACCATCGGTTTGACAGTTGACAATGCACACTGGGCTGCCAATGTGGAAATCACATATCCCAATGGCCCGACTAATAAATGACCCTCTCCTAAATTCCTGCAGCACGCCTGCGGGCCATTCGTGGCACACCAATGTGCCACAGCACAGTGATTGAAAATGTCTGTTCTAGACAGTAGCATTCAGAACTGAAACCAGAACTATTGTCTTACCAGTCTTTGATAGTTTTGATTGACTGCTGAATATTTCCAGAAACAATGGAGTATTCTGCACTCTTCTCAGATCTTTGCTCAAAGGCTTCACTATTTTCATATAAACATGGTTCTCAATAGTAGCAGTTCTCAAATTTACTGTGGTCACAGCCCCCTTCTATTGTGGCCTCTTCTTTCTGGTTCTCCTGGGTGCTGCTATCTTGGATTATGCAAGATCTTGTGCAATTATCAAGAGATTCAAGATGGCAGTGCCTGGGAGAGCTGGGAAGAAGAGGCCTCCAGGGACATCCTGCAGCACCCCTGTGTGTTCACCACAGTGCCCTCAGGTGCTGCAACATAATTTGGAAACCATTATTTTAACCATTAGATTAGTTTCACAGGTGCAGCTAGTATTGGTCTTGTGCAACCTTCTTCTATATATATAAAAATGGATGGATAGATGTGTGTGTACGTATGTATGTTCCAGCATAACTCTGGAATGCCTGGAGCAATTTACACCAAATGTTTACACCAAATTCATTTACACATGACTTACAATCTGGAAAGAAATACTGTGGGGGTTAGACACCCCTAGCAGCCCTAGGGGTGGGGATGGGAAGGGGGGTGACATGTAAAAATAATAGAAAATGACCGATATTAGTGTCGAATCCATAGTTTTCGGGGTCGCTGAGATAAATAGTGACACTCCCAATGCTGTTAAAGTCCAAGTTCAGCCCCTATCATTTTAAAAATGAAATGTCCAAAATGACCAACATTAGTGTCAAATCCATAGTTTTCGGGGTCGCTAAGCTGGTTGGTGACAGTCCCGATGACATTTAAGCCCACGTAATACAGTGGGACGTGGTGGTGCGAGTTAATCCGCTGTTGCTGGGCTTTCAACCGCACGGTTGGGAGTTCAAGACTGCGTGACCGAGTGAGCTCCCATTGCTTGTCCCAGCTCCTGCCAACCTAGCAGTTCGAAAGCATCTAAATGCAAGTAGATAAATAGGGACCACTTCGGTGGGAAGGTAACGGCGTTCCGTGCGCTATGGCGTAGAGTGCCAGCCACATAACCACGGAGGCTTGTCCTCGGACAAAAACACCGGCTCTACAGGCTTTGAAACGGAGATGAGCACCGCCCCCTACAGTCGGTCACAACTAGACCATTTGGTCATGGGGAAACCTTTACCTTTTTACCTTAGTCTAATACAACGAATAGAACTCTGGGATCTCCAATTATTTTACTACAGAACCTCGACCCGCCAAAACTTTGCAATGGCACAAGGCTGTGTGTAAAGAAGATGCTGGGTGATGTAATTGAAGCAATTGTCTTAACAGGAAGGAGAGAGGGTGAGACAGTTTTTATCCCACGGATAACACTCATTCCGATGGATCTCCCTTTTAACTTTAAGAAATTGCAACTTCCAGTGAGACTTGCATTCTCCGTCACGATCAACAATACAGGGGCAGTCCATTAAGTACTGCCGAGTGGATTTGAGATCGCCATGTTTCTCCCACGAACAACTTTATGTTGCTTGATCAAGGGTGGGTTCACCCAAGAATTTATTTATTCTTGCTCCTGGAGGTGAAACTAAAAACGTTGTTTATAATCAAGTTTTGAGTTAAATTAATCTTATACTGAATTTGTATAAGATTTCACTATAATTTTTATACTGTACTTATACTTTTAATTACTTGTACATAAAATTACTTCGATTTTACACTATAGAATAGAATTCATTCCTTTTCCTGTCTAATAGAAGCTTGGGATACATAAATACCCCGGCAACGCCAGGTAAGGAACGTTTGTTTGTTTGTACGAGATAAACTCAGGAACTGCTGAACGCATTTTGAAAATTGTTATGTTCCTTAGACTGTCCGTTAACATATAGGCTATGTAACTTCACGCTAATTCTTTTAGAGGTTCTTAAACTTGAACATGGGCGCAATGAAAATAGTCTTATTGCGTTAAGATTTCCACACGGGCAAAGCCGCAGGCAAACAGCTAGTTCACATAATAATTATCTTACCTTGTACAACAACTTGATTGCTAGGTACAAGAATCTGTTGCCCATCAGTTGTCTGTGCATACTGTAAAATGGTGGTACCAGGCTGGGTTGCAGCTGCGTTGGTCATGGTCAGAGTCTGTAGGCCCTGTACTCCATCTGTGCCATTGTTAGCTAACTGTATTGCACCTCCCTGGGTGATAGCAACTGAAACCAGGCAGATGTGAGCCAGCAGTTAGAATATTCATTTTCTCAACATCATGCACACAATTACTTCCAACATGTAGTCATTCTTTCAGAAAAAAAGTATGTAAACCAAGCTCTGTGCCACAAGCTCTATGGCATATGCTCTATTTTGTATGTAATTATACTGTACTTATGCTCTGGATCATTCCATCCATTGCAACAGTCCATGCTGGGGACACTGCCCCGGAGCTGCAATCCAGCAGTTCACATTGGAAATCACTAGGCGAGTCAGTGGAAAGTACATTGTCACTGCTTTGTCAATGCCAAGTCTTTGTTTCTCACACTAGGGCTGGAGCCCAGGCTGCCCATGCCTTTTTGGAAAACCCCATTTTTATAAAGCTTTCTCATCCGAAACTCCTTGGAAAGATGGGCTAGTAAACCTGGCTTTTGATCAGTAAATGTCAGCTTCCATAGTCATATGCAAACAACATTCCAAAAATAGCGTACTTCTGAATAAGGACATTTTCATTTCTGTTAACCACGTAAAAAAGTATAATTTCATGAGTACATTAACCTTGTGTGGCATGATGTTTTATCTGTACAATTTGTATTTCAACAGTCCAAGTGTAATGCCTTGAACTCTGATTTTTACTATCATTTACTGTGTGACTCCTGAACTTTTCACTAATGTGAAAAATACATTCTTTATAGAAAATTAATTGCAAATAACGTGACATAATTAGGGCAGGACATAATCACTCCAGTGATTAAGAATTTTTCATACTGCTTTCTCCACTTCTTATCTCTGTTTTGCCTTCTATTTACACACTTTTCAACCCTCCATTCTATTATTCTCCTCTCTTCATTTCATTTCTTTTTTGTTCTTCGCATACATTTTCTCCTCTTCAGTTTATTTTCTCATTATAGTTTATTACTGTCTATCTTCTTTCATGAAGTTCCTCAGTCTGCTACATTTCATTCAGACTGCAGCAAAAAAAACTGTTCACACACGGTCCTTCATTCATTGCTTCTAGCACAGACTCCTCTGCTCCGCCACATATACATCAATCCATTCATGCAGACAATACCTGCATGCACAGCATTGCCATATTGATGGTGGATATCAGCAACACCAGTCCCTAAAAAAAAATCAGGACCACACTGGGGACCAGGGAAGATAATAAGCACAAGCACTATGCCCTCCATCCACCCTCCCAACCGTGAAAGTTTACCAAGTAAAGCTCATCCACATGGCAATGCTTCCCACATGATAACTGCAACTAGAACATGAAAGCGTGCTCGCATGCAATAGCTACTGCAGAGCAATTATCACAGAACCAGTGTCAAAGGGAGGTAAACTAGAATAACTTTCTCACCTGTTAATTATCATTTCCACTGCTCATATCCACAGTCCCACGACAATCATGATGGCAGGTGTGGATAACACAGCATCCTATACTGGGCAAGTGCCCTTCTCTGCCACATGTAACAGCAACCCTCTTCCTGTTAGTATCAAGGTCTTGCCCTCTCTGGCTTCAGGGACAGAACTAGAACTAATGGGTTGAAACTAAAGCAAAACAGATTTGGGCTGGACACGAGAAAGAATTTCCTAAGTATAAGAGCTGTCTGGCAATCTACTTTGTATGGTGGTGGGCTTCTGCTCACTGGAGGTTTTCAAGCAAGGGCTGGGCAGCCCCCTGGCAGGGATGTTGGAGCAACTGCCTGCACTGAGAAAGGAGCTGGACTAGATCACTTTCAGAATCCCTTCCAATCCTAACATTCCTAGATATACCTCCAGCTAGGCCAGGTTGTCCTAAATTTCCATGTATGCTGAAAATAATCCTCTTGGGGTGGTACATAAACAGACTTTAGGAGCCCTGCTTCCTCCCTTCTGGTGTTGTTCAAGTTGCCCTTGTGTGACACAGTTGCATTTCATCAGAATTTTGGCAGTACAACTGTATTGCTGGGGTCGGATCTGGCTTTTGGTGGCAGAGGAAACCCTGCAATTGTACATTCTATTCAGCTGCACTGCTCAAAGGAAATTATCCTGTGGCTTCCTTCCACATATTTCATTTTAAATACTTAGGAAATACTAAATACTATTTAGTTATATAAATATATATTTATATAAATATAGTTACATAATATTTATATAAATATAGTTATATTAAGTATAGTTATATATACTTTTTATAAACATACTAAAAGAAAATTCAGTTAAGCCTTCGGTGCGGTCTTCCCCCCACCAAAGAAGAAATACAAACCACATACTGTATTGTCCACTGCTTGTCTGGTATATTGGAGTTGGCACCGTAACAGTAGTGATGGCAGGTGCTGCTGCTTCCTCTTCAGATTTTTCTTCTTCAATCCTTGGCACTCCTGGAGCATCTGAGGACAAGTCGTTCAAGATTTTTCTAAAAAGAAAAAGCATATTGTGGAAGTCTATTCAATTCTAGTAGGTGCTGAAAGATCACAATGTTCACCAAATTATGTAGTAACATATAGGGAATTGAATTTTGCAGAATATGCAGAATGAATTCAACTTAGGTTGAATTCATCATAAGAAGAGCTCTGCTGGATTCAAACTGATAATTCATCTATCTAACCATCCTGTTTCCAAATGTGGTCAGCTGGATGCTTCTGGCAAACCCAGAATCCTCTCCTGATGTTTACCTCAACCGTACATTGCCTCTGAACCTGGAAGCTCTATTTAATCATTGCAACCATGGCATATAATAAATGTTTAATATCTCCTTATTGCCATCTAACCCTCTGGTACCACCACAGGTCATGGCAGTGAAGTAAAAAAACTAGGAATTCCTTACCTGGGAATCTCCTATTCTGGGGTGAGGAAAGGGGGGGCATTCTGAACCAATGGGAATGCCCCTCACTCCGGAAGGCAGGGTCGGATTCTCAGATCTTGCTCCTCATTGGTGGGAGGGCATCCCACTCCCAGTCCGGCTCAACGAGCAGGAAAACCTTCACCACCACACCACACCACGCCACTCGATCCCACTGATGTCGACTGACTCCATGCGTGCAATAGTCACTGTATTGCTACTAATGAACTCAAACACAGTAGAACACTAACTGACAACAGTAACAGGGCCCCAAAGGCAACAGGTAAACTAGTAAAAAGGGAGGAGGAGAAGAATTATCTGAAACACCCCTCCCCCTCTAACTCGTGCTGCTGGCCTCCCACTAGTCCACCCGCCGAGCCTGAATTGTGGCGGGACGAATGCCCCCCATTTCCTCACCCCAGAATAGGAGATTCTCAGGTAAGGAATTCCTAGTTTTCTCTGGGAGGAGGAAAGGGGGGGCATTCTGAACCAATGGGATGTACTAGAGCAGCACGCCTAATCCCTAACCACCTTCTGCAGCACTCTTCTCCCGAAGCGTGCCTCAGCCGAGGCCAAGGAATCTACCTCATAATGCTTCGTGAACAAGTGCACCGAAGCCCATGTGGCAGCTTGGCGTATGTCCCCCAGGGATCCCTGCCCCTCAAAGGCTGTGGAGGTCGCCACCCCCCGCACCAAGTGTGCCAAAATGCCCTCTGGAGCCTACTTCCCCACTGCCTCATATGCCATTGCAATCACACCCCTTAGCCAATGTGCCAGGGACTGGGAAGTGGCCCACTTTCCCTTAGATGCCCCGGTAAAAGAAACAAAGAGAGCCTCGGTCTGTCTAAAGGCCTTTGAGCGCTCAATGTAGAACCGCAAGGCCCTACGAACGTCCAAAGTATGCCACTGCTTTTCCCTCTAATGTACCGGGTTGGGGCAGAAAGAGGGGAGAACCAGCTCCTGGGACCTGTGGAACACCGAGTTGATCTTTGGAACAAAGGAGGAGTCTGGCCTAAGTACCACTCTGTCCCTGTGAAATATACAGAGATTAGGGTTTGTAGAGAGGGCCCCTAATTCGGAAACCCTCCTAGCTGATGTAATGGCTACTAGAAAGGCCGTTTTATACAACAGCTCTTTAAGCCCCACCGCAGCCAAGGATTCAAATGGCTTACCTGTAAGAGCGTTAAAGGACCCAGTTGAGATTCCAATTAGGGTACCTATGCACCGTGGGAGGGTTTAGCAAAGACACCCCCCAAAGGAAGCGCTTTACATGAGGATGGGAAGAAATGATAACCCCTTTCCCCGCTCCCAGGATGCTGTTCAAGGTACCCACTTGCCTTTTTAAGGTACTGGTGCTGAGCCCCTCCGGAATCCATCCTGCAGGAATTCCAGGATGTGTTGAATCTTGGGTTTGGTTTCATTTACGCTCTTGTCCTTGCACCAATAGGCAAACTTCTTCCAGGACCTATTATAGATACTCTTAGTAGAAGCCTTGCATGATGCTAGCATTGTGTCTAGGACCGCACTGGATTATCCGTATTTCTGGAGAGCCTGCCGCGCAACCTCCAGGCTGTCAGCTGGAACATCTCTGGCCTGGGGTGCAGCAGGGGCCCCCGAGATAGGAGATCTGGACACGGTGGGAGGGTCCAGCAGCTCTGGATAGAAAGGCGAATCAATTCTGGAAACCATGGCCTGCGGGGCCACCGAGGTGCCACCAGAACCACTTCCGCCTGAAGCATCTTCACTCTGCGGAGGACTAGAGGCAGTAGCACCACCGGGGGGGAAGCGTAGAGACGCCCCTGTGGCCATCTTGCTGTTAGCGCATCCATTCCCTCAGCTTCCTGTTCTGCCACACGAGACATAAACCTCGGGAGCTGGCTGTTGTCTGCAGACGCAAAAAGATCCATCTGAGGCGTCCCAAATCTCTTGACACTTTCCTGAAAGACCTCTGAATTTAGTCTCAAATCTGACTCTCTGAGTGATCTTCTGCTGAGCCAGTCTGCAGAGACATTGTCTACGCCCGCCAGGTGTTCTGCCCAAGTAGATAACAAGTGTAGCTCCGCCCAGGACATCAGACGGACTGCCTCCTGGTATAGCTGGGGAGACCTGGTCCCTCCCTGCCGGTTCACATATGCCTTTGCCGACATATTGTCCGTTCGCACTAGAACATGCTAGCCTTCCAGGCTGTCTTGGAATCTCTCCAGCGCTAGGCAAATCGCCCAGAGTTCCACGAAGTTGATGCTGTGCGTCATTTCCTCCTCACTCCACTCGCCCTGGCAGATGTCGCCCTGAGTGTGAGCCCCCCAGCCGAGCAGACTCGCATCTGCGGTCACGATCATCCTCTCTGGAAGTATCAGACTCACCCCATGGGAAGTCTGTCTTCCTCCATCCACCAACGAAGGCTGTTCCGCACAGATGTCATCAGGAGAATCTGCATATGGTCTCTCTTCTCTACCTGCCTCTGGAAAGGGGCTAGCAGGACTTGTAATGGTCTCATGTGATATCTGGACCAGTCCACTACATCCTGGCATGAGACCATCATACCTTGGAAAGATGGTAGGGTCATGAGGTTGGACTCGCGGCTGCCGTGCACCCTGCGGGTGAGAGCCAATAGGGATGTTATCCTGTCTGCCGACAGAGCCACTCTGAATGCTGTGGTATCCAGACGGAGACCCAGGTGTTCTATCTGCTGGGATGGCTCCAAGGCACTCTTGGCAAAGTTGATTACAAAGCCCAGACGTTGAAGGCAAGAAATGGTCTCCTGAAGCCCCCAACGAGTTCCCTCTCTCATAGCAACCTTCACCAAAGGATCGTCCAAGTACGGGTAGACAAAAATGCCCTTCTGTCTCAGATGGGCCACAGGTGCTACCACCAGCCTCGTAAACACCCTGGGAGCAGCTGCTAGCCCGAAAAGCATCGCTTGGTATTGAAAATGCTGCTTGCTATAAACGAAGTGAAGATACCGGCGGTGGCTCGCTTTGATTGGCACATGTAGGCATGCCTCGGAAAGGTTGATAGAGGCCTTTCTTTTTCTTGAGGAACCCGTTGAGCCATTTCAAATCTAATATCACCCGCATATCTCCGTTCTTGGGTACTAGGAACAGGGTAGAGTACACCCCTTGTCCCTTCTCCCGTTGTGGCACTGGTTATATGGCCTGAATCTCGCGCAGATGTTGAATAGTTCTGAGCTTGGCTAGGTGTTTGACTGCATTCTTGGAACAGGGAAACTTCCAAAAATGTCTGCGAGGCCTTCGAAGGAATTCCAGGGTATACCCTGCTCGCACGGTGTCCAGCACCCATGCATCCGAGGTAACAGACTGCCAGGCGTCTGAGAAATCCAAAAGACGTGCACCGATATTTTCGGAGCACCCTCCTGGCCTGGCGTCATGCTCGCTGATCTTTTCCGGGCTTGGAGGACGAGGATCCCTGATGACAGTTCTTGGAGGAGAAACGAGGCTTGTGCCACTTGGATCCAAACTTAGATCGGTCCCTGGATTGCCCTTCAGCTCAAAAGGAACGAAACCCCTAGGTCTTGGGCGTTTCCTTCTTGCTAGAGGGGGGCACTTTCCGTTTATCTTTGTCCTCAATCAGGAGTGGCTCCAGAGCCTGGCCGAAAAGCTTGGCCCCCTGGAAGGGCACCCCCACAAGTCTTGACTGGGATCCTGCGTCCACTTCCCAGTTGCAAAGCCATATGTTACGCCTCGCTACCACACTTGCCGCCATTGCTCTGACACTGAATTGCAATGTATTAAAAGAGGCATTAGCTGAAAAGGCCGCCGCCAGCGCCATCTTTTTCAGTGAACTCTTTGCTGTGTTGGAGAGTCCTGGCTCAGTCTTGGCCAGCTCCTCCATCCATTGAAAGGCCGCTCTCGCCATGATGGAATTGGATGTCGCTGCACGGAAAGCATGTGATGAAGCCTGAAAATCCCATCTCATGGCCGCCTCCACCCGCTTGTCACAGGGGTCTCTTGGCCCCCCTTCACCTTCCGATGGGATGACCGCTGTAGATGACAGGGCTGCAATCAGAGGATCGACCACAGGAACCTGCAGAGATGATAGAACCTACTCCGGCAGGGAGTAAAACTTATTAATCAGCCTTTTGTTGTGTTTAGCGGTAGTAGGCGACTTCCATTCCTCATCAAGAACTCACTGAAAAGAGGATGGGAATGGGACAGTAGATGGCTTACTGGGCCCTTGTGGAAACAGGCTCTAGGAGGAAGAGGCCTTGGGCTCCTCAGGAACACTTTCCAGATTAACCGCCCTGGCCGCCTTCGACAGCATCCTTGTAAAGTATTCAGCAGGGAATAGGCGATCATTTTGTTGCCCCGTTCCCTCTCATCTCCCTCCCCCGAAAGCTCGCCCTCCTCACAGTCAGAACTCATCGATTTGGAGGATGCAAAGGAATAAGTGTCGCTGGCGGAAGACACCTCCCTTCTCCGTCTTTTATGTGCCCGCTTGGCCTTGTGGCTCTTAGAGACCTTACCCTTGCTGCGCCTCCTGCGCTTGTGGGCAGGCTGATCCTCCTCCGAGGAGGGCGCAGAACCAGTGATTGATAGGCCCGCGGGGCTGGGGGATCTGCTGCGCTTTTTGCTCTGTGCTCTGCTCTGCCCCTTACGCTGAGCCCTGGCACCCAAGAGCAGCCCCCTGCTCCTTGATCACATCCTTCATTGCCACACGTACCATTTCAGTGATGGCAGATTGGGACACAGACTGGGGCACAGGGGCATCCCCCCTCCTGGGCTGGGGCTCCCTCCTCCCCCATGTCGCAGGGAGAAGCTGTCCCCCTCGCTCTGCTGCTCCACCATTTCACCTCAAACCTGAACGTGAAAAGGGCGGGAAAATGGTGATCGTGTACTGCGCGATTCCGAAGGCCCCGCTCTTGCTGCTACTCACAATCCAAGGCCTCCGGTTCTCAATGGCCTTTGCGGTGGCGCTGCTGCACTCTCAGCTCGGTCGCCCTAGGATCTCTGCTCCGGGCCCTAGGCCACTCGAAGCTTAACTTTCGTGGAGTGTGCGTGGCGACAGCAACCACTCCTCCGCGCACCCCCTTCGCCCGCTTCAAAGGCGATGGCTCTGCGCTCATGGCGGTGGCCCTAAGGGACCACTCCTCCGCGGCGGGATCTGAGCTTCCTGGCCGAGCGCCTGCGTCCTCTGCTGCAGGCCTGGCCTCTGCACTTCTCTCCCTGCAGTGCTCACACTGGCAGCAGGCCCCGTTGTCAAGGCAACCAAGCAGGCCTCACAGCCTGTTGCCTCACAGCTGCTGCTATTAACTGGAGCGATCTCCTCACCGAAAGGGACAGAAAGGCCAGAGCAGGTGAGGAAAAACGAGAAAGAAAATATGAAGTAAAGAGGAGAAAATAGAAAGAAGTAGAACATCTTGCGATCTGAGAGCTGAGCTCCACAGAGCTCCAGAAAACTACGACCTTGACTTCCAAAAGGCAGGGCCAGACTGGGAGTGGGATGCCCTCCCACCAATGAGGAGCAAGATCTCAGAATCCGACCCTGCCTTCCGGAGTGAGGGGCATTCCCATTGGTTCAGAATGCCCCCCCTTTCCTCATCCAAGGGAATCTTAAAAATCAATCAATAAAATAAATTGCATGCCATGTGGAGAAAGCCTTTTTTATTTTGCCCTGAATCCATTGCCTAAGAATTCAGTGGGTAACTCCAATATTATACGCAAGAGAGGTGAAAGTTATCTCTATCTACATTCTCTACACTATGCATAATTTTATAAATCCCTATTATGATCTCCATTAGATGCTTTTTCTCTATCAAACACTTTCTTAATAATTCTTATGACAGAATTTCCTTTTTTTTCATTGCTGCTGAACACTAAATTGAAGTATTCATTTACCTATCCACCACAATCCCAAGATTCAGTCCCTTGTTACTCACTGCCAGATCAGTTTAGGCCCCAGCAATATAAAATGACAATCAAAAGTTTATATCATATGCTGATGTGACAGGAAATGTTTTCCCATATATCTGGATCTGGTACCCATTGCTTTGTACTTCAAAAAATCTTCAACGTTTCTTAAATTTCTTTAAAAAAGGAATCTCTAGTTTAAACAAAAACATGACAGAACATTAATGTAGTATTTACTATTTATCAAGCATCAATTGTACTAAGCATTCTACAAGGCGTCATCTAAGTAGACAGATAATTACCATAAGTAAGCTTGTTACAAACAGTGGGAGTTGCCGATACAGTTATGTACTATGGCCGCAAATACTGTACCTTACTGTACATTTCTGTACAACAAAAACATAACTGGTTAAGAAAACTACACATGTTGCACAAATGATTTCTGGTTGGCATGTCATCATATACTGATTACAGGAAAACATCCCTAAGGATAGTTAGTATTACAATATTGCATTTGTCAACTTGATGCATGCATCAGAAATTAAATTCCTACCTGTAGGAGGGCCGCCTAGAAAGAATTTCTCTGCGTTTCTGGGAATCTGTGACACTATCCACAGATTCTTGTGAATCTTCACTTTCTGCAATAGTGGAGATCTAGATATAAAAGCACAGTCATGTTATCATTTTTAATATTTTTAACAAGGGAGCAGGTTTAAAGGTGCGAGTACAGTCAGCAACACACATTATAAGGTCATCCTTTATATACATGAAACATATGCAGGCCTAGGCAGGGTATGAAATGTTGATTTTCTATCACATTTGGACAGCATGAAACACAAAGAAACTTTCAGAGAAACTTGTGACAAAAATTCTTTTTCTGCGAACAAAATAATATCTATCTAATAATTACTATTTTATTTGGCAGGACTTTCATTACCCAAACATACATGTTGTATGTGTATTTTTTTTAAACACACATATATGGACATATATAGCTCAAGATCTGCATGTACATGGTCAGTTTAACCTTTATTCAAAAGAACTATGAAGGATTGTGAAACATTTGATTTAGTAGTTCAACATTCCTACTGCATTCTTGCCTTTAATCTTCTGTAGCTGAATGCCTAACTCTTTCGCTATCAGTTTCTTATCTTGTTTCATGGCAGTTAACTCATTCATTCTGCAAGCCATTTGAACTCTGGTGGCTTTCACATATCAGACAGAGTAAATCTGAAACCTAGCTTTAATGACTGAAGGTATAGGCAATAGAAAGGTCAGAACTCATGAAGTGCATGGGGGAAAAATGGTTAGTATCAAAACAATCTTGTTTGTGGGATGTATCAACTGAAATAAAAAAAATCAATATTGCTTACAAGAGTGTGTAAAAAACAGCTTATGATGTCTGTTCATTTTGTGATTCTTTGGTTCTCAACAAAAAAATTACTAAATTTATCTTCCATTTTTCAGAACACAAGAAGTGCCTTGCTGGGTACAACTAAATGTCCATATAAGTTAGAATCCTGTTTCCAATGGAGGCCAGTCAGATGTTTTTCAGAAGCGCACAGATACCATGGATACTGGGAAGCCTATTAAAAAGAGGAACATTAAACAAATCTCTTTTTTTACCTTGTTGCAGCAAAACCACTGATGTTCCCCTATCTTTAAAAGGTCCCCCGTATGCACAGTTTCAGGTATCCATGGAGGAGTCCAGAACAGAACCTCAGCGGATATTGGTGCATGCCTGTATATGGCAGATTACTGAAGGTTTTATTTTAAACTGGGGATGGGCAACTGTTTTGTAGACCACCAATTCTAAAATTGGCTAATAAAGGTAAATGTTTCCCCACGACCGAATGGTCTAGTTGTGACCGACTGTAGGGGGTGGTGCTCATCTCCGTTTCAAAGCCTGTAGAGCCGGCGTTTTTGTCCAAGGACAAGCTTCCGTGGTTATGTGGCTGGCATAACTCTACGCCATAGCGCACGGAACGCCGTTCCCTTCCCACCGAAGTGGTCCCTATTTATCTACTTGCATTTAGGTGCTTTTGAACTGCTAGGTTGGTAGGAGCTGGGACAAGCAACGGGAGCTCACTTCGTCGCGCAATCTTGAACTCCCAACCTCGTGGTTGAAAGCCCAGCAACAGCGGATTAACTCGCTGTGCCACCAAGTCCCTTGACATGGATAGGAATATGCAAAAAAAAAATGCACATATAAATTTATTTATTTACTGCAGTACTTATATACCTCCTTTCTCATAGACTCAGGGTTCAATCCAATCCAACTTTCGAGCATTGATGCAGCTATGCCAATGTGCACTGTAAACTGCAGTGAAAGGGCAAGTCCCTTACCTTGGGGCTGTATTGCAGTTACATTGGTGCTGGAAAGCTGGATAGGATCTGGCCCTCAAGGCTTACATAAGAAGGTTGACATAACTCAATTTTTTTCAGTGAGATACAACCTTTTTAAAATGAGATTTTTACAAACATTATTCCACAAGAAATCTCACAGAAACCTTCATTTCTCCAGAAGTTTCCCTTCACATTGCAGTCATCATCATGGCTGCCAACTCTTGCACTTTCCAAGCCTGCACTGTCACATTCATAAACATTTTTATGTGCCTACACACAGAAGCGTAAGCGTGCACACTGATGCAGACAAATCTCACACAGGTGAATTCTTTCAATCAAGTAAGCCAATGCATCATTTCAGTAGAAAATTAGAAAAAAAGCTCCTTCTTTCCTGTGGTGAGTTGCTCCTGAATGGGATTGGGCATTTGCTTCGGCATGGGAAAGGCGCAATATAAATTCTTCAAAATAAAATAAAAAATTATTATTTCCTGTCTCCTATTCTCACATGTAGGAGACATGTAGGCCTCAGATGTAGGAGGAGGATGTAAAGCATCTTGGTCTTGGGCTTCCTACCTAATCTGTAGGGGGGAATCCTCCTAGGCCAGCCCTTGCCAGGCTTGAAGTGCTCTCTATCAAGGTGCACCTGCTTCTTCCTCCTACCCACAAGACATCAAGATCTTCCCAAGTTGGAAGACACCACCACAGATGTGGGGTCAAAGCCTCAGTCTTCATCATGCTTGCTGCTCTGCTATCACAGCTCTCTGGGCAACCAGACTGGCTGTGCAGGCAGCCTCCACTTCCTCTCTCTTGATACCTGTGGCGGCTCAGCTGGTTGCTGGCAGAATAGAACATTTTGTAGTTATTCCTTTTTCATATAACAGCTCCTTTACTAAAGCCAACTCAACAGCCTCGGAGCCTCCTTTTGCAAGCAGCTGTGTCTTACTGCCACTATCTCTTCTGACAAATCTGTGAACCTCAAGTCAGATCTTGTCTATGTCGTTTAGAAACTTCATTTTGGTTGACAAAGGCTACAGAGATGTGCAAGAACAAGAAGGCAAAGTGAGGCCAAATTAAATTATCAAGGGCCAAGAGAAAGTGTTCCAAGGATGGACAGAAATGGGGAGAAATTTTAGCTTCCAAACTTCTGACCTTATCCTGAACACGCAGGTTTCAAGTCATGTTTTCAGTTTAGGTAGTGTGAATTTCTTATGTCATTATTTAGAACCCCCGTCGATCATTTCAAAGAACATGCTGACTAATGAAGTTCAGTGCATAACAATCTGGCCAGCATTTTATGATTCATGAAATAACGTGGTTTTGTAACATTCTTTTGCACGCACCTGAACTGTCTGGACCTGTGGAGACTGAATAACTGATGGCTGGGCTGCCTGAATAACGCCATGGACTTGAACTGTCTGCCCATTTGGTAGTTGTACTAAGGTCACAGTGGGAGCAGAAGATGTTGCGTGAGCTGCTGGCATAGAGACCTAAAAAGAGAAGACAGTGCAATTTGTTATTATGAAAACCATTACCATATTTGAATAATACTATTGTGTAGCAAAATTGTGGCAGTCAGATATATTTGACCTAGTCTGAGAGCATTATCAAGCAAAAAAAATAGAGAAAAAAGTTAATGCAAGAAGTAACTATGGGAATGCATAGTTCTAAGAACAGGTGGGCCCATAATATCTGTGGATTTGGGACCTGCAGATTTCAGAATCCACAGGCCCTGAAACAATGGGGGGAAAGCCCACCTGAACCCTCCTAAGGCGACTGGAGCTGAACTTCTGCTGGCTCCAGAGGGTTTTCTGAGGCCTGCAGAGGCCATGCGCAACTGCTTATGGCCTCCATAGGCCTCAAAGTGTCCATTTTGGGCAAAAAAACCCATGCAACTTCTGGTTTCCTGAGGGATGGGGAGACTGTGTGCTGCTGCACGTGAGCTTTCCTGGGTCTGCCTTACAAGGCATAAAATGTCACTTCCAGTTTTCCTCAGGAAATCGGAAGTTGGGTTTTTCGGCCTGAAACAGGAATTCCGAGGGTCTCTGGAGGTTACAAGCAGTCGCACATGGCCTCTGAAAACTGTCCAGAGGTGACCAGAGTACCCAGGCCTCAGAAAACTCTCCAGATTTGTCTGGAGCACATTTCTGGTTGGATTTGGAGGGTGGGGTGGCCCCAAAACCACGTGTTTGACTATCTGCTGATTTAGGTATCTGTGGGGGTTCTTGGAACAGAATCACTGCAGATAACAAAGGTCACCTGTAGTTATATTTGGCCTTCTCTGATTGCAATTAATACATTTCAACAAAAGCAAGCAAGCAAGCAAGCAGTATTTATATACTGCTTTTCTACAAAAAGTTTACAAAGCAGTTTACAGGCAAAAAAATAAAGTTAAACAGTACATGTATTTGCACTAGTACAGAAGAGCACAAAGCTACAATGCGAAGCAATTTTTTGTTTTAAATCTGTAGTCACAGAATTAAAAAGTCAAAGTTATAAAATAATTAAGTGCTTCCTTATTTTCTTAGATATACAGGATTTGTGAACTGGCATGCAGTCTATAATGCACCAGAAGAGGCAAAGCATATTGGAGAAACGTAAGCTGTGAAGCCAAAATGTCAATACAACATTCCTTCTTAGGATACTTTACGTTGTGTCTTGTTATATTTAGCTGCGTGGAGAGGGGAACTATCCCTCCTCACCCAGCACAGTCTTTTTCAGTGGCTGTTGCCCGTGTCTCTCCTGAATCTTTTTTATTAATATTATGAAGGCTTGGGAGACAGGGAACATTTATTTAGCTATGTAAACCGACTTTTGTTGAAAAGCAGTACAGTATACAAACATTCTTAATAACAATAAAACCTTCCCCTTGTTCTAAAGCATAAAGTATACAAACATTCTTAATACTGATAATAACACTCTTCTCCTCCCACCATCCCAGAGGCATATTATCAGTTTCATAGTGAGTTGTCAGCTATGGAGTGCTGAATTTGAATGGAGGAAATCTCAGGGCACAATCCTAAGCAGTGCCGGACTGGCAAGGCCAACGGGCCAGCACCATATCTGACACTGCTTAGGAGAAGCTGGAGCTGCCCTGTGGCAAAGGAGCATTTGCTCCCTTACCGTAGGGGAGGCTCCAGCCTCCCCTATGTGCTCCTCAGATCTGCACCTGCTAAACAGCAGTCACAGATCCAAGGAGACTGCGCAGCCCAAATCGGGGCCACGTGGCTTCCTGAGTGGGCTTAGGATGCAGCCGTATGGCCACCTCCCAAGCCCACTCATGTCCTGCCCCCAACCTCCCTCCCCCCCCAATCCCGTCCAGGAGCGGGACGAAGCCTCCCTCGCGCCAACTGGCTTTGGTCAGCGCGAGGGAGGCTCCCCCTCAGCGCTCTCAAGCCGACACTACTCGTAGCGTCAGCTTGAGAACTTTAGCGCCGACACGGGGGTGCTGCTCGGCGCCACCGCGCCAACACTAATGACATGTTGCATCAGCGCTACGCACAGAATAGGATGGCACTGCCCCATTCACATCCCTGCACATTCACAACATAATGTTGAGGAAATCATAATCTCACAATCTAAACTAAATCCCAGAGCAGAGGTTCTCAAACTGGGGCATCACAGAGTCCTAGCCTGAGAAGCCCTGTCTTTTCCCCTTTAAGAGGCGGAAGCAATTCCCAGGATCACACTGCTGCCGGGGCGACAGAGGCTTCAATCTACTTTCCAATTGAAAGACTTGCCTCCTGGGAGTGCAAGAAGCCCCACAGACTCCTTCGCAGGGCTCCCCAAGCCTTTTAATGTTGAAAAATAATTATTGCATCCCACTTCCAGTTTTTGATCACGAAAAAGGAGGAGACCCAAGAGACCAGCATTTCAATCATAGGATGAAGCTCCTATCACCCCAGCTGTGGCGTGATTGTGGGGATTGCATCGCTGCCTTCCCCGTCTCCCACACACACTGACCTTGGGACTTAAACTCCTGAGGAATTTGAGCACCTTGGCCCCAGAGAGAAGATGAACTGTTGAGTATTGCAAAGTGCTTGATATCAAACCAGTTTGATCCTGCAAGCCTATGCGCATTTTCTTTGGAGTAAACCTAATTGAACACAGCAGGATGTACTTCTGAGTAAATATGCAGAAGATTGCATACAAACTACAGTGCCATATTTGGACAAAATAGACACTGTGAATTGTTATAAACTGACAGGAAGCTTTAAATTTCCACCCCTCACATGTGAAAGGAGGAGGAAGTGCTGGGGAAATCCAAAGGTTCAACATAGACATTGTGAAAAACTTTTGGTGCAGAAGTGAATGAGAGCAAAAAGTGAGGAAGGGAGCAAAGGAACTGATGCCCTTGTGAGCCACTAAGGGTGCCTCTCCATGCTGAATTACAGGTATAAATCTATATATATATATATAAAAGGCTGTGTGTGTGTATGTGTGTATGTTCCACATAGGCTCCGCACCGCCTGGAGCGACGCGCACCAAACTCAGCATGCACACTCCTTATGGCCTGGTGACAAACACTGCGGGGGTTAGGCCCCCCTAGCGCCCCTGTGGGTGGGGGTGCGCAGGGCCCCCCACGTGAAAACGGTCAAAAACGGCCAAAATCGGCATTGAATCCGTGGTTTCCAGGGTCGTCGGGATGAACGGTGCCGCTCCCAACACCGTTGGAGTCCGGATTCGGCCCCCCCTCAGTGTGGGGGGCGAGAAGGGGTGCGAAACAAAATGTCTGCCGTGCCCTGCTGGAACGCCCGGAACAATTGGCACCAGACTCGGCACGCGCATGCCTTGCGGCCTGGCAACAAACACTGCGGGAGTCAGCCCCCCCTAGCGCCCCCGGGGGTGCGGGGGTGCAGAGGGCCCCACGTGAAAATGGTCGAAAACGGCCGAAATTGGCATCAAATCCGTAGTTTGCAGGGTCGCCAAGACAAGCAGTGATGCTGCCGAAGCCGTTTGAGTCCAGGTTCGGCCCCTGTCAGCGTGGGAGGCGAGAAGGGGTGTGAAACAAAACATCCGCCGTGACCCACTGGAACGCCTGGAGCGATTGACACCAAACTCGGTGCGCGTATGCCTTAGGGCCTGGTGACAAACGCTGTGGGGATACGACCCCCCTAGCACCCCCAGGGGTGGGGGTGCGAAGGGGGTGCCATGTAAAAATGATCGAAAACGGCTGATATTGGCATTGGATCCGTAGTTTCCGGGGTCATCGAGACGAGCAACGACGCTCCCGACGCCGTTGGAGTCCGGGTTCAGCCCCCGTTGGCGTGGGGGGCAAGAATGGGTGCAAAACTCATAAACTCTGGAAGATCATTTTGTTACCCGGGCAACGCTGGGTAACAAAAAGCTAGTATAATAAATAAATAAAGCCTAAGAGTTTGTGCAAGTCAGGTCAAATCACCCTGGGATTCTTCTAAAACCCTGCTTTCTATGGGAGATATAGAAATTGAGAAGGTATGTATTGACAGTGCAATCCTATGCACTCAGAAGTACATCTTGCTGGAGCAAATGCTCAAGGCTGCTAACAATGTAATATTAAAATTGAACTACAAAGCAATTTTTTTAAACATAAGAAGGGCAATAACATTTTCAAGGAGACCAACTACTAAAGCCAAAGCAGAGCTATACAGATACAGGGGACGGACGACAGATCACACCAATACAAGAACGAACAAAAATGTTTTGAGCCCTTGCCGATAGGCCATAAGGGAGGGGGAAGTTCTTAGTTTCCCTGGAAGGGAATTTCCATTGTGTTCAATGGGGCTTGCTCCCAGGAAAGTATAAATTAATAATGTTGATTAAAAAACACAACCCTGTTAATGAGAATGATTAGATCTATATAAATTGATTATAAAGCTGATGGTGAGTCATATAAGGATAGGTTAATTGATAGTGATGTTGGGACTTTGACAGATAAACCAAGGAGACTACTGAACTGTACCCAAACGTCAGATAGACTGACCAAATCATCTCTGATTATCTCTATTCATATTTTCTGTGGCTTTACCTTCATCCTTAGCTGGATATTTTACTTCTTTCATATTTTGAGGATGACACAGAACAGGAAATCAGATCCAAATAAAACATACCTGGGCTAATGTTGCAATTTGTGGTTGTGCCTGTACTGTCATCTGCTGGTTTTCTGCTTCTGTAACAGCTGCATCTCCACTCTGTTGGTTCTCTGCACCAGATTCCATGGTCATTTAGTTACCTGCAATGATAGTGATTTGAAGTATTAATATAGGTTTGCTTCTTTCATATAATTTTAATTATATAATTTGCTTGGAACGTTAATATAACTAATATTCATTCAAACCAATTCTCTAGGTAAGACATGTTTTAGACTAGAACTTTTTCTTAGTTTACATAGTTATTGATTTTGGCATAAAGAGATGATTGCAATTCTGGTGATAAGAAGCACAAAAGACAAAAAGGTTATTGTGACTTTATGATACCAAGTTATACAAAATATCAAAATACAACCCAGTCAGGAATGACAAATACAATAGCACAGACCACTGCATGTTTACTAAGAAGTGAGTACAACTGAGTTCAACTGAGTTCAATGAAATTAGTTGTTACTGTTGTTGCTGTTCAGTCGCTAAGTCGTGTTCGACTCTTCGCGACCCCATGGACCACAGCACGCCAGGCCTCCCTGTCCTCCACTAGCTTCCTGAGTTCACCCAATTTCATGTTCATCGCTTTGGTGACACTATCTAACCATCTCATCCTCTGCCGCCCCCTTTTCCTTTTGCCTTCAATCTTTCCCAGCAGGAGGGACTTTTCTAAAGAGTCCTCTCTTCTCATGAGGTAGCCAAAGTATTTGAGCTTCAGCTTCAGGATCTGTCCTTCCAGGGAGCAATCAAGCTTGATTTCCTGTAGGATTGCCTTATTTGGTCTCCTTGCAGCCCGGGGACTTTCAAGAGTCTTCTCCAACACCATAATTCGAAAGCATCTATTCTTCGGCGCTCTGCCTTCCTTATGGTCCAGCTCTCACAGCCATACATGACTACTGGGAAAACCATAGCTTTTATGCAAATCTTTGTTGGCAGGGTGATGTCTCGGCTTTTTATTAAGTTGTCTAGGTTCGCCATAGCTTTCCTTCCAAGAAGTAAATGTCTTTTAATTTCATGGCTGCAATCACCATCTGTGGTGATCTTGGAGCCCAGGAAAGTAAAGTCTGTCACTGCTTCCATTTCTTCCCCTTCTATTTGCCAGGAAGTGATGGGAGTGGTTGCCATGATCTTAATCTTTTTGATGTTGAGCTTCAAGCCAATTTTTGCATTTTCTTCTTTCACCCTCATCAGAAGGTTCTTTAGGTCTTCCTCATTTTCTGCCATTAGAGTGGTATCATCTGCATATCTGAGGTTATTTCTCCCAGCAATCTTGATTCCAGCTTGAGAATCATCCAGCCCAGCCTTTCTCATGATATACCGTACTCTGCATATAAGTTAAACAAGCAGGGTGACAGTATACAGCCTTGTCATACTCCTTTCCCAATTTGAAACCAATTGGTTGTTCCATGTCCAGTTCTAACTGTTGCTTCCTGACCCCTACATGCAGGTTTCTCAAAAGACAGATCAGGTGGTCTGGTACTCCCATCTCTTCAAGAACGTGCCACAGTTTGTTGCGATCCACACAATCAAAGGCTTTAGTGTAGTCAATGAAGCAGAGGTAGATGTTTTTCTGGAACTCTCTTGCTTTCTCCATGATCCAGCGAATGTTGGCAAACCAGCTTATACTTCTGGTAGTTCTCAATTCACACACTGCTGAAGCCTAGCTTGTAGAATTTTGAGCATAACCTTGCTAGCACGTGAAATGAGTGCAATTGTGCGGTAGTTCAAACAGTCTTTGGCATTGTCCTTCTTTGGGATTGGAATGTAAACTGATCTTTTCTAGTTTTGTGACCACTGCTGGGTTTTCCAAATTTGCTGGCATATGGAGTGCAGCACTTTGACAGCACCATTGTTTAAGATTTTGAGTAATTCAGTTGGAATGCTGTCACATCCACTAGCTTTGTTATTAGTGATGCTTTCTGAAGCCCACTTGACTTCACACTCTAGGATGTCAGGTTCCGTGACGGCAAATTTACTCCCCAATGAGTAAATGAAATTTA
>JAJKFI010000015.1:15720823-15756393 GCA_029204185.1 Lerista edwardsae | reverse complement strand
TTTATAAATGCCTGGATAAAATTTAAATGAGTGAGACCCAAATCCTAACCAACTTTCCAGTAATGACATAGCTGTGCCAATGGGGCATGTGCTGCATTCTGCAGATGGGGGGCAGTCATGGAGGCCTTGAATGTTTATTCTCTTACCTCAGAGCTGCATTGCCCTTACCCTGGTGCTGGAAAGTTGGTTAGGATTGCATCCTGAATAAATTTTGCTTTTGTAAAATTTTGCAATTTCTTTTTTGTAATCAGCATGATAGGATTCAGAACAAAAAAGAAATGTGACCTTATAAAGAAACAAAGCCATGCTTAAACTGAGAGATGATATATAATGAGTAAAAATGTCAAATATTTTAAGTTGCTTCAGGCCGGACAAAATCTTGTGGCAGGCCAGATTAGGCCCCCAGGCTGTAGTTTGGAGACTCCTGCTCTAGAAGACAGACTGGCTATTCCAGGCAAAGACTTTCGTTCACAGCATTGCTATTCATGCTACATCCAGCTTAGTTGAAAATGATATAGAATGATTCATGAACCAGAGGACTAGGCAGGAATTGATTCTGATAACATATTAATGCTTAAATATGCAGCAAAGCTGAATGTTTTTGATTTAACTGGAATGCATATTAATTAATAACTGACTTAGAGCGCAATCCTAACCTGGAGATAGGCTGACACAGTTAGGCGAGCAAAGTTTGGCCGGCATAAGGCCCACTGTAAAGTGCGTTTGGACCACTCTCTGAGTCAAAAAGGATGAAGCACGTCTGTGTGCTGGCCTCTCTGAAAGTGGTCCAAACATACTTTATGGTGGCCCTTGTGCCAGCCAAACTTTCCTGGCCTAACTGTGAGGGTCTAACTCCAGGTTAGGATTGCTCCCTTAATATTGTAACATAATATTGTTACAACTAACATCATTTCAGCATGCATACTAGTCATGGTAAGAAAGTGGAATGTCCTTGAAATAAAGAGAAATCAAACTAAGGAAGGAATAATTATGTTCTTTTTGAGATTTGGTGACCAGAATGGTACATAATACTCCAGATGCAGCCTTACCATCGACTTGTAAAATGGCACAAGTCATTTTGTTTAAATCTTAGATCCTTTTTTAAATTTTTTTTAGAAAACCCAACTTTTATTTATGAAATATTTTCAGCTCCCATCATTACAAAGGATTATGAAAACGCAACAAAGATGGATTTGTATTTGTGTCCACTCTTACCTCTGGACAGAGCTATCCCTTGAGTAGGGCACCTGGGTAGCTGCTTTCAGCCGTGCAATTTCCTGACAAATATATGGCCGTATAGGGGCCATATATTAGACCATATAATAGCCTCCCCTGGTTTAGTGGCCCCAGGCTCACACCCTGCCAGGACCCATCTAGGGATAGTTCCGTCTCTGGGTGACTTGTTCCTATGAAGTACTTCACTTAGAAAAATTATTTAAGAGCACAATCCTAACTCACACTGGAATAGGCAGGTTGGCTGGCCTGCACTGTATCCAACACAGGTTGGGAGTAGGCTGGAGACCCAAGGGGCAAGGGCATGTTTGTCCCCTTACCCCGGGGTAGGTGCCAGCTGACCCAATGGGGCTGCTCTGATCTGCACCTGCTGTTTAGCAGGTGCAAGACAAAGCATGATGTGGCAGCCTGAATCAGGGCCATATAGCCTGGGGATGGGGGTTTGGGTGTGGCCTAACAACTGCATCCAATCTCCTCCCCCTTCCTTGGGCCACCCTGTTCCGCCCCTCTCCTGCCTTCCCTCCTAGTCCATAAAAGCCCGAGCTGGCTGAACGTGGCAAGTCGTCTTCAGTACAGCTGTGTCAAGGCAGCTGCCTGCATCGGCACAGTGCACCTTGCACTGATGCGGACTTGCTTTATGACAGCGCTCATCTGACACAAGTGGCTTAATGAAGGTACCCATTTCTGTGCAATCCTGGATGTTTGCTTTCTTCAAAACAGATGGGCCATGCAGAGGACAATGTCATAGGAATACTACTTATTTCTTAATCTGACAATTTTAATATGCTTTATAATGGCCTGCCCTTTGAAAGAAGCTCGGAAATAGCAGCTGGTTTAGAATGTAGCAGCATAGCTTTTATCTAGGACTAGCTGCAGAAAGAATACTTCAACAGTTACCAGTGACTACTAGATGACAGTCAAGTGCCCGTGCCATTGACTGGCACCAGTATATATCTTTATATATAGACTATCCTACGCATTTAAGGAGGAGTTTTAATGGGTGGTATTCATTCCTATGGCAGGAGATTGGTTACTAGTAGGAATCAGTCTTTTCACTAGTAGCCCCCAACTGTGGAATTTCATCCCAGTGTAAAGTCCATTACATCAACCCATTTAGAAAGACAGTTAAGTAAAAACACAGATGTCAGACGTGTTCTGAATAGAAAGTTAGGTGTCATAGTTTTTGAAAGCGACCCTTTTTGTTTGACATCTAGATTAGTTCCTTGAAAGTATTTAATTATTTATATTTTACTGTTTTATTTTTATTGGGTACAGCATTAAGAAATTTAGTCACAAAGCAGGCTATAAGATTATTTAAAAAATTAAAATAATTTATTGGATGAAGAGACTAACTACTGGTCACAAGTATCTGTGCATTGTTTCAGACACACTGTATACAAAATAAAGGTACAAATCAAAATTAGAAAGGACATCTAAACAAGAATGCAGTTTTGTGTTGGAAAGAGAATGTTACTAGGATCAAATTTTCTTTTTGCAGAATATGACTATTAGCATTGACTGGCACCAGTATGGGATTGCTCAGAAAAAATATTCTTTATCAAATACTTCATTGTTCTTACCTTTTAAGACTGAATTTTAAAAGCACATATTCTTGGATAAGGCAAATTCTAAAAAGTTTAATGAGAAATGGACACCCTGAAATACATTAGAACATGCTTACTGCACAATATGCATTTATATAAGAACATTTTATTTCTAAATCACTGGGCACAGACATTCCTCCGTTATCCAAATGATGGCAAGTTACCAAAATTCTCCTATAATAAGGGAAATGTTCAAAAGTACATTTTTTTTGTTACCATCACTTCATTTCATATTGTTTCATACTTTTGGGCTGGCACTGCACAACAATGCAGTGCACAACAGCCACAGGTGTTTGGTTTTCCAAAATCCTGAAGTAGTATTATTTTAATGTAAAGAGAATTAATACATTATGACTAAGAACCGATTATAATAGCAGCCACTACAAAAGACACTGTGCTGGGGTGAAGAGGGACAATTACTCTCTCCCTGCTAAATATAAGAGGAACACCAAAGTGCCTCTTGCCGAGTTAGCAGGGCCCAAAGCTTTCCTCGGGGTGGGGTGGGGGAATTGGATGAATGTCATTTTTCTCTAAGGAGACCTTGGTGGCTACCACAGATACTGTAGGATGCAGCTGTAGCTATTTTGCTACCTCTGATACGGGACCCCAGCAGTTTAGGATTGTGCAATTCTTCAAGGTACAGGAACATCTCACTGTTTGAACCTGGCAAATATTATGATTCTTCCCATTCCCCACTGCACAGTAGTCCAACTTTCCCCGCTCTTTTCTGCCAGTAGCATTCCGTTCCACCTTTCCCCTTATATGAGGTTTGCCTCTGACCATGTTTCTCCTTGCTTTTTTCCAAGTATTTGACTATACAACACACTCTCTGCTTCCTAAGGTCATTACTTTTCAGTGTACCTTACTTCTGACTGCCCTCACTCCCTTTAACTTTCCTGCTTACTCATCACTCATTTCTTTTTACTTCTTTCAAACAACAACATACAAACTCCCCATCCTTGGGCTTTGAGACTCTTCCCCTCCTCCACTTCCCATTACAGCTTATTCTGACTGCTGTCTTTCTTTTCTTTGGCTCATATTTTTAGACTGCCAGTCTACTTATTTTTTGTTCAGCACCTCGGGAACTACCAGCACTCTGTCTCAGGGAACAAGGCTGGGATTTGAATCTTGAGAGGGAACTTGAGAGGACACAAGAAAAAAATCGAACCACTAAGGAAGAGGGAAAGAGGCAGAGAGTTTGGAAGTGCCCTTAAATCACCTTTGAAAACGTAAGATAAGATAAGAAATTTATTTGTCATTACACTCACAACTGGGTGCAACGAAATGAGGTGCTCTTCCCCACGGTAAAACTAGACAACACCAAAACTAAAATATGCACAGTCAACCATACAGCAATCACTTATACAAATATAAATACCCCATTACTTCCCACAATATAGCTTCCACATACACTTATGACCCCGCATTTAAACTCAATACTGCACTTGGATAGAAACTGTTCTTAAATCTGCTCGTCCTTGCTTTCAATACCCTAAATCTCCTTCTCGATGGTAATAGTTCAAAGAGCTGATATCCCGGATGAGAGGAGTCCTTCAGTATATTATATATCTTCCTCTTACATCTATTCTTATATAGTTCTTCCAAAGAGGGGAGTGAACAGCCAATGATGTTTTGGGCCGTCCTAATCACCCTTCGAATTGCCTTTTTCTCTGCCACTGTGCAGCTCGTGAACCATACACAGAGACAGTAGGATAGTATGCTCTCAATTGAACTCCGATAGAAGGTGATTAACAGGGCTGGGAGGGAGCTGCGCGCCAAGCCACAGACACAGCAGCCAAGCCTGCTTGGCGCGCAGCTCCCTCCCAGCCGTTTCTCCCGCGACCAAGCGCCCAGCCTGCAGAGAGAGCGCACGCGAGACGGTCCCGGGACTTGAGAAACTACAGAAGCAGCCGTCGCCGCTGCACGGAGAACTTTTCGCAGCGGAGGAGCCAGGAAGGCAAGGGAGCAGGCAAGGAGTCCTCCGCAGCCTCTGCCGGGGGAGAGCCCTCCAGCCGGAGGAGCTGAGGGCAGAGGCAAGCCGCAGTCCCGCGATCACACCCCTTGTATAACATGCACCCAGTTTTTAGACCCCACATTTTTGGGAAAAAGGTGCGTGTTATACATGGGGAAATAGGGTATTTCTTTTTTATTTTTATTTTTTTGGTGAGTAAATAATTTTATTTGTTTTAGTTACGGGGAAGGAAAGTGATTATACATAGGTTTAAGGCGACAAAGGTTTACACAATGGGTAATGGAGGGTTACACTCTTTGATTCTAAACATCCACAGTATATTTCAACTAGTAATCACCGTAGTACAACCTCATAAATCTCTTATAACCTTATAATACCATTAAAGTATACTCTCAATAATATATATATATATAATCTCTTATATTCAATTATTTGCTTGAATTTTATTCCCAGTCTTACCATTTTATTTGAGCCAGGTTAGTCCAATTGTAAAATATTTCCTAATATAGCTTAATTTTATCTTTTTAGAAATATGTCCATTCCTGTTCTTTCCTGGCTCATATTTCATCCTACCTTTATTAAGTCTCAAACAATTTCTACTGTTAGAGCATATACATAAACAAAAAAAAGTCGTAATTAATGAGAAAATAAAGAAAAAAAATCAATGAGGAAGAATTACAGTCTAAGATATATTAATCTACAATGTTCTATAAATTTCTATCACACTTTAACATCATTATGCATTCCTACCTTCCTAACTTTCTATTAAAATATAATACTAATCTAAGTAAAATTATATAGTTTCATTACTTTCAATACTTTCTTATAGTGTCAAAACTATATTCATTTACGAATACTTTTCATCAGAAAAAAAATCAACACTTTTATTCATTTATTAAACTTTAATCCACTTTCAGTTTTATTTTATTCTTTTGGCCTTGTAAAATCTTGTCAATCCCTCTATTTTCAAGCTGATAAAGAAGGGGGTAGAACCAAGTCCACTTATTATCAGCCTTCCGACGTCCTCTTCAAGTTATTTAAATGCCAGCAATTTGGAGGCAAAAGAAAAGTTCTTTTAATTCTTTCTTCTCGTTTCAACACTTAAAATTAAATCCTCCAGTGGTTTTAGTAGAATTTCCCAAATAGTTTCTTATCATATGTTGTAACACTTCTAATAAGGTTGCAAATCTTACGAATATAGCTTTTCTCCGATTCTTGCAGCCGTCTTCTGACACACATAATTAATTTTTCTGCATTCCTCCTGCTCAGTGGGGTATGCTAAGCGAGAGGTTAACTCACGGTTCTTAACAAATCATCTCTTCTCATGGTCTTATCCATCTCTGAGGTTGTCAGGACTCATGCCGGAACAGCGTGCCAGCTCCTCCCATCTCCCCACATTCAGACGGCAGGTTTCCCTCTGGCTTTGCATTTTCCAGAGGGCTCAGCCATAGCGTCTGGTGCCCCAAAAACCTTCTCCTAGGAATTTGGGTGGGGATTTCCCATCAGGGGGTCCCCAAAAATAGATAAGAGTTAGCAGCAGTTCCAGAGCTTAAGGAAACTGTTGCCATTTTCGTCCAGCGACAAGCCATGCCCTCCCCAAGTTGGGTTATTTCTTAGTCATTTTCCAATAGCAAAATAGATCAGAAAGAAAAAAAAACACCTATCTACAACCTTGACACAAGCAAAACAACCACACACCCCTCCCCCTTTCCAGTATCCCATCTTCCCATATTTTCAATATGGCTGCCCTAGATGCTTCATGACCCACCTGAAATTGGCTCGTGACCCACTGATGGGTCCCAGCCCACAGTTTGGGAACCACTGGCATAGAATGTTTTTACTTGGTACAGAAGTGAAACACTAACTGGATATGAAAACTATGAAAGGTAAGCCTATATCAGGGATCACAATTTTGCTCCCTTGACAACCACGACATAGCCCAGTTTGTGAGGCTGTACTTTTTCTATAGTGCCTGCTTGGGCAGGAGTTCATCTTCTGTTGGCATTATCAACAAGGCACCTGAAATAGATAAAGAGTCACTTTTTGCTGTTTGTAACCACAACTTGTCTCTCATGTTTAAATTAACTGCCATGGCACTGCCATGGTTCCAGAATATCCAGTGAGATTGAACAGTAAGTAGGGATGGCACAGAACTCGAAAAGTCTGTGGGGTTGGGCTAAGTGGGATGGGGATAACTAGAAGAAGATGCAGAAATACTACTGTACATCTGCCAATGGAAACACGCAAGTGGCTTCTGGAATCCCAGATTCCTGTTTGCCACCTACTGCTACAACAACTGAATTACATATTGAAGTGTGTGTGTGTGTGTGTGTGTGTGTGTGTGTGTGTGTGTGTGTGTGTATTGAATACACATTCAATATACATTAATTCAAATAATATTAAGGGAACTCCATCCCCAACATATCATTTACAAGTAGTCATGGAATTTTACCGCCTCAGATATATTCAGTATACAAACAAACCCATAGCACAAATGTGCCTTTACTATATTTGTACAATGTAGTCAATCAAAATTCAACACCCAGAGTGCAAAACTCTTAGAAATTATGAATATCCATATATAAACGTTGCTTATTTTGTACAAAGGTTCAGCACTTTAGTTCTTTAATCCTACACATGCCCTGTAATGTTTTCTTGCAAGTGGCATGATGATGAGAAAAATTTGTAAGTGATGGGTTTATAGCTTTAAAACAGTATAAAAGGATTTTGGATGACCTTTTTGGAATTTGAACTTACCCATGTAGTTTTAACTTTTAACATAATGGACTAGAAATGTTTCAGCCTACTTGAGCTTTTAGCCTTTTCAAAGTTTACAATATGCGGTCAGCCTACTGTTTTTGTTTGTCTCTTGAGTGTGAAGGACATGATTATTTTGAGTACATTCAGATATTTTAGTCCAAAACAGGCTACAATTCAGTGCGTACTTACTTGGGACTAAATTTCACTGACTATAGCAGGATTTACTTCTGGATAAACATATAGGATTGCACTATTAAACTTTTAGACGTCAGACATACATGGATTTGGATCAAAATGGCAATTATTCATGTTATAAACCTGCTGTTTTTGAAGTTTTCCAGATCTGTACGTTAGTATCAATATAGCTATGTGTTGCATAATATCAATCTTTGGTTTCATCCAGTTTTCTTTTTTACTCTGATGGTTCTCTTATGAATGTAATGTGTCTTATATTTGTTTCTTGTTTGCTGTTTTTACAGAAATTTTACCTTTTCTCTAATTATATTTTTATTATACCTGAGAATGATATTCTTGAAATGCCCAGTACATTTCTATTAAATTTTCCTTTGGTATTGGCTTGAGGTTCATCATTCATTTATTGCTTATCAGAATTGGCCTGTGGGATTTCCTGCTTCTTTCCTCAGCACATCCTCATTACTGAAAATTGCTCTTGCCATTTGCAATAAGACAGTGTTTTCACTTCCTCCCTTAGTTCAGTGCCACACTTCATGTGAATCATGTTTAACATGAACCAGGGTTTGCTTATAAAATCTAGAATCTGAACTCAAGTTTGGAAGCTGGCTAAAGGGAAAAGACAAGAAATGAGAAAATTTGTATTTGAGACAGGAAGCATTGGGGGATGAGAACAGAGACTCCATGGCCCAACCCTCAGCACCTACTTACAGTTATAGGTGGTTTGCACCATATTTTCACTAATCCATGTTTTCATCATGAAAGGTTGAAAAACTCTACCTCTTGAACATTCAAGTCTTTCTCAGACAAAACCAGCAATTTTTAGAACAAGTTTACTGCTACAAGGGTAAAAATTTTTTTAAAGGGCTGAGAAGTCCACATGCGGTGACTATGACCAGTACTGGATATGCTGGAAACCCTTGTATATGAAAATAACGCTTTTACAACTTTCATTAAATTGGTCAACAATGTTTGATAATGTTTTAATTTTATATCTATGTGTTGTGGCAGTGTGGGTGTAAGATACCTGACCAGTCTGTTTTATATAACAAGATACTTATGTGCAGATATATTGCCCATGACTTTGTACTTCATATGGTGATAGGGGTGGCAGTGGGATCTCAGACGCACCTTGCCCTCTTTATGAGGTTTTTGGTGGAGCCCAAGCTCTGATGTTAGGTTGAAGGAGAGCTTTTGATCTCTTGGGCACAGCACTTTAGTCTTCCCTACAGGTGAGAATAGCAGCCATTCTTTAATACGGAAGGTGGTTTAATCTATGGTGCACTTGTGGCTAGCCCTGTCACACACCTGTACTGCAAACTCTCACCTGCACACTGGATTGCAGTTTGACTGTTGGAAACTGAACTTGACTGGCTCTGCACAGCTTCATCCCCTTATCTGCACAGCCACACCCAACACTTGATTTATTGGTCGCACTACAGAGTGATGGAACCCCAACCCAGCTTTTTGTCTGTACAATAGCAAAGGTCCATTAAATGATGGGAAAAGGTTAGGAAGAAATGGAGTCTCAATCTTTTCTCCAGTCCTGTTCCTTTTGTTCTCCTCATTCATTTGTCAAGGCAGTTGCAATAGGTTACTGTTGTAAATCTGCTGTTGCCCCATTCCTTTGAATCAAACATGGCCACCAGGCCCCAAGAACAAGGTAAGGAATGCCACCCCCAACCAAAAATCAAGTTCAAGCTGTGAGTGGAAAGAAAGCAATGTTTTGCATTGCTTCTTCCATCTCCCTAATCTCCTTTTGGAGGGAAAAGGTAGTTTTGAAAACTGCCCTTCCTCACAATCCTAGAACTATCTTGAAGAGGAGCATGGCTCTCCCACACTACTCCACCCAATGTTTCCATTGGTGGTATCAGGTATGAGAGGCAATAGAACATCAGAGGCAGTGTTTTAATTTTTGTCATTGGAATGAATAGCAACCACTACAAGAGGACAGTAAACGGGCACACAGGGACACCATTAGAGTAGGGGCCTGGTGATCCCACTAATTAAGAACCAAGCCTTTATTATTTCCATCCTGAATTCATCTCTTGGTCACACAGGAGTGGGATAGAATATTGACAGAATACGGCGTAAGTGGTTTTTACTCATATAGATAAATGGATTTAAAGCCCTAAAACACTGTAAACCATATGTAGATAGCTCCCAAATTCTCTTTATAGATATTAAATGCAAGACTATTGCTATTAAAAGCAAGCGAAACTACAGCTGCTGGCTAAAGGAGCATGACTAGATTACAAGGTTCGTGGCAATTATCTGTTGTTAGTAGACTACTTGAAAAGTTAAAAAAATCAAATTTATTTGAATCTTTCACCTGCCTTATCCCCAATCATCACAAGCAGTATGCTACAAACTGAAGGAGCATTTCATAACCCTCTGACATAATCTTGCTGCCAGATGGAGGCTTTTTGGGAGTGTCAAGCACACTGATGAGTCATGCAAGGAATGTACTAATTTCCATGTTGACCCCTGCTATGTTTCAGAACCTTCTAAAGAAACTTCTGAGGAGGGTGAAAGAGGAAAGTGCAAAATTGGCTTGAAGCTCAACATTAAAAAACTAAGATCATGGCAACCACTCCCATCACTTCCTGGAAAATAGAAGGGGAAGAAATGGAAGCTGTGACAGACTTTATTTCCCTGGGCTTCAAGATCACTGCAGCTGGTGACTGCAGCCATGAAATTAAAAGACGTTTACTTCTTGGGAGGAAAGCTATGGTGAACCTAGACAACTTAATAAAAAGCCATCACCCTGCCAACCAAGGTTTGCATAGTCAAAGCGATGGTTTTCCCTGTAGCAATGTATGGCTGTGAGAGCTGGACCATACGAAAGGCAGAGCGCCGAAGAATAGATGCTTTCGAATTATGGTGTTGGAGAAGACTCTTAAGAGTTCCCTGGACTGCAAGGAGATCCAATTGGTCAATCCTCCAGGAAGTCAAGCCTGATTGCTCCCTGGAAGGACAAATCCTGAAGCTGAAGCTCAAATACTTTGGCCACCTCATGAGAAGACTCTTTAGAAAAGACCCTCATGCTGGGAAAGATTGAAGGCAGCAGAAGGGGGCGGCAGAGGATGAGATGGTTAGATAGTGTCACCGAAGCGATGAACATGAAATTGGGCGAACTCCAGAAGCTAGTGGAGGACAGGGAGGCCTGATGTGCTGTGGTCCATGGGGTCGCAAAGAGTCGGACACGACTTAACGACTGAACAACAAATGTTTCAGAATCAAAATGGGCAACATCCAAAATAGTGATTGCCACCCAATATTTCTGCACTAGTGCACACTTTTTCCTTTTAGTACCTTTCCCTCAAAATCTAGTTAAATGCTTAACAGCACTAACAGCCCAAGCCTAGTCTATTTAGGATCAATGAGTCCAATGGGATTTATTCCCAGGTACATCACCACAGGATTGCAATTTAAATTAGTCACAGAGAAAACTGATATATGGATGCAGCCAGAGTTAATACTAATGTAATATGAAATGGACAATAGCGTGGAATAAAGGACAGATGCAAACTGTAAAAAGCAGTATCGTATTTGATTATATATGAACTTATCACAAAGCATTAAGCCTTGTTTTTTTTCAGGGATGGGCTTTTAATGACACAAAAACAAAACTGAGACTAGATCTTAATGCACTCATACTGGCAGGATAATTTTAATTCATAGCTTGTAATATTTTGTTCCACTTAGGGCATCTTCTTCATTTTGACTTGTCTCAGAAAAAGGCTGTTTGCACCAAAGACTCTGCACCAAATCCTGAATGGAGTCATTGCTTAATGCTCCACTTTTAGATTAGAGCTCAGGGAAGGAAGCTTCTTGTTCCAGGAAAATTAGTATCTCATAATGTCTAGCCAAACATAATGAGGATTATTAGGTCTGCTCAAAAGTAAGTATTCAAGCCTGCACACAAAAGTAGCAAGGTAGAGTCCTTAATAATGAACAGATCAAATAGCAGGAAGGAGGCTATTCTGCTACTTGAAATTGCATGCCATAGGCCAGTGATGGCGAACCTATGACACGCGTGTCAAAGGTGACACACCACACTGTTTGGGGTGACACACCAGCATTCACCAACACCTGACAAAAACTGAGTTTATTTTACTCATTTTTCATTTTTGTAATTATTTGATGTTTCATTATATAATACATAGCACCACACATGATTGGACTGTGTTTTTTGTTTTATAAAAAAGGAATATAAAGAATTTTCTCTTGTGTTTGAGAGGAGGGGTTGGCACGCCAGCAGAGTCAAGTGAAGCATTTCCCGAAGTTTTGACACATCAAGCCTAAAAGGTTTGCCATCACGGCCATAGGCCTTCCTAAAAACCAATTTGGTATTCAATGAGATCAAGCAACAGGCTGTCTAGAAAGGTCCTAGTTTCAAGTTCTCCCTGCCACAAATTCTACACATAAGTATGCACCCAAGCCCACCGTTACAAATGGAAGGCTGAGGTGCCTACTCTTGAGTAATTCATACCCTGCTTTCTACAGAGGCAAACTGCAAATATGCAAAGAACAAGAACAGAATTTGAAATGAAGGCTGCATAAGGACAAGCACCAACAGCTAGCTCCTCTCCCTTCCAGAAGAGAAAGTTGATGTAAATATGACCAAAGATTCTTCCTTTTCTGCTACGAAATTATGCAGCTGAACGAAATTTGTGGAAAATAATTGACTATTACTAGTCTAGGCAACTGTACACATTTTAAACAAATGTTAGTGTGTATTTCTCACTGATAGACAGGAAGTTGAAAGTTTTATGTTGTGACAATCTCAGATTAAAAATTTGTAGGGCTCTACGCAAAAGGTATGTGAAGACTTTCAAAAATTGATATACCGAATTTGTTAAATCAGTCATTAATATAGTGCTGCCATCAAACCAACATACTGCAGTTTGCATGGGCAAGGCCAGTGAGACTTAGACAAGCGGCTAGACAAGGCAGGTGCAGCCACAAGCTACATTAAAGTGGACCTACAAGAACTAAACAGTGGATTGTGAACTGTGGTCTGGGTAACTCTTAAAATTTCTCAGTGAGTCATTATGGCAAATAAGCTTTCTTTGCAGCCTGTCTCCATTACTCATCTTCCTTTGAACTGCATAGCCAAGGACTGTGTAGGTTGATTTCATAAGGTACCAGGCTATGGAGAGCCCCCCCCCCGAAACCTGGAAAGAACACTTTTTAATGGACTTACTTTGATATTTAAAATGCATTGTGAACTACTTGTTGAAAAAAATTATATGTTTTTATCAGCAACATCACATCAGGTTTCAGGTAAGAGTGAGATTCCCAGGTAAACAGAGCCTTCCTCCCATTACTAGCTAAACTGAACACAACCTTTAGTAACAGGTCCCAGCTGATTCAGTTGGAATTTGTGGGGTGACTGTTCTTGTCTCATCATTCCATCTGATCTGGGAAGGTCCGCGGCTTTGTTCTAACGATGTTTTCCTAAGTGTGGTTTTAGGAGGAATCAGAAATGTTCTTGTTTTCTTTCTAGTACCAGCACTGGATTAGTCTCCCAGTCCAAAGGTTGTTCCCACAGCAGTAGGTTACATGTACATGACTACATAGAAAGTCTTTCTCTGCTGAAAAACTAGAAGTACCTGTGTATGGTTCAACAGTGACTCCCACCCTGGGGATCAGGACCCTCAAGGAGGTCACAAGCCAATTTTCAGGGGCTCATGGAGTGTTGGGTGCTACCATCTTGGGGAAGCTTAAAAATCTGGGTGCTGCATCTTGAAACCTTAACTACCAACTGCTACCAGAAAGGCAGAGCCTGTATAAAAACATGTAATGTTGGCTGAGAACATGAGGTGAGGAGATGTGAAGTGGGAAAGAGACTGAACTTAGCGATTATTCCTTGAGTGATTATTGGTGGTATGTTTTCTTTACAATCAATTCTCATAAGGGGGGAGTGCAGTATTTTGCCCCCACCTGTGTTCATCCAGCTGAGAATGACTGCCTCAGCCCCTCCCAGTGCAGCAGCACAACACAGCACAGGCGCAGTCCTGGGTGCGGTGACAGGCCCAGCAAAAAAAACACACCACATACTTCCATCCATCAATTTCTCCAAATGGGATTGTTTATCAGTACAACTTTAAAACATGATTTATTTAAAAAGTGTATTTATATTTATTAAAAACAGTGTTTCTTCTGCTTCATGTCATCACTTCTGGCCCTGCCAGCACAATGATGTCATTGCTGTTTTCTGCTTAATGACAACACTGCCAGCCCACAGGCTTGGGTTGGGGGGGTTCCTGATGGGTTGTCATACCTGAAAAGGGCCCCCCCCGCTATTAAGCACAGAACACTTGAAAGAACACTTCTTTAGGGTACACTCACATCATGCAGAGCAGTGAAGTCTAATAGGTGTCAATAGTGTTCCAAGTAAACTGACTGTGCACCCAAACATACCCCAGAATCTTATACCAACCATTCTCAAACTTTAGGTCTCCAGAGCCCTTTACACTCCTACAAGACTTGCAGAACCCCACCAGTGCATGTGTGAAGTCTCATGGAGCTCCAGAGTGGCAGTGCATGTACGGAGTGGCACAGCATTGAGCCAAACTCTGACTACCGGTAAAGAGACAGAACAGGAGAATAATGAGGGAGAACCATGAACAGGGTAGTGGGAGAGACAGATGAGCACATCAGGCAGGGAGCAGATGGAGGTCACTTATGATGCGCACATGGAGCCCCTGAAGGGGTCTCAAGGGGCTCCAGCATGCTTTTGAGAAGTAATGTTCTATACCACACAGAGGCTTTTCAGCAGGCAGGTCAGTGGGAAAGATGGAAAGTTGAAAATGACTGGATTGCAGTACTACAACCTACAAATGGATGACACAAGTGGCACCATAATCTTTTTGATCTACCTTTAAGAGACAAGCGACATGTTACCACAACAGGTTCAGCTTCCTTAAAAAATAGAAGAATTGTGGTCCCTGCAGATTGGGCCTGTTTCAAGCTTTAACCCTGCCATGCTTGTTTACCCTAGGGAAAGCACCCATGGGCTTCAATGGAAACTTTTTTGCAGCATAAATAGCACTTGTATCGGCCCCCTGTATGGATACGGTTAAACATAATTACCTGAACACAAATTGTAGTTTGGCCTCCAAGAAAGAGAGGGAAAATAGTAGAAGATTAATATCTGCAGGCTTTTTTTTTAAGCAAGTAAGAGCTTACGGTTGACGCTTGGATTAGAGAAGTTTGAAGAACACTGAATTTTAGGATGATCGTGAAGATTTTGCTGTTAAAAGTCTTCCTTGGCTATGAAGTCAGGCTTTCCAGTATTTGAGGCTGCTATGCTATTACATATGGTTTAACTGCTACATTTAATAATTACTTTAAGCACTTTCAATTGCCAAGAAAGCCCAGAAGTGTTGATATCAACTAGTAAAGTGATATGTTGCAGTTTGCAGAAAATAAATGTTAAGGGCAGGACAATATTCATTTCCAAGATCAGATAATAACTAAAGCTCTGTAGTAACTGTTACAGAGCTGCACTAAGAAAAACTGAAGAACTGTAACATTGCACTAGTGCCATGTATTCCATATATATAATTTGCCAAAAAAAAACCCTTATCTTCTATTTTATTCAAAACGTACCCTAAACTAAAGGTAATATGAAGCCAGCTCTTGTCTATATATATTCAGTGTCCAGAGGAGACTATCCAAATAGGTAGGCTATGAGCAACATTTCATTCTGGCAAAATGGAGGATTTCCACAACTATTTTTTTCAGTCACCTTGTGATGAGATCCATGAGAAATAGATCAAGTACAGGATCACTACTCTATTCAGTTTCTTCAGCTACATACTGGCACTTTTAAAAACTTGTTATGACCAGGGAGTCCAACAATAGTTGGACCTCACACAGCTGAGTTTCTTTGTATTTCACCAAGGCACACTTAAAACAAGTTACTTAGCAAGGGGGAAGAAAAACCAGCACTGAATGAATCCTGAGTGTCTGGGTTTGGATTGCTTTAGTTGAGGACAGACCCCTTCCAAGTTCTTGAAGGATTCAAGAAATATACCCAAATACACATATACCTGACATATCTACTTGACAGAGCATCTAAGATGTAGGCTCCAAAAGTATTAACAGTTCTACATCAGGATTTACTGGGGGTTTCAACTACTGCAGTGATAAAGAAAAGCACTTTCCCTCTCCCATTACACAATATATTTACAAAGGATTTAAAAACCTTGACACAGATTTCCGCCCCCCCCCCCCCATAAACCTTCTTCCAAAGAGCTGGTTTTTGGAGAAGTTGATTTTGGAAGAAATGGAAATGTCATGTGAATATTGTAAAATAATGGAAAATGACATTTTTAAAAAGTCAGTTAAGAAATATCTCAAGAGGCAGTTTATAATGTTTTTCCCCATGTCTATGTATGTATATACTGCAATGGTTCCCAAGCTGTGGGTTGGGACCCACTGGTGGGTCAGGACTTGATTTTTGATAGGTCACATAGCACCCAGCAAAGTCTCCAGTGAAAACCAATTTCCTCAAGACCTGAGGCTATTGAAGCAGCTCAGAGCTCAGTTTCCTAAAGAAATAATATACATATATTTCTAGATCTCCTTTTAAAAGGCTCATAAATCTCTGTGGGTCCTGATAGTGTTGACTTAATAAATGGGTCCTAGTGCTAAGAAGTTTGGGAACCACTCATCTACCAGGTGAGGGGCATCTGATAAAGTAGGATCTGACCCAAGAATGCTTATGCTAAACTGTATGTCAGTCTTCAAAATGCCAAGACTCTGAAAACTTGTTTTTTTAAACAAAACTGAGGGCCCAATCCTATCCAACTTTCCAGTGCTGGTGCGGCTGGGCCAATGGGATGTGTCCTACTTGGGGGGGGGGAGGCAATCACAGAAGCCTCCTCAAGATATGTTTTTTTTTAAAATCTCAGGGATGCATTGCAACTGCATCAGTGCTGGAAAGTTAGGATTGGAACCTAAACATATTTCCTCTCTAGAGGAACTTCAGATAATTGTATTTTGGATATAATCCAAACCTATACAATGCACATACCAGAAAACTAGGATTTCTACAACAGAAACTATAATATTGTATAGGAGCTGCAAATATCAGTTCTCCACATAAGGTAATAATTTATGCTGTTGTCATGTATACGGACAGTAATGCTGCTTACAACTGTTCTGAAAGTGTGATGCAACCCATCCACCGCCCCCATTAAGTGAGAATGCTCATGATCTAGATCAGAAAGACATACTTTTCTCTCTCTCAAGAGGAAAGTATTAAGAGGAAAGCAAGTCAAGCCCCCCTTGACTTGTTCATGTTATAGTAAACCATGGTTTAGTATTATGTCTACTCCAAATCTTTAAGTGGTATTTTCAATATCAAGATCTTCCTGAAAGCCAATATGGTGGGATAATACAACCAGGGGAAAAAAAAAAACTTGGCCATTTCACTATGGGTAATTCTGTCAAATATCTGTATTAAGAACCATAACACCAAACAAAGTATCAAAACATCAAACCCCAGCTCAAATTCCTCTTCTGAAACTGTCTATGTGTTGAGTGCAAACCAATGCAATTATATCTGGTTAACCCATGTATCTCCCCACTACTCATAGGTGTATTACCCGCCTCTGAGATTAGATGGCAAAGGGGGGGGTCTCTCTCATGTTTGTTACTTCCAATGAGTTATGCTCACTGATGTTATAACACAAGAGTAACTGTACACATTAGTTATCCATAAAGAACTGCCTCATTTAATCCAACTGTAGTCAGAAGCCCTGTGAACATGTATAAAACACTGCTGAACACATGAACTGCAACCAGAGTGATGAGGATTAAACCTGGCCATCCTGAAGCTTAGAAAATTTTGTCTTCAATGTGTCCAGGCTTTCACAATATCTAAACACATATTTGACAGGAAAACAAAGTGTTCAAGAATACAGTTTTGATCCAAAGTACTTTATTGTGGGAACCTTAAAGGCCTTTAAACCTCAAAACACTTTTCAAGCACAGCTTCAAAAAAAATTACAAAGGTGTTCTCACTTTTTGTCTCATCCCAGACAAATCACCCTGTAAACCGTTCCAATGGGTGGGAAAACAGTGGGGCTAGTGAGATTGAGGACATCAGTTTGTGTGTCCCTTTCACGGGGCCCTGTCACCAGCAGCAGCAGAGGCTGGGCCGCCCAGTCCTTCTGCTGACAGTGCCAGGGAACTCCCTGCTTAGAGAGGGGCGGGAAAACCAGCGTCTCTGCTACTGGCCGCAGGAGGGTTCTTGGGTGGGGCGGCTAAACTGTTCCTCAGCCAGAGAATGAGAAGGGACCGACCGACACATGGGGAATGGGCTACTGGGTCAGGATTTCCTCTCCACATGGAGATGGAAAGAGGGAAATAAACAAGCCTCGGCCTCTTTCCAATTCCACCCTGTCTCTCAGGAAGGGGGTGCAGAAACAGAGAGGAAGGCAGGCGCTGGCTTTTCCCTCCATTCCGTGGAGCTGCAAAAAAAAAGAAAAAAAAAAGAGGGGGCTTCCCCCATATTCGAGGCACATAGACGAGGGAGAGGAGAGCGCCTGCTGCGGGGGTCGTGGGTCTTCCCCCAACCACGTTTCACTGCACGATTAAGGTCAACCCTCAACCACAGAGATGGTTGGGGCCCCGATCACGAGTAGGAGACTCTGGCGGGAGCTCTGCCGAGGCAATTTCGCTCCTTCAGCGGTGGGGAGGGAGGGAGACACCCATGAAGATGGGAGGTGTGCAGTCGCCCCCCTCCCGCCCAAAAAACCACCGGGAAGCAGCCGAGCCGCCCCCTCCCTGCGATGGCGGCAGCAACAAACCCGCTCTCTCGCCTGCCTCGCGTTTCGCCTGGCCCAGCCGCCGCCGCCGCCGCCTCCATCCGCCATTATTCTTTGTTCGTTACGCGGGACGGCGACGGCGACTGCGGCCGGGTTCGGCGAGGAGGCAGCGGCGGGCGTGAAGAGACTGCAGGGCCGCGGGGAGGGAATCGGGAGCGGGGAAAGAGAAGACGGAGGACGAGGAGGGGGAAAAAGGCTCCATCTTTAAATCAAAGGGGGCGAAGGTGGCGGCGGGAGGGGGGCGGCGAGGAGGCGCCAGGCCCAGGCCGAGCCTCGGTTCTCCCCCCTCTCTGCCCCTCGCCCGCTCCCCTCGATCGCCTCGCCGCCGCCCGCCCGCCCGCCAGCCAGACCACCAACCCCGCCTCAGCGGCGGCCTCCGCGCCGCCCCTCCCTCGCCCCGCTTTTCTTCTCTCGGTCAGTCTCTCCTTCCTTCCTTCTCTCTCTGCTCTTTTCTTTTCTCCTCTTACCGGCTACAGGCTGCTCCGTCACTGCTTTCGTTCGCGCCTAGGCTCTCGCCGCAGTTTTATTCTCTCCCCCACGTAACACACCGCGTCAAACTACACCTCCGCCGCGTCACTCACATAACACACACACGCTCGCCTCTCTCAGGCTCTCCCAGCCCCGGCGACAGGCAGGCAGGCAGCAGCGGCCGACTGAGAGCAGCCAGCCAGGGAGCAAGCGCCGCCGAGCATGCTTGGGCCCTCCTTCTCCCCCCCCCCTCCGCGCGCGCTCTCTCTCTCTCTCTCTCTCTCGGCCCCCTCCCTCCTGGCCGCGCACGGAAACAGCCGAGCGGCTCCCACGGAAATGCCCGAAGGGGGCTGAGGCGGAAAAACCGGCGGGGCGGACCAAAGCGGGTGGGGAGATAGAGCCCGCGTGCGCTGAAATAGCCTAGCTGGGTTAGCGCTCCTCGCCTCGGCCAACGGAGCGGCGTCGATGATCTATACTAGGCGGCCATCGCGCATTGGGAGGGGAGGGCGCTAATCTTGCAGGCAGAGAAGGCGCGAACAATCCTTTAAGGCTGGGGGTAAACCCAGCCTGGCACATTGGGGCTTACTTCTGAGTAGACCTCAGGATAGGATTGTGCTGTTGGAACCCGTGGCGAAAAAAAGGGGGCGTGCAAATAAGCTTCGCGCAGCTCCTCTCTCCTGCTTCCTCCTCCTCACGGGGATCGCCGAAGCTGGTGTTTTTGTTGTTATTGTTGTTTGCAATGGACCTGCAAAGAGGCCAAAGGGAAGGCTGAACGAGAAAGAACTAGCAACGGGGCTGCTTTTGCTAGAGTGCGCCTCGCTGCCTGGAGGCTGCAAAAGGATCAGAACAAAGCCTCTTTTGGGGGCTAGGGGACGACTCTCGGTATGAAGAAGGGAAGGAAGAGCTGATCGTTTGCACTTTTCCCGTCGGTCTCCACCAGTCCTTTCAACAAGAAACGTTCGGCCGGGTGGCACGCTGCTGCCGAGAGGCGCAGCAATGGCCAGGTGTGGACTAAGGCACGCACCCGCACACAAAACACGCGGGTAGACTTGTTCAGGGAAAAGAGAAACAAGAGCCCCGCCAGTACAGGCCAAAGGCCCATCTAGTCCAGCTTCCTGCATTCCACAGTGGCCTACCAGATGCCTCAGGGAGCAAACAAGATACTGTATTTGCATCCTGTTGCCACTCCCTTGTACCTGGAATTCTGAGATAGCCTACTTCTATAAGCCAGAGCTTGTACATAGCTATCATGGCTTGTAACCTGTGATGGATTTTCTTCTGTATTTTTTTCTAGATGTTCAGGTCACGAAATCTGTTTGTGACCCAAGCGGCCATCGTGCATTGGGAGGGGAGGGCTCTATCTAGGAGTCAGAGAAGGAGCAAACAGTCGTTTTAGGCTGCAATCCTATGCACACTTTCTTGGGTTCTTCCTGGGTTCTTCCTGAGTAAGCCCAACATGGCACAGTGGAGATTACTTATACAGGCCAGACATCATCATCATCTCTTGTGGCAAGAAGTTCCATAGATGAATTACCCGCTGGGTAATTTTTCTAGACTGAAAAGCTCCAAACATTATATCCTTTCCTCTTAAAGGTAATCATTTTTGTCACTTTCTTCTGCACCCTTTCTAGTTCCACTATGTCCTTTTTGAGATGTGGCAACTATAACTGAATGCAGTACTCCAGGTGTGGCCTTACCATAGATTTGTACAATGGTATAATATTGGCCGTTTTATTCTCAGTCCCTTTTCTAGTGACCCTGAGCATGGAATTGGCCTTCATTGCTGCACACTGGATTGACACTTTCATCGAGCTGTCCACCAGCACCCCAAGATCTCTCTCCTGATCCCTCATAGATAGTTCAGAACCCATTAGCCTATATGTGGTTTTTATTTTTTGCCTCAATGTGCATATTTTATGCTAGTAAATATAAACGCATATGCCATTTTGCTGCTCATTCCCCCAGTTTGGAGAGATCCATCTGGAGCTCTTCACAATTCCTTTTGGTTTTCACTACACAGAAAAGCTGAGTGTCATCCACAATCAACCTCACTGCTTGTGCTTCTTACCAGGTCATTTATGAACAAATTGAAAAGCACCTATCCTAGGACAGATCCTTGGGGTACACACTGCTTTTCACCTCTCTCCATTGTGAAAACTGCCCATTGACCCCTCCCCCCCAACTCTATTTCCTGGTCCTCAACCTATTCTATATTCATAAAAAGACCTGCCCTCTTATTCCCTGACTGGAGTTTTTTCAGCAGCCCTTGGTGAATGACCATGGCAAACACCTTCTGAAAATGACATGTTCTGAAAACATGAGTACTTCTTTTATAATCAGGAACTTTAAGCACATTCTTAATTTTTTATTCATATAAAATGCTTATATCCTGCTTTTCCAAACTTCAATCAGCTGACTATCTTAGCTCTTCCTATCCAAGATTACTCTGGATTTCTTTTTGCCGCACAATCCCCTTTATAATTCTGAAGTCATCCCCCACCCATCGTTAATATGTGGCATGTGAGTGCAGAAGTGCTGTGAGCACCAGTGTTTTGTAACATTGATTTGACGTCCCTGCTACATGCCCGCATCATTTTCTGATCTGTTCAGAGCAGTATTTCTCAAACTGGGAGTTGCAACCTACAAGGGGATCATGACCCAATATCTGGTGCAGTCATTCCCAACCTTTTTTGCACCAGGATCCCTTTTTTAGGTAAGACAACCTGTCAGGACCTCACTAAGACCTGGGGCCAGACGTGATGTCATTAAACAGGAAGGAAAATCATTATGGGTTTTTTTTTTAACTAAACCACACTTTTTGAAAGTCAGAAGAACTCCAAATCCTTTTTAGAATATTCTGAATGCTTTGACTCTAAGTGATATTTGAGTTTTGAGGGTTTCATTGATTCAGCACCGAGAACAACATTGCACGACATGCCTGTTCAGAGAGAGCTGCATGAGACTTTACCACATGCACACACACATACCAGGACGAGCCCAATGCAAAGTTAATTACTGCTGCAGTCAGAAGCAAGTGAGGAAGTTGTAGTTTAATAGGGAAGCCTCTTCTGTTAAATCGCCACTTCCTCATAGCTTCTGGGTCTGGCGGAAACTAGACTTGCCTTGTGCTTGGCTTGGTGTGTGCTTGTGCGTGTGGTGAAGTTTCCCTTGCCAGAAATTCCCATGGTTCCTAACTGCCAGGTTTTGCAAAGCTAGTTCGCAAAGGAGCCCTAGCAGGTTCAGGGAGAACTATTAACTTTCGTAAAGAAAGCATACACACCACCAAATAATCAAAATGATCACTCCAAAAACAACCACTAATGCCCAGTACAGGCCCCACTGTGTTCTCTGTCTCCCACTTCACATTCTCTCACTAACCATGTTCTTAAGCTCTGCCTTTCAAGATGGCAGCAAATAGATGTTAAAATGAAACTTCTAAGATGGTGGTGCCCAGCTTTTTGAAATGGCATACCATGCTCTCCACAACCCCATGAAAATCAGCTTGTGACCCCCTTGTGAGTCCCAACCCCCAGATTGGGAATCTGTTATCCAGTGGGTCACTGACAGCGCAATCCTAAAAACCGTGCAGCGTCGACGCAACAGGGTTGCACCTGTGCTGCACCTCCCTTGCGTCGGCCGAAGCCATCCGACACAAGGGAGGCACCATGTTGGGATGGGGGCAGGAGTGAGGGTGGTTCTGGGCAGGTGGTGGGTGGACCAGCAGGCGGTCTGGCCCGGGAGGGAGGTGGGCCCAGGATTCAGCCATAAAGCCGAATTCTAGGCCTATCTTGGAGGCCGCGTGGCCCCAATTCAGGCCACGCAGTCTTCTCAGATCTGTACCTGCTGTTTAGCAGGCACAGATCCAAGTAGCGCAAAGGGAGGCTGGAGCCTTCCCTACGGTAAGGGCATGAACAGGCCCCTGCTGCGGAGAGGCTTCAGCCTACCATATACTGCGCTGGATTTGGCAAGGCTGGTCAGCCCCGCTAATCCAGCGCAGTATAGGATTGTGTTCCAAGTGATTTTGTACTAATTACATTTTGTGGCAGGTCACCAATGGGTTCCTTGAAATGCTGAACTTGGATGCTTATTGGTATAACGCTACCAAACTGATCCTTATCAGTTTGGTAGTGTTATAAAGCTTACTTATAAACTTGATGGTGGTCGCCATAATAAGGCAGTAGTCCAGCGTTCTGAGGTGGTCTTGAATAGAAACGGGGGATCATGGCATATTCTGTTGGATCCCAAACTGCTGCCTTTTTTTGCTTTTTTGGGGTTGCCATCTTTAAGCAGGGTATCTGCCTCTGAACCGTCCCTAATTCCCCTAAGCCTGCCCTTTTCCAGTAACCTGAGTAGTCATGTTGTTTCCATTTACCTTTTTCCTTTAACACCCTCCACAACCTATCTAAACGTTCCATGACAAATGTCCCACAATTGTGCCACTTGGTTCCCAATTTGGGCCGTGTATGGTATACAGCAACATCATTTTCTCCCTGGAAACATTGACACATACCCTGTTAAAGACACCCCATCCCTCATACATCAATGCAAGTGGTGTGTCCCTGGAAATTTCCTGTGTTGCAAACCTTCCTCCCATCCTGAATCACCTCACACTTGCCTGTGATTCTTTAACAGGTTTCCCCTCAGAACTTCCAAATTCTTGCCCAAGTTTACACAGAAATAAATCTATTATGGATTCTTTCTCTCAATCCTATTTCAAATTCCTTTGGGTTTGGGGGTTTAAACTCCCTTTCGTAGTCCCATTTCAATCGCCAAAATGTTGTGTGTGAATGCTGTTCCTGGGGCTGAGGAATTAAAAATAGGTTGCTAAGAGAAATATAGAGACCAGGATAGCGTCAAAGGCAAACAAAACTTACTATGTCAAAAAGACACAAGAATGGAAATAGAATCTGACATAACAAAACAAAACTCTCTGGGTTTCCCCCTGGAACCAAAACCCAGGCTGGTCTCCTCTAGATCAGTGGTTCTCAAACTTTTTAGTACTGCAACCTGCGTTTTAGAATGACAATATGTTCAGGACCCACCAAAAGTTATGTCATGGCTGGAAGTGCCATCATTGTGATTCCAAAGCCTGCTGCTTTCCTGATAATGCAACAATAAGTTGGGTCAGTGCTCTTCAAACAATGGGTCATGACCCACCATAGGGAGCAGAAAGGGGCCATTTCCCCTTAAGGGGAGTAGCCCCAGAAATGACTATCAGCAGTGCAGCAGCGATTGAGGCACTGTAGGCATTTAGGGGCAAGTGCTCTACCTGGAAGGGGGTTGGGGAGGCCCACTGCCACCTCTGCAAGCCTCCCTGATGCTAAAAATAGCTCAGTTGCAAGATAGAAGCTTACTTCCTGTTTAGCATCTAAACAGGAATTCAGCTCCAACCTTGCAGTTGCAAGATAGAAGCTTACTTCCTGTTTAGCGTCTAAACAGGAATTAAGCTGTAACCTTGCAATGGAGCTATTTTTAGCATCAGGGAGGCCTGCAGAGGTAGCAGCGGGCCTCACCAACCCACCTGCACCCCCCAAGGATCCATCCAAGTAGGGCACTTGCTCCTAAATGCCCGCAGTGCCACAATCACTGCGGCGCCACCATGTCCTTCCCCCCACTTCCCCTCCCACCCCTTAAAGCACTTTCAGTATCTTCAAAGTCCGAGTAGGACTTTGAAGACCGCTGGATTGGGTTATTTCTCAGGCATTTTCCAATAGAAAAGGAAAACAGTCCTTGACACAAGCAAAACAACCACAGAGCCCTCCCCATTTCCAGCATCCCATCTTCTCATATTTTCAATATGGCTGCTCTAGGTGCTTTGCAACCCATTTGAAATTTGCTCGCATCCCACTGGTGGGTCCTGACCCACAGTTTGGGAACAACTGATCTAGATGAATTCCCCACTGGGCCTCCTCAGATCAGGTTCTCTCAAGTTTATTCTCAATATACAGCAAAATATTACACACTAGGTCTGAATATTACATCTCAGGTTGAACAAAAAACAAGCCAGTTTTCCCACCCACTGTCAGCTCCCCAACTGCCCACCAGCCAACCCTCAGCTTCCAACTCCCAGCCTTCAAAGATTAAGGCTAACAATCTTCAAAGGCTGTCTTAACCTTGATTCTCCCTCATACAGTACAAAGCCTATGCATTTCTACTCAGAATAAAGATCTGCTGTGTTCAATGGGACTTACTCCCAGGAAAGTATAGGATTGTAGTCTAAATCCTCCCTTTACCTGAATATTTTTTTAACATTTATAACCGTAGCAAAACACAACCAACATAAGGACAGACCTCCTGGATCAAGCCAAAGGCCCATTTAGTCCATTGCAACTGGTATTCAGGGATGACAAGGTTAGAACCTGTAAAGAGCAAAAGAAGGCTAGGCCATGGTTTGACTCCATTTTGTAAATATGACTCAGTTGTGTGGGAAAGAGCTGAAGCCGCAAACATACCAGCTGGTGGCAATTAGCTCACTTAGAGTGTAATGTTCTAGTTCCCCTGTTTCCCGTAGAAAGGTGTGAGGTCATAGCTGGGGTCAGGGACACTGCATCATCAACTTACAATCAGGAAGGTTCCATCCAGCTAGAACGGCAATCAAGAAGATTCTGCACAACTGAGACCCATCACTTAAGTTGTGTACATAACCTTTTCTGTCCATTCTGCGACCTCTGAACGTTCCATCACCCCATCAGGAGATGTCTGACCTTTATCCTGATTGGATAATTGATTGGACTAGAGGGATATAAAGATACCCAGTTCTGGGATACAGATCATCACACTTCATCAGACCATCAAGACTTCATCAGACCTTCAGATCAACATACACCATCAAGATCATCAGAGATCTTCAAACCTTCAGTTCACCTTCTCCACGTCAGTCCAAGATGCCCCAGCCTGAACCTGCTTGGACTTGAGAAGAAGGTGAACCAGCAAGGCTAACCACCTTGCATGTTATATGTTACTAGCTTTTTGTTACCCGGTGTTGCCCGGGTAACAAAATGATCTTCCAGAGTTTATGAGTTTTGTACCCCTTCTCACCCCCCATGCTGACGGGGGCCAAACCCAGACTCCAACAGTGTCGGGAGCATCGCCGCTTGTCTCAGTGACCCCGGAAACTATGGACTTGATGCCGATTTCGCCCGTTTTCGGCCATCTTCACATGGGGACCCCCGCGTACCCCCACCCCTGGGGGCACTGGGGGGGCCTGACCCCCGCAGTGTTTGTCGCCAGGCTGCAAGGCACACGTGTGCCGAGTCTGGCACCAATTGCTCCAGGTGTCACAGAGGGGCATGGCGAACGTCTTGCTTCACACCCCTTCACACACCCCACGTTGAGGGGGGGGGCGAACCCGAACTCCCATGGCGTTGGGAGCGTCGCCGCTCACCTCGGCGACACCGTAAACTACGGATCCAACACCGATTTTGTCCATTTTCAACGGTTCTCACGCGGGGGCCCTCACACACCCCCACCCCCGGGAGCGCTAGGGGGGCTTGACCCCTGCAGTGTGTCACCAGGCCGCAAGGCACGCATGTGCCGTGTTTGGTGCCAATCATTCCAGGTGATCCAGCAGGGCATGGCGGATGCTGTGTTTTGCACCCCTTCTCGCCCCCCACATCGAGGGGAGGCTGAACCTGGACTCCCACGGCATCGGGAGCATCGCCGCTCACCCCGGTGACCCCAGAAACTACAGATTCGACGCCGATTTCGGCCATTTTCAACTGTTTTATGCGGGGGGGCCCTGTACCCCCACCCCTGGGGGCGCCAGGGGGGCCTGACCCCTGCGGTGCTTGTCACCAGGCCGCAAGGCACGTGCGTGCCGGGTTTGGTGCACATCGCTCCAGGCATTCCAGCACGGCATGGTGGACCTTTTGTTTTGTACCCCTTCTCACCCCCCACGCCGAGGGGGGCCTGAACCCAGACTCCAACTGTTTCGGGAGCGTCGCCGCTCATCTCGGCGACCCCGAAAACTACGGACTTGACACCGATTTCGGCCATTTTCAGCCATCTTCACGTGGGGCCCCCTGCACACCCCCACCCCTGGGGGCGCTGGGGGGGCCTGACCCCCACAGTGATTGTCGCCAGGCCGCAAGGCACGCACGTGCCGGGTTTGGTGCGCGTTGCTCCAGGCGTTCCAGCAGGGCATGGCGGAAGTTTTGCTTCGCACCCCTTCTTGCCCCCCACGTCGAGGGGGGACTGAACCCAGACTCCAACGGTGTCGGGAGCGTCGCCACTCATCTCGGCGACCCTGGAAACTGTGGATTTGATGCCGATTTTGGCTGTTTTTGACCATTTTCACGTGGGGACCCCTGTGTACCCCCACCCCCCTGGGTGCTAAGGGGTCCTGACCCCCGCAGTGTTTGTTGCCAGGCCGCAAGGTGTATGCGTGCCAAGTTTCGTGCCGATTGCTCCAGGCGTTGCGGAGCCTATGCAAAACATGTGTCAAATTCTTCCTGCTGTCCAGCCAGAATCTCCTCTTTTGCAGTTTATACCCATTGGACCTAGTTCTACTGTCAAAGGCAGATGAGAACAAATTTGTCCCTTCTTCCTTATGACAACCCTTCAGTTATTTGAAGAGTGCTATCATATCCCCTCTCAGTCTGCTCTTCTCCAAGCTAAACATACCAAGTTCCCACAACCTTTCCTCATGGGACTTGTTTTCCAGCCCCCTGATCATCTTCGTTGCTCTTCTCTGAACCTGCTCCAGTTTGGCTGCATCTTTGTTGAACTGAAGTACCCAGAATTGAACCCAGTACTCTAGGTGAGGTTGCACCAATGTAGAACTACAATGTCTTGAGACTTGGAAGCTATGGTTATATTAATGCAGGCTAAAATTGCATTAGCCTTTGCAGCTGTATCACACTGGTGACTCATTCATGTTCATCTTGTGATCCACTGCAACTCCAAGTTCTCTCTCACAGGTTATGCTGTCAACTGACTGCAGAATGACTCTGGATCAGCATTCTCCCTTGTTTGGGAGAGTCCTTTGGTGTTTTGTCTCCTGTAGAGTTCTGCTCTCGCCCTTAGCTTCTTCCAGGTGGTTGAGTTGTTCTCTCCAGCAGGGCTCTCTGATGGTCTTTTCAGAGGCTGGAAAGCTGTTCTCTCCAGTGGCCTCTCCCTGGTAGTCTTCTTTCAAGGTCCTTTCCTTGTGGCCTTCCCCCAGAGGCTGAGGCTGTTTTATAACCCCATACTGCCCTACACCCACAATCAGCCACTCCCCTTTCTATACCCTGCCCTCAGTTTCCCTTCAGGTCCTACTCTCTCTCCTCAGATCTGAGGTTATCTTCTGGGTGGAGTACAGTGATGGAAGCTCAGCCAATCATAACATGCATCTGTGATGCATGGTGAAGGCTGAAGGTCAGGCGTAGGTTTAGTTACTATGAGACCCAGACAGGTAAGTATAAATGCTCAGCATCAAACAAAACATAAAAGTTTAAACCTGAAATAACTTCTAACACTATGCTTCCCCAACACCTGCGTTAACAGCGACGCCCCAATGGCTGCTACCCTTTCCTGTTGGGCCATGGAAGAAGCAGGAAGTCTCCTTAGGGTAAGTGTAAAGAGCAAAAGAAGGCTAGGCCATGGTTTGACTCCATTTTGTCAACATGACTCCATTTCATGGAAAGAGCTGAAGCTGCTAAAATACCAGCTGGTGGTAATCGGCTCACTTCCTGACGTAATCAGGAGTGCAATTTCCTATGTGCCTTGCTTTCTGCAGAAAGGTGTGAGGTCATAGCTAGGGTCAGGGACACTGAACCACCAGCTTGTCATCAGGAAGGTTCCATCCAGCTAGTGCTGCAATCAGGAAGGTTCCGCACAGCTGAGACCTGTCACTTAAGTTGTTTATGTAACCTTTTCTGACCATTCTGTGACCTCCAAACGTTCCATCACCCCATCAGGAGATGGCCGACCTTTATTTGGATTGGATAATTGATTGTGCTTGAGAAGTATAAAGTTACCCAGTTTTGTGGGTACAGACCATCAGATCTTCAGCACATGGACTATCAAGACACCATCAAGACCTTCAGAGACTTTCAAACCTCCAAACCTACAGATCACCTTCTCCACGTCAGTCCAAAATGCCCCAGCCTGGACCTGCTGCCTGCTTGGACTTGAAGAAGGTGAATCAGCAAGGCTAGCCACCTTCATGTACTAGTGGCCTACATGTACTAGCCTACATGTACTAGTTAGGCAGCAAGTTTTTTTCTTATTTTAAGGTGTATCTTCGTTAAGTCTCTGTTGGTTCTTTTAAGCCTTTCCTAGTTTTGGTAACTGCTTGTTTTCTTAATATAGTTAATCTATAAGCTTTATTTGTGGTTATTTGGAACCAAGCTAAATTCAGTTTTGCTGCTTGGGCACACTATCAGTTAAGCTTTATAGTTTTGGGATAGGTCCCTGTAGTTTGGGCCAGGCACACCCGGAGGCCCGAGCGTGCCCCATGGCAGATGCTGAAACCACGCCCCCCATGTTGCCCCGCCCCCACGCGTCATGCAGACACACCTCCCCTGGAAATGCTCTATTTCTGAGCATAAGGGAGATAAGGGCGGACAGGAGAGCCAAAAACCGTGCGGTCTCTCCTGGACTGCGTGCAATGGCGCCCCACCACTGCCCCACGCCCCATGGCTCATGCCATGGGACGCTACAGGTAAGATACGCGCCTGGTTGGGGCAGGTTTAGCCTGAGGATTTAAAAAGTTAAGAGGCTGTTTGTTGCTGTTGGAGGCTTTTGCTCTTTAATATGGTCCCAGGCAGGTAGCAGAAGATGTGTGCCTTGTTGCCTTGGCTTGTGTAAGTGCTTAAGGACACACTCTGCTGAACACTCACAACTCATATGGGCCCTGGGCTGGATATAGGGAATATGAACCTGTGAATTACAGTAAGGAGTAAGTCTCCTTGGGGCCCTGGGATCTCTAGGATCAGGCCTTAAGTGAGGCTCTTACCACTGGACCACACAGCCTCTCACCAACGGTGATTATTTGTAATCTGCAAGGATGAATTGTTTAAGGCACTGGTTCTCAAACATTTTTGACTGGTGGCTCCCTTGATCTACTGGGTCATTGACTGAGGCTCCCCCTTAGGGCTACAATCTTATTCATTGTATAGGACTGCTGGTTTTTCTCGAACTTTTGTAACTCCCCTGGCTGGTTTCCATGGCTCCCTGAGGAGCCATGTCTCACAATTTGGAATCCACTGGTTTAATTAAGGGGATTCAGAGCGCAAGCCTAACCTGGAGTTAGGCCGGCATAAGTTAGGCCAGCAAAGTTTAGCCGGCACAAGGGTCACCATAAAATGTACTTGGACCACTCTGAGTCAAGAAGGATAGTGCATGTCTGTGTCCTCTGACTCTGAGGGTGGTCTAAACATACTTTACAGTGTCTTTGTGCCGGCCAAATTTTACTGGCCTAACTTGTGTCGGCCTAACTCAGATTAAACTTGTGCTCCGACACCTCTGCAAAAATACCTGTAGCCTCTCAGTGGGCTGTTGCTGCCTGTGCCAAAGCAACTCAGTCAAGTAGAGACTTTGGCACACTCTGGAAACTTCCTAGGTATGCAGAAGTAACATATATTGATTTGCATATTTTCAAAAAAGGAAAAACGTTAACCCAACCAGCCCCAAAAGGAATTACACTCCGTGGCTTCCAGGAGCTATGAAGTGCTGGGCTATTGAGCCATGAAATGTTGAGAATGTCAGGTATTCTGTTTGTGTTTTTTAAAAACTTTAAAAAACAAGGAAAGAAAAGGGGGAAGATAAATAATCGGTCTGCTTGAGCCTGCATTTTAACTCTCTGCCAAAAGTTTAGCCCTTGAGAAAGTCCAGCCTAAAATTGTACCCTGGAGGTGGGCATTAGAGTTGGGGGCATATATGCCATGAAGGTAAAACCACGCCCTCCCTGCACTATATGGGACACTCCCTGTCCTCAGTGAGGAATGAGCATACTTGGCAGGAGCCTCGGAATGTTGAACACACTTGACAGTCTGCACTGTCGATGGGCTCAGGGAAAAGGGGGGGCAAAACAGAAGGAATTGATCTGCTGGGATCCCTGTTCTATGCTGTCAAAGATTAATTTTAAAGGCAATCACTTTTTTAAAAAAAATTCATACCATATTATCACCAGAGGGCAGTGTATACTAAGATATGGCATACCAAATTTTTGTTATCTTCTGTTAAGCATCAAATAGAAAGTAGTAGTGACTTTGCGTCATTGTAGCAATAAACCATCAAGGTCAGCGTTATACAAAACTGGGAGTGGGATGCCTGGACTCTCTTGTTAAGCCTTGGAATGCCAAGTTGTATAAGCCTCAATCATCTTTGTGTCTTTGAGGGTGCAATGCAAATGTGCCCTTGGGCCGGTGCATGTCACTTGTGTCAGCTCTGTGCTGTTGTGAATGTGCCGTAAGGCATGCCTGCGCCAGCCTGGAGGGTGCTGGGCAAGCAAGGGGAGTTGTGCCAAGCCAGGGATGCCAAAGAGATGCCTTGTAAGCCATTCCTACATCGGCCGGATTCAGCTGACACAGAGACTTGGGAGAGCAGAGGGAAGGTGGGAGAGAGGCGAAATGGGAGGGAGTGTGGCTCCATTGGTGGGCTGGCTCGGGGGGGGGGGGTGAATTGCAGATCTGGCTGTTAAGGCAAATCCTAACAATTTCACTGGCACAGATCCAAGCAGTTTCATAGGGCTGGCTGGGACTTACCCTGGGGTAAGAGCAAAATATTCCTTTACCCCGAGGTGAGCTCCAGCTGCCTCCCAGCTTGCATAGAATACAGTGCTAGCCAGTCTGCCTGCTCAAATGCAGGTTATGATTGCATGGTGGCAGCTGGATTTTCTTTTTAACTCACATTGCTTTGGGTAGTGACTCCTGGCACTGAAGATGGCTCCCACCAGGAGATGGTTGCAACTCTTTCCTCTTCCAACACACATGGTGGTGAAATGGTGGCAAGTATATTTTCATTTTTGAAAGACAAGAAAATGATTTTGGGTGTGTGTCCAAAACAAATCAATATCCTCAGAATGAGTCCCAAAATTTGTTTCAGTGTAAGCTTTTGTGGACTATAGTCAGGTGCAGTGGCGTAGCTAATGAAAGTGTAGCCTGGTGCCAAGGGCAAAGTGATGTTATGGAAGTGGTCACAACAGGAAGTGACATCACTTCTGGAAGAGACGGCACGCATGGGCTTTTTAAAAAGTTGAAAAATGAGGGGGAACCCACATCTTCCCCCACAGCATGCCCCTCTGCTTTCCTCAAGCCAGCAGTCGCCCCCCCCCAACAATGGCATTGTTAGGTCATTTGACACTCAGGGCCCATACATTTTAATATCCCCACCCCCAAAAATGGCAAAATCATTTATTCATATTTTTCACATTTTTACACTGACCTTCTTCCAAAGGGCTCAGGATGGTATGCATGGTTCCTCCTTTGCTATTGTCCTTTTAAAAGTTATCTAAGCCAGTGATGTTTACATGACAGTTGTATTTTCATTTTTAGGTTTTTTGGCCATAACCTTTGAAAAAATGAAGATACAGGTGGAGCCTTTTTATCCATGATGGTTCCGTTCAAGGAGCCTAACAGAGACTTCGCACATCCACCCACAGCCTGTGCGAGCCTCAGAATGAGGGTTAGAAGTAAATAAAGTCCGGGTGTTTTTTGTTTTTGCAAGAAATGGAAGTGTATATGCCTTTAAAAGGTAGTATTTCAGAACAAACACAGAATTCCAGTGAGATTGCTGGTGGGAGCCTTGCATTTGGAATCTATAACTCTGAGTTCTGGGAGTTACTCTAGCTCCCTCATTGGTTTCTGAGTTCAATTCACAGTGCTGATTATAACCTCTAAAGCCCTAAATGATTTGGAGTACAATCCTAACCTGGAGTTAGGCCGGCACGGTTAGGCCAGCGAAGTTTGACCAGCACAAAGGACTTCGTAAAGTGTGTTTGGACCACTCTCGGAGTCAGGGAGGATGGCGCATGTCTGTGTGCTGACTCTAAGAGTGGCCCCAACATATTTTACTTGTGGCCTTGTGCCAGCCAAACTTTGTTGGCCAAACTGTGCTATCCTAACAGCTAGGATTGTGCTCTTGGTCTCTGGATACCTTAAGGACCACCTTCTGCTATTTAAGTATACTTGTTTGTTAAGATCACTGGGGGAGGGGCTAAGGGGTCACCGCAAACAGATAGAGTTTGGAGGCGCTCCGCTGACTGTCATCTCAATCTACTCCCTCAGGCTTGAGGGAGTCTTGGTTTGTCCTAGAAGAAGGGCACAAAGGTAGGAAGCTTAGATTCATTCTGTCCCCAGGACAGCAAACCTGGGAAACAGGCATGGATCGTTTCTAGCAGATGAGAGACAGCACCTGCACGTCGTAATGGCTGCCGTGGGAGTAACAGAGACCCTCCCTTCCTCACTGTTGGTTTACAGCAGAAAGTTTTTGTGAGAAGTACACATCTGGCAAAGAAAATTTGACACATCCAAGCAAAGGTAAACAACTGCAAGTGATATATTTAAATATCAAAGACTGGGAAACAGCAGGAGGGAGAGTGTGAACTTTGAGAGATAAGCGGCGGCTGGCAATGCCTGCCAGGACTGCTAGAAAAATGGCTCAACATTACAGATATGTCCGCAGGACCTCACTATAAGCAAGTCTAGATAATTTGCTAGATAGGGACTAGATAATTATACAATGTGGCCTAATTAATGCATGAAGATTAAAAAGGACAGTACACAGAACTATATTATAATATAAGGAGATGGATGAAAAACTTTGGAACTTTATAACTTTAACTCTGTTGGGCTGTTGCTTCAGCAGCTGCACTGGCTGCTGGTTCCTTTCTGGGCCCGATTCAAAGTGCTAGTTTTGACTTTTAAAGCCCTTTACAGCTTGGGTCTGGGGTATTGGAGGGACCGCCTCCTTCCATATAATCCTACCTGTACTCTTAGGTCATCTGGGGGGGCCCTTTTGACTGTGCCGCCACCAGAAGAGGTGAGGGGGATGGCAGCCAGGAATAGGGCCTTCTCGGTGGTGGCCCCCCGACTTTGGAATACCCACCCCTTAGAATTAAGAACTGCTCCCTCTTTGGCAACATTCCGGTGGGGGCTGAAGACTTTTTTATTCAAACAAGCCTTTAACTGTTGACAGGCAGGCTGGCATTTTTTACATTCTATCCTTACATTTTAAATTGTGGGATCCACAGGGCTTGCTGTTTTTAAATTTTAACTGTTTTTAAAATTGTTTTGTTTTAATTTGTATATATTGTGGTTTATTGTGTTGCTTTTGATGTTGTAAGCTGCCTTGTGTGCCCTTGGGCAGAAAGGCGGGATAAAAATTAATTAATTAATTAAATAAATATAAAGAGAACTATAGGAGATTGAAAATAGCTCCGGCTAAAGAGGGGGGTCAAAGGGGGAAGAAAGAAAGACACTTTAAATCTTGTGATAGAAATGAAACCTAGTTCATGAAATTTAATTATAAGGGAAGAATTACAGTAAAAGATTGCTTTCCCAACTATGGTGATGTCTATACAAACAATTTTAACACAAGAAAAGGCATTAGAAAAAAAGAAGAGATAGTAACCCGGAGATGATGGAAATTTTAAAAGGCATGACTGAAGAACTGAAACAAATTAAAGGAGATATAAAAACATCAGAAAAAAAATCTGACTAAACGGGTTGACCAATTATGAGATGAAGGAGATGCATCAAACATTAAACAGTACTGAAAAAAGGTCAATAAAAATGAAAAAGATAAAAGACGTTAAGAAGATAAAAGACAAGAGAAAACTCCAACAAAAGACAGAGAATATGGAAGAGAAACTTAGGAAAATGGAACAACGAAATTATGAGTTAGAGACCAATGTTATGAAATTGGAGATGGACAGATCATTTTTAATAATTAGAATACAGAACTTTCCGGAACAAAGAAATGAAAGGATCAAGGAGATAATTCAGGACTGGTTGATACAAGAAATAGAAATTGACAAAGAAATCATAGTTGGAGTGGAAGCTGTTTTCAAACGAAATTCAACCTATGCTAGAATTCACAAACTCCCTAGAGAATTGATGGTGAAATTCACACAAAGAAGAGAATAGAAATATGTTCGAAAAAGGAATTGTTAGAAAAAGGGATTAAGTTAGATTGGTACTCTGAAGTACAGATAAGATCTAGATCAGTGGTTCTTAACCTTGTTGGAGGTACTGAACCCCGCAAGTTTCATACATGCATTCACTTAACCCTTCATAGTTGGAAAAATAATTTTTTTCAAATTCAAAACATATATATATTTTTTATTAGTGCGCAGAACCGGGGGTGGTGGCTTCTCCTGGCTGCCGCTTGGGCACTTTAACCCGAGCGGCGGCCAGGAGAGGAGATGCCGCGTGCCTGCCGGTTCAGTTTAGCGTTCAGAATAGCCTTCAGTTTCTTATGGTGAAACATTGAAAATGCCATAAAAGTATTGTGTGAATGCCAAAAGTGTTGTGAATTTGTGTTGGTTAGAGCAGAGTTGGGGGCTTGCGGACC
>JAJKFI010000015.1:15707030-15720813 GCA_029204185.1 Lerista edwardsae | reverse complement strand
TGCGGACCCATTCTAGCGCTTGCCTTAGCGCTCCGGAGCGAAGGAACGAAGCGATCGCTACATTTCAATGTCAAAGTCTTTATTGGTTTCAGTAGCGAAAGTGTGAAAGGTGAAAAAGTTCAATCTGCCGGTTAGGAAAGCCGGCGAAGGCATTGCCGCGCGCAGGCGGCTTTTCAGTGCGGTTTTACATCTTAGTGCACACACAGTGAGAAAATTCTTCTACACAAGAACAAAAGGATGCAACCAGAGTATATCTGGTAGGTGGATACCTGAAGACCCTTGTGCCCCATTTTACCCAATGAGGTGCCCCTTTGGACACTATGATCTCATGAGAAAGCAAAGTGTTTGTAGCCAGCTCTTCCCGTGTGAAATTGCCTGCTTTCATTACACTATCGGAAAGGGAGTAAAGCTAGTTGCCCTAACAAGCTTGGGAAGCTGACCAGCTCAAGGACTCACAGGTGTCTATCTGATCTGGAGACGCAGAGACGGAATGCCAGTTTCAACCAGTTCTGGACTGTGAGATGTGAAACTGCAACAAAAAGTATATTAATGCACCTGTCAACCCTGGTGAACGGAATGGACACACACCTCCACTGAACCCCTGAGACTGACTCACCGAATCCCTGGGGTTCGATCAAACTCAGGTTAAGAACCACTGATCTAGATGGAATGAAGATAAGAAAGTGGGATTTTATGTACAATATACAGATTTTGATGAATTGTTTTTAGTGGATAAAGGTCAATATATTAAGAAAATGTATAGATTCTTATTAGATATGAATATGGAAGATGAATTGGTGAAGGATACAATGATCCAGTGGGCAAGAAATGTGTGACATAACATATTAAAGGATAGTTGGGAACAAATATGGAAAACATATTAAATTGACTAAAGCTGTATTATTTGAAGAAAATATTTATAAGATGTTTTATAGGTGGCGTATATCACCGAATAAACTAGCTAAGATGTACCCTGGTACAAACAATAGTTGTTGAAAAGTGATGGACCTGTAAAAAGGCAAAAAGATATTAGGAGAAAGTGTGTACACTGTTACAAGAGATGCTGAGATGTATTATCCTATTGGAACTGGAATTAAATATTATACCAAACAGTTATAGTAAAGAAGAAAAACATATTATGATACATGTAAACACTGCAGAAAGGTTTATTTATGCACAGACATGGAAAAATATAGATATACCTTCTGTAGAAATGTTTAATACAGAAAATATATGAAATAGGTGAGATGGATATACGGTATTAACCGAAAGAGTTAGAAATGGTGAAGTAGATAGAGTAAAAAAATATGGAAAATACTATGTTTGGCTAGATGGATGATTAGTAGTAACGTGAAGATAAAAGGAATGGTTAATTTAAAGTTTAAATGATTAGAAAAATGAAATATATATTTGATTTCTTAAGATATGATAACCAGATGCGTAGTTTAGAAAACGAACTTGCTGTTAACCGCCGGATTCCTAATGTTCTATCCTATGCACCCTTTTCCTATGTAATTTTCCTTCCTAACCTCAAACTGTAGTTATAGATATGAATTAAAAAAAATCACTGGGGAAGGCTCCATGCCACGTGATCATATTTTCAATATATGGGAGAGCCCAATTATCATGTGGGCTGCCCTTTCAGCAGTGACACCACAGCACCGCTCAGCAGTGCTGGGGGAGCCCAAGGACCAGATAAAGAGCTTCCATGTGCTGCTTCCAAGTTTGACACCCCTGATCTTGAACATTCATTTTCAGTGCAGTGAACCTGAGATTTCATATTACAGATTTCTCTGTGAAAAAAGCAGAGTGTTGAGGTGCAACAGGCGCTGCCAACTTCTCAAGGTGAGAACGGGGGAACAACACCCTCCCACACAGTTAGCAACACTCATGCAAAATTAGTTTCTGCAGCAAACTTCTCAAGCATTTTATTGCTTTGGGAGCTGTAAATACATAATGAACTTGAAACAAAGTAGCCTGAAATAGAAATGGTACTTCAGCAACCTCCCCCTTTTAAGTTAATGAACTGAGGCCCAGGTCTGCCCCGTAACAAAGCTTGGAACATTTATTGTTGCTCAGCGTCATAAATTCTCTTGGCCAAATACAAGCAGGCAAACTGCATGCTCGATTAGTCAGAGGAAATTGGTCGCTTTGCTTAACCCCTCCTGCTTGAAATATAGATCCTTTTGGAGTAGAAAGCATGTAGAAGCAAAGTCATTAATGTGAGGGGGGAAGGAGGTGTGGCAGCAAATCCTACGAAAGTACAGTCCAAAGTGTCTGAATTACACAGGAAGGAGGCAGAAGATCTGTGCACAGTCCAGTATTTCTGTGGCTTTTTAAGTGCTAATTTACAATACTGAAGTTTCATGGGCACCTACTTATTGTAGTGAAGTTAGGCTGAGGGAGTTTCACGGAAACATGAAACTATGGGAACCACTTACTTGTGGTTATCTTATTTTCCACACTATTCCTGTGTCTCCACCACGCATGGTGTTTAAGAAAGCTTTGCATGGCTTCACCCTTGCTTTTCCGACCACATCATTTCTATAACTAACTCACTGGGTCTACAAACTCAGTGTCTATCCATAATGGGATCTTCGGTGTGTTCTCAATAACTGGTGGCAGGGTTGGCCAAGGGGGTGGCAGGTCCAAGGCCAGAGTTTGCCTCAGAGTCCATAGAAACTTGGTGCCAGCCCTGGGGAAATAATGCTGAGGGAAAGCGTTAATTCCCCACCCTCCCAGCACCACAGTCCCAATCTGAATGCCAGCTGTTCAGTTGCTGTGTATTAAAATGTAGAGAAATGGGAGATAGAATCATAGATTTATGTTTAATTAGGCTTGAGTAACTGTTGTGTTAACTACGGCAATCAATGGCCCAATCCCAAGGGGTCTTTAGACCACCAGAACAAGCATTCTAGTAGCATAACCCCTTTTATGGCTGTTGCAAAAGCAGCAGTGCCAATGGACATGGCGTGGTCACTGCCACAAGTGGCGACCAGGTGAGTCCATGCAATGACAGACTGGGGATGCCTGCTGTAGCAGGCAAAGGCACACAGGGTGGGTGGGTGGGAGGTAGGGTATGGAATGGGACAAGTGGATGGAACAGGGAGGGGATGGGGCAGGTAGAAGGGGAGATCAGTCCAGGGAAGAGGGTGGGTTTGGTGGCAGCAGTGCCCACTGAATCCTAACCCCCTTTCCAGGCCTCATCCACCTGTAAGGGTCAACACTGACTTGCACCAGCTATAAAGCAAAAACCCAAACGAGCACTTCCTATGGAAAAATGCATACAGTATTTGGATGGAAAACCCATGTGGGTTCCCATATCCATGAGTGTTTTTTCCTATAGAATAAACCAAATACTATTTTCATTTTTTATTCCATGATTTCTGATGCTTCTATGTACAGTAGGTTTTGAACATATGGCTGCAAAATTCACAAGGTTGTTGTCACCCATGAGTTTTGAATCTCCAGAGGGGGTGAGATGGCATCCTAGACTGTTTCCTGGCAGAGCCCTCCCTCTCCACAGCTCTACGCCATGTTTTTAGTGTTAAAAAGGCAGTCTCCTCCCCTGTGCTTGAGGTGAATAGGAGAGAGGTGCAAAAAGCAGAACCTGGCTTGAATTTTGACTGAGACTCAGGATCTTTTGGTCACTCCATGATGGAGGAAACTGGTGTTCCAACTATTCTAGCTACCCTAGTCAGCAGCAAGAGGTTTGCTCACCGTCCAAGGAAGTCTTTGTAGAGTGAGGAGATGTTTTGTGGGAAGAGGCTGTTCAGGCAGCTCTTGTCAAAAATTACCAACATGTAGAGAAGTTACTTAACGTTTCAGAGAAACTCAAGGCCATGGACTATTGGAGGGAAACTGAGGCATGCACAAGGGTGTATCTAGACAAAATTGCGCCCGTGGCATGCAATGAAATTGCACCCCCCTGCACACAATGTCATGACATCATGATGTTGTGACATCATGACATTGCGGAGTGTGGCTTCTGCTGCCATGTGCCTGCAGAGCCCCCCCCACACACACACACAGACCCAGCCAGGGAAATGCAGCCAGCTCTGCCAGCCATCCCGTCCCACCTTACCTCTTGAAATCCTGCATGAGGCACCTCCGGGCCGCCGTGGACATGGCGGGCTCGCGTTTATAAATAAATAACTCATATACCGGGTGGCCCAGGGGAAGGGGAGGGAGGTGAGGCATCAGGGCAAAAGTGGCGGCTGGGTGGCGAGTGAGGTGCTGAGGAGGTGGCAGCGGCGGCTCCCCGAGCAACGGCGGCCTCTACCACTCCGCGTGGTCCACTCGCGCCTCAGAGGAGGGGGGAGACAGGAGGAGGAGGCTGCGAGGGGTGGGGAGAGGAGGCGGCACCAACCACATAATTGAGGGCGACAGGGCGCCTTAAAGTGGCCTTAAAGTGCCAGCGCCGTGGCAGCCAGGAAAAGCCGGCAACTTTAAGGCCACTTTAAGGTGCCCCTGTGGTTTGCAGAACTGGGGGGCACAGTGGTGGCTTCCTTCCCTGGGGCTGCCGCTTGGGCACTTTAAATACTCGAGCGGCAGGCTGGGAGGGGAGACGCCGGCGCACCTCCTGGCTCAGGGCATGGGGTCACAAATTTGTGGGCGGGGGGCGGGGCGCCATGCCAATGGCTCCCCCACCTTATGGAGCCCCAGGGCTCCTGCTCCCTGCTGCCATACCCTAGTTACGCCTCTGGGCATGCAGGAGTAAAGCCAAGGAGGTGAGGAGGAAATACAAATTGGTGGAGGACAGTTCTCTCTTCTTCTTTAGTCTTTAGCTGGCGTTTGGGAAAACAGGTCATCTTCTCAATCAGTAAACTGCTGTAGATGCCATTGGAATCCTTGTATCATTCATGATACACTTCCACTCTGGGTAATTGGTGATGATAACTCTAGCCTCATTGATGGTCAATTGCTAGTTCTTTAGACATTCCTCAGTGTGTTTGAGCCATTCTTTTTTTTGGCAGTAGCCATTCTGAGTGCTTCCGGACAGGCAATCCGTTGTCCGACATCCTTGCTAAGTCCCTCTGCATGGACTGTGTGAGGTGGCTCAGCTGAGTGATTTGGGGTACTGCAGCGAAAAGGTGCGCTGCCATGCTGAGGGATGTGGGGGAAGAAGTGGATGGCAAGGAAGGAGTAGTCTTTAGTTTGGTTCTCATTGACCCAAAGGAATAATTCTCCACACAAACAGGAGCTTCTAAAATGGACAATTAGCCCAAGCTGTGAGTGATGCGAACACTTTGCTTCTGTTTAAGTCATCTGTAGACGTCTTCAGAACCAGATAATTTCCCCCTATCCTCTGTGGAGAATAATTTGGAAAGTTGCTGGGACACGGTTGGTGGGAACAGGGACGGTTGGAAGGTGGGCACTGATGTCTTTCCCACCTTTGGCACTAACCACAGTAAGGATCAGACAAGTTCTGAAATAATTAAAACCAATGGTTTGGAAACTTGGGGAGGGGGTACCAGACAGCAGGAGCCGGGGGAGTGATGTCTTCCATATCTTTACCATTTACCTCAGTAAAGTTCAGACAGGAACTGTTCCAATGAAACAATGCTGTCCTTTGTAGACGACCAGAGTGGAGAGGATGTGGCATCTGAGGAACAGGCAGAAGTGGCAGTATCTTGATATCGCCAAGGAGCTGTTGCAGGCAAACTAAGAAGTGAGTGACAAGCTCACAGAGACCCTCAACCACCTCCAGAACAAGGAAGCTGCTTGAATCAGCATTTAAGGTGGCTATGTCATACCCCCAAAACTAGAGCCAATTGGGCAAACCCGAAGCCAATTTTTTATTCAGCACCCCCCCCCCAAATATCCTAAATTTATTCAAACACCCTTGGCAACTTAAAGAAGTTTTTTTTAATAGGCCTGTATTATTTTGGGGAATTATGTAGAAATAGTTTCTCCCTCACAAGTTCAAATTCCATTATTTTATGTCCTGGTTGCAGTGGGATATAAAAATTGTTGCAAATAAAACTGAATGCCTGAAAAAAAAAATTATAGGACTTCTTATCCTGGTTAAAGTTATAATTTATTAAAGATCACTGTAACAATATCAAGCTATGAGGAATAAGTGCAGCCTAATTATACTTTATACAGGAGCAGAATTATGTATTATTAATTTGGAACATGTGTATCTGTTTTAATAATTTTCTCTTTGTGTTTTATTTATAATGCTAAATTTTTATGTGTACTTCAAATAATTTTAATGAACAGATACCGCACCTACTCGAGTATAAGTCAAGTATGACAATAAGTCGAGGGCAGGTTATAATTTGGGATTTTATTTGACCCTCAGAAATCTTAGGGGGATGTCTGACTATAATTTTGTCTGATTTTTCCCTCCCTTGTTTCTCCCATACTGAGAAGGTCAGGAGCCAATCACTGTAGCAAGGAGAGAGTGAGGGAAATGATGCTTGAGGAGAGGATCATAAAATACCCCCCCCAAATAATGACACAAGGGAGATAGCATTGAACTGATGTGGGGAAAAAACAGATCCAAATTGCAGGAAAACACACACACAGATTTTACACTGCAGAAAAACCAACACCACAGCATAGCATAGCAACTTCAGAAGGGGTTGGGAGTTAAGGAGTTAACAGAAGGGATTGCTGCTGAAATATGAACAATGAAACGATCAAAGGACAGCTCTGAGTATAAGTTAAAGCTTGGAAACTCTCTGCAAGCACAAAAGATGGTCTGCAGACACTGCAGACAGTCAACAGGCAGCTGACACCCCTGAACGGCCCTGATCCCTAACTGAGTCTGAGGTAAGACAAGGAGGCAATTTACAGCTCACTTGTTGGTAAAGGTTTCTTGTTTTACATTCAAGTATCTACGGTACATACAAAAAATAAAAATCCTGAGTTCTGATGGTAGTGAATATTTTTATTCTAGAAACTGCCAGATTAAGATGACATATGACTAAGGGCGCAATCCTAACCTGGAGTTAAGCTGGCACAAGGCATTTGGACCCCTTGTGGAACAGAGGTGTTTCTACAGGCTGCTGAAGAAACTTCACAGTCAGGGAATAAGAGGGCAGGTCCTCTTATGGATACAGAATTGGTTGAGGGCCAGGAAACAGAGAGTGGGGGTCAATGGGCAATTTTCACAATGGAGAGAGGTGAAAAGTGGAGTGCCCCAGGGATCTGTCTTGGGGCCGGTGCTTTTTAACTTATTTATAAATGACCTGGAGACAGGGATAAGCAGCGAGGTGGCCAAGTTTGCGGATGACACAAAACTTTTCCGGGTGGTGAAAACCAGAAAGGATTGTGAAGAGCTCCAGAAGGATCTCTCCAAGTTGGGGGAATGGGCAGCCAAATGGCAGATGCGTTTCAACATAGACAAATGTAAAGTGATGCACATTGGGGCAAAAAACCAAAACTTCACCTATAGGCTAATGGGTTCTGAGCTGTCTGTGACAGCTCAGGAGAGAGATCTTGGGGTGCTGGTGGACAATTCAATGAAGGTGTCGACCCAGTGTGCGGCAGCAATTAAGAAGGCCAATTCCATGCTTGGGGTCATTAAAAAAGGGGTTGAGAATAAAACAGCCAATATTATCATGCCATTGTACAAATCGATGGTAAGGCTGCACCTGGAATATTGTGTCCAGTTCTGGTTGCCGCATCTCAAAAAGGACATAGTGGAGCTGGAAAAGGTGCAGAAGAGAGCGACAAAAATGATAATGGGGCTGGGGCACCTCTCTTATGAAGAAACACTGCAGCGTTTGGGGCTCTTCAGTCTAGAAAAAAGGCGCCTGAGGGGGGACATGATTGAGACATACAAAATTATGCATGGAAGGGATAGAGTCGATAATGGGATGTTCTTTTCCCTCTCTCAAAACACCAGAACCAGGGGACATCCGCTAAAACTGAGGGTTGGGAGAGTTAAAACAGATAAAAGGAAGTACTTTTTTACTCAGCGGGTAGTTAATCTGTGGAACTCTTTACCACAGGAGGTGGTGATGGCATCTGGTCTTGATGCCTTTAAGAGGGGATTGGACGGATTTCTGGAGGAAAGGTCCATCGTGGGCTATAGGCAATGATGGATTGTGCAACCTCCTTACAAAGGTGGTGGGCTACTGGTACCGGGTGCAAGGGAGTGGCAACAGGATGCAAGCATCTTGTTGTCTCATGCCTCCCTGGGGCACCTGGTGGGCCGCTGTGAGATACAGGAGGCTGGACTAGATGGGCCTTTGGCCTGATCCAGCAGGGCTCTTCTTATGTTCTTATAGGGATGGCAAAGCTCTAAGTGTTGCATGAAGCCTTACCCTGTCATGTAAATCCCTCCTCTCCCTTGCTGCTGTAGCCAGTAAGCAAGCCAAGATGTTGCTGTTCCCTGTGAGGTTTGGCTAAAACGGTGCAGGAGAGGAGTGATTTCCACTGCAAGGTAAGGCTTCTTGCAAAACTTAGAGCTTTGCCATCCCTGTAGAAATGCCACTGTTGTGGAGTCAGGGAGGACTGAGCACATCTGGGTACCAGCCTCCTAGATGCCAAAAGTGGTGCAAATGCGCTTTACGGCGTATTCGCAACACTCCTGGACCGGCACACGTCCCTTGTGCTAGCCTCTCCAGGTTAGGAATGCACCCTAAAAGACCAGAAAAAAGAGGGGAGGGTAATAAGATTGAGCCAAAACAAGTGCAATCCACCTGCTCAGAAGTTAGCCCTAGGTTAGTGTCCATAGGATTGCTGCTGAGTGCCGAATCCTATCCAATTTTTCAGTGCTGATGCAGCCACAATGAAGCCCCAAGGTAAGATAATATTTGTGCCCTTACCTTGAGGAGACCTCTGTGACTGTCCCCACACTGCAGCATGCACATGCCTCACTGGTACAGCTGGATCAACACTGGAAAGTTGGATAGGATTGGACCCTGAATGTTGCAAACCAGGGCCAGCTCTAGGAGTGGTGGGGCCCAATGTGGGGCATTCCTGTGGGGCCCCTCATCCTCCCTGTGGGGGCCCCACACACCAAGAAATGCACTTGTGGTGCTGTATGTGGCACCTGGAAGTAGTTGGTGGTGACAGGATGACATCACTGCCAACTGCTTCTAGGAGGCCCATTTTGACCCATTTGGAGGCAGGGACAGGTGGGAGGCCCCAAGGTTTTGCTCTCCCCACTGGCCTACACCCCACAGAGATCCCATTTGCTGCAGCAGGCAATCTGCACTGGTGCAGCGCCCCTCAAAGTGTGGGGCACAATGTGATGACATTGGCCACATTGGCTTAAGGCCGGCCCTGTTGCAAACCTGTGCCCATGTAGCACTGTGACTCTCTATGGTGGTGCAATGTTCAAGCAATGTCCTGTCATTGCTATCATATCCATCTCTCCCTTCAACATAAAGGGGGAGAGAGAAACAAGGGCTGGAACATCTCAGCTCTCCCAGTGACTCTACCAGTGATGTCATTCAGGGAGAACGGACCAGAACGGGCGTTCCGGATCCTAACGGGCTCCGTGGCTGGTTCCGTGTTCCCGACAAGTGCCAATCAAAAGTGAGTTCTTGTTCCTAAATCATTTGAATGACACCACTGGACTCTACCTATACCACTCAGAACAGTGTTCCTAGGGTATAGGATTGAGCTATAATAGTCATTAGTGATCTGAAAGGAGGATGCAGGAACCATTGCATAGTTCTTTTGGAATTATAGTATCTGGTGTTAATAGAAACCTTCTCTGAAAATCCTAAATTTCTAGTATTGTTGAGCTGTGCACTTCTATCTGATGAACACTAGGGGGCAGATTAAGCACATTGTATAGAAACAGTGCATTGTAAGGGAGCCCTGCCACCTCTTGGTCGGCTGAAGCATTACAGGCTGACTTTAAATGCTGGCATTCCCCGCCCCCCCGCCGCCCCTTTCCAGCCCCAATAGCCAAGGCTCTGTCAGTAATTTATAATGAATAATTTTTTTTTCTTAATTCCTGTGGCACTGTGTCATCACCCATTTAACCTTCTCTCTGTTCTGCTGATGTAAAGTTATGGAAGAAGAAGGAGAAGGTGGAAAAGCCCATCTGACAGTGCTCAGTTTGGAATGTGGCTCTATGAATGATGGATCTTTAATGCTCAGGGCAAATGTAACAACCAAGTTATAGCCTCAGAATAATTATGTATCACTTCAGACTGCAAAGAGATCTGCATATTTTAGTGTTCCCCAATGATGTTCAAAACACATGTGGCAAAAGGAGTTTAGCTTAGCCTTCTTTCTGGGAAAAGGGGTTCTAACCCAATCTTTTCTCTGACATGCTAGTTTTCCAAATGCAGAGTCTTTTTTTTTTTTTTTTTAACATGAGGACTGTTAAAACATAGTCTTCTACCTGCATTCTGAAGTGGTAAAGTCCCTGCAAGACTGTATCATATTACTCTTCAACACATAGAATTAAAAAACATTGTACAAGCACGTCGTCTGTGATTGCATGACAGATACTTATATTGGTTCCTTTCAAAAGTTCTTCAGGGAAGGAGATCTTGTGATTTTTCTGGTCAACATATTCCATTGCAAAACCTCTTTCCCTGCAGCTTAAACCCATTATTTCTTATCTTCCCCCTCAGTGGCCCAGATAAACAGTTGCAATGCCTTTTAGATAGCTGAAAACATTACCATGTCCCTCTCTAATCTTATTTTCTCTAAGCTAACCACATCCAATTTTATTTTGGTAATTGAATAGGTTCTGGGAAGTTAATGCCTGGTTGGTAGTATGGGGAAGGATTTGGGATGGTGAAACTGATAGATGGCTTTGAAACAGGAGGTGTGGGAAGGAAATGAAGGAAATGGTGTTCAGTTGCAGGTTCTTCCTGGTTGACTTTCAGTGATGGAGACTGCCTGAGCCTTATTGGTCAAGCTACACATTACTTGCAGTATGTCACTTGTGTCATCTGTGCTTCTTTTTTTAAGCAGTAATAGCATGTAATGCACCAGTGGGAGCTTCCTCCTGCAGCATACACGTGGCCTCTAATCTGTACTAGGACCATCGCGGGACAAAGACTTAAAGCCCTCTCTCCACCCCTCCCCACCTTGCATGTTGTATCTCAATCCTAAACTTGCTATTTTGTTTTGTAAAAAACAAACATGGAAGGCACTAACAATGCATTTAAGGTCCTGGGATGCTGCCTGGAGGCAGTTGGGGTATGGATGAAAGCCAATAGGTTAAGACTGAATCCAGAAAAGACAGAAGTCCTTCTGGTCAGGAAACCCTCAATGCAGGCACTAAGTCTTTCACCCACTCTGAATGGAGTGGCACTTCCCCTGCGAGAACAGGTGCACAGACTGGGAGTGATCCTGGACTCTCAGCTGTCTCTGGGGAACCAGGTAGCAGCTGTGGCTAGGAGTGCATTTGCCCAGCTTTGATTGGTGCGCCAACTACGACCATACTTGAGCTGTTCTGACCTGGCCACGGTGGTCCATGCGTTAGTTATCTCAAGGCTGGACTACTGTAATGTGCTGTATGTAGGGCTTCCCTTGAGAACAGTTTGGAAGCTACAGTTAGTACAAAATGCAGCAGCCCGGGTGGTTACAGGGGTGAGACAATTTGACTCATTAGGACCACTCCTTCAGCAGCTGCAGTGGCTGCCTATCCACTTCCGACCTCAACTTAAAATGATGGTACCTTCATGACTTAGGCCCAACCTACCTAAAGGACCGCCTTCTCCCATACATACCTGTTCGGCCTCTTAGATCATCTAAAGGGGCTCTCCCTCAAGTGCCCCTCTGTCCCAAGTTAAAGGGATGGCAGCTCGGGGACGAGCCTTCTCTGTAGCGGCTCCACAGATATGGAAGTCCCTACCAGAAGAATTAAGAACTACACACTCCCTCATGGCCTTTCAGAGAGGGCTCAAATCATACCCATTTCGTCTGGCCTTTGGATGACTGTCTGCCCTCTGTCCCTCTGGTAAATTGTCATAGTTTGCTCACTCACCTGGTCAACTGTTTTCGCACCCTCCAAATGGCCTGATATGGAGAATTGGGTCTACCTTCATTGTTGTACACTCTCTGTGTGTCCTGTTAATGTTTAATGTTGTTGTTTTAATGTGTTTTACTTATTGTGGTTACACTGTATTTTTTCGTTCTCTGTAAGCCATCTTGGGCATTTACTTCGGCATGGGAAAGGCAGGGTATAAATGCTTCAAATAAATAAATAAATAAATAAACAAGCAAACAAACAAACAAACAAATAATGGGGTGGGGGTAATCCGGTGGCCAAGAATGGTGGTGAGCGTGATTGGGAATAGTGGGAGCAATTGGGGTGGTGGTGATCTGGGGATGGGGAGGTTAAGGGTGATGAGTGTGGTTTAGTTTGCCAAAGGCTTTTCATGGATCTTAGAGTTCAAGTTTCAAAGCCTTCCCATTCCTTTGGCTAACAGCTGTTTGGCTTGAGAAGCCTCGATTCTCTACCACAGTGTTCTTCAACCTTGAGTTCAGGACTGCAATGGAGTCAAAGCTTCAGTTGTGGCGTTGTAGCAACTTACAGGAATGGAAGAGGTCAAAGACCATTGGACTAGAGTGTTGCCAGAAATCGGCCCCCGAATAGTTTCCATTGTGGTGAAAGCATTTAAAAAGGCAAACAACCAAACGAGAGAGTATGAGGATCATCTTTATTACACCTGCGCAGGTGGGCAAATCTCCCTGCCCCACTCGGCAGGCAGAGAAAAAGGCAAAGACATACAATTCTAAATCATCTTTATATCCCTCTCCCCCCCCCCCCAAGCTGCTGCTTGGTGGAAAATTACTACACAGGGGCTGGGACATGAGAAGCTCTGTGTTAATTGGGCCTTGAGAATATGCTGTGACCAGTGATGTCATGCAGGGGGTACGCGGGGGTACGCGAGTACCGGTTTCTAGGATTATGGCTGGCCCCGCCCACTCGTTGACTCCGCCCCCTGCAACGTTTGAATTTCCTGCACGTTTGAGTTGCCTGCACGTTCTCAGAGGCAGGCAGGCAGTGTGCGGAGCCTTGCCTTGCCTTGCCACTGAAAAATGAGCTGCTCTGGGGTTTTGGAACTGTTGGGTCACTTTAACATGATGCCAGGCCTCCTTAACATGTTCTGGGGGTGCTGTGGAATACTGTTGCAACTGTTGGGTCAGTTTAAAATGGTCTGAGGCCTCAAAAAGGGCTTTTTTCATGTCACTTCCTGCCACGACATCACTTCCGGCTTATGACGTCACTTCCGGTGGGCGGGTCCCGACATGCGCCAATCAAAAGTGAGTACCTGTTGTTAAATCATTTAGATGACACCACTGGCTGTGACCATTTTGATAAGGAAGGAAGCTCTGCTGGCTTGAACCAGTTCCCTATCTTGTGCAGGGCTAGCAGCACTGGATATAGGTTACAGGCGCGGGCAAATGAGTGAAAACAATGAGAGCAAAAAGAAAAACAGTTACACACTTCAGCAGCTTTAGACTAGTGACTAAGCAAGAGACTTAAGACTGCTGCACTTTGGTTCGACGGCAACAAGAGCACCACCAGGTAAAGGGGGAGACATCTGATTTACCCCTTCAGGTACCAGGAGATGGTGTCCCAGTCTTGCTCAGGTTCTTAGCAATTGTGCTAAAATAGCTTTCACTGGTCCAAGGCTTCATGGTAACTTGTTCTGCTCTTTCTAATATCTGGATACAGTGAAGTGCTGGGAGGCCACTACAGGGGTGGGGAGTGGATGGCAATGGGATGGACTGATCCTGGAAGGGGGGATCAATGGTGGGGTCCCCGGTCTTATCTATCTATCTATCTATCTATCTATCTATCTATCTATCTATCTATCTATCTATCTATCTATCTATCTATCTA